>CM076581.1:1594685124-1595148098 GCA_034641835.2 Pinus albicaulis
TTCTGTCTATTATCCATGTCAGCCCCCATTAAAGTTTTTGTTAAGCAGCCCCTTTAAACCATTCAAAACCCCCTCTTTTAGTCTTGAAAATCCGTGTTTGTGACTGTCATTGCCTTTGACACCCATGAAATACATTAAAAAAAAAAGGGCCCTAGATTTGTATCCGAAGATATAAAAAGGTCTAGCCCTTTTGGCCCTGGCCCCTCTGTTTTTCTACTTCGCGCGACCAAAGGCTGTAACCAAAAGCAAAGGCATTAGGCGCTTATCAAAGTTTGTCGGGCTAAATTAGAACCGTCAATATGAATGGATTGGATGGCATTCACAAGGCTCCATCGCGCCCATACCCCACTCTTTGTCCGCACATCCAATGCATCTCAGCCATTCATTCGCTCGCAGATCTGACGGTCTGCATCTTTACCGCCTTGTGGTCCCCGCGCCCTAAAAACCACCGCTTAAAACAAGCTATATTCCCCGCACCGCTTTTCAAGGGCTGGAAGTTTTCCACAAATTGCAGCGATTCCATACATAATGCGCCACGCGTCCTAGGCCACTGTTCCAATAACACCCCATTTTGCGCGTTATCGTTCGATCCCGGACGCACAGCGAAATTAACGTGAACCGCTAGATCCTGAGGCCTTCATCCGACGGTGACCACTCTTCGAAGCTGCATGCGTTTTAAACCAAGCTTATAACGCCCGTGGCCCACCATCGCATCACCGCCTGACACAGTTTAAACCGTTGATCTCGTTTAAGGATTGTGTGGCTCAGATCGTTTGTCTGATCAGCTGTTGACCTGGTCCACCTCCACGTCGTCCCTTCCGCTTAGCCTTTCATACGCCCACGTGTCATTTGCGTTCGCCTCCACCATTCGCATATCTCGTTTACGTGTCTATGTTGTGTGTCTCCGCCTCATCCATTTAGCGTTGTCCCACTGTATTTTTATTTCCACCCTTCATTCTTCCGCTATTTCTCTGTGTTTTCCACCACCCCGTCTCATCTCACCATTTCGATAAGTCTACACCACCATATCCATGGATCCGCAACACCATCATCCCTGTGTCTGGTTTTCTTAACGTGTTTTTGGGTTTTACAGGTTGCGGCGACAAAAAATCGTCATTAATCTCTGCCTCCATTACAAAAAATGAAGATGCATCTAAGGATCAACTTGCAGAGGTTGAATTTATGAAGAAAAGCCCCGGGTAGTTGCCGTGACATAGCTTTCATTAAAGAAACCATGGTAAAAGTCTTCTAAACCCTCCAGAGCAATTTAAAACACAAATTTTCCGTGGATGGAGTTATTAATGATGCAGCAAAGAGTATCAGTCAGAGAACAAGGAATGCAATGTTCGGCGCTGAAGGTTTCAGATCACAATCCAACATTCAGAAGGCAAAGAGTACAAGTACATAAAATCATATCCTCCTGGTTTTATTTCAACAAGATTTTTCTCTCAGAAGAGTACAGAATGTTACATATTTTATTCTTCATACCTTACCCCTGAAGAGATTTTCACCTACTACATTTACTTCATGGAGCAGCCACAGAGTACTTACAGCATTCTTGCGCCGTCAAACAGTTTGGGTGGGCACTTTTTCACCATTTTGTTTCAATGAAATAGTTAATTGTTTTCACCTACTTCTTTTATTAGTTTCTCTTCTCCTTCATCTATAAAAGGGAGGAAGAAAGACATTGTAAGGGTTACAGACTTTTATCAGAAAATTGTGCAGTGAAAGGCTTTTTTTTGTATACATCTTGTAAAGCTTCTGTATGAAGGCTCAGAGCCCGTAGGGTCTCAGTGAGGAGGAGTTCTATCTGTAATGAGGATTCTGGTCTTTGTAATTTCACAGTATGTAACTTTCTCTTATGTGTTTAATATAACATTTCATTTCATCCACTTTCTTGTATCCTGTTTTGGAATGTGAGTGGCTCGCTGGTTTGGTAAGGATTCATCCTAGTTGATGCCCATACTTAAATCAGTCAAGCACTTTAAATATGGCTCATGCATGATATACTGTTCCATATTCATCTCAACCATCTTTCTGCTATATTAGTTGCTTTGGGAGGGTGATTTTAAAACGCCATTGTCATGTATGGATTCTTAGATTGATAAGCCCATATATGGTTCTGTTGTGTATCTGGGTATCAACCCAATGTTGACTAGTATCTTCTTAACTTTTCTTTCACCGTATTCACTTTCTGATATTTGATTTTTGTGGCATATTACTTGAACCGGCCCTCTTTGCAGTAAATTGTCTCTTAACTGTCTGATGCTTTTATATTGGAGCTTTGCATTGTGCCTCTGCAGCATTACTTTCCCTCTGACAGTTTCTGTGATTTCTGGTCCCATTTTTAAATCAATTTCCTTGTTCTACAAGAGATAGCAGGAGAGCCTTTTGGATTGACACCCAAGTTATGTTATGTGCTCCTTGCTATGATAAGATGTCCTAGGCACTGGTCTATGGCAACTCTAGACTGTCTCTAGGAGAGAAAATATCTGTCGAAAACATCTTTCTGGCGCCATTGCCGGGGACAAATTCAAGAATATCAGTTTCCCTGGGCCTCGAAAAATCATATTCACTCTCTAATCAGGTGAGCACAGAGAGTTGAAGAGTTGCATATCTCTCACCTTGGCGACTCCACTGTTGTTTATCAGATAAATCTATTGGTAGTCCTGGCTCCTCATAAGACACATCTAAGGTCAGATACGTCACAGTCAAAGATACCTTCAGTGTCTGACCCAGAGAAAATTATTCATAGAGGAAGTTGGAGAGAAAAGAGGTCAACCCATGCTGAAATCCCTAAGTTTTCGGTAGAAGATTATCCATCTTATTCTTCTCAAGAAATTCCAGTAGAAAATCCCGACTCCACTGAGGAAAATCCTGAATATTACTCAGATAGCCCACCCAGGGGAAGTGCTAGAAACAAAGAGAAATTTTGTCCTACCCCTGAGGCCAAAGAAGTTAAAGAAGTTACAGAGGTAGCCCCTGTTAATCGTGAATTGTTCCCATCTACACCTCAGGCTGCTGTACAGTATATTCCTATTGTTATTCATACTCCACTTCTGCCTCCTCCTCTTCCTGCATTCGTACATCAGATTGTTACACAACCCCCACCTCCTCCAATGGCTAATGTCCCAACCTTTTTGTTGAACAAATACACTCCCCTAGCACTGCCTCAAGTGTTAAATGATATGCCACAGGATTATTTGAAGATCTTGCCTAGATTCACTGAGGAAAATGAGATCGATGCACAGAAACATCTTGAGACTTTCTGCTCTTTTGCAGAGAATTTTAATGTTGAACATTTAGATGTGGTCTTAAGACTGTTTGTGCAATCTTTGGACGGTGAAGCCAGAAAATGGTTCAAGAAGTTGGGAAACCGTTCCATAACCACTTGGGATGATATGGAAAGTACTTTTCTCAGGAAATGGGGAGAAAAGAAAGATCATGGACAATGTCTTACTGAGTTCAATACACTCAAGAAGAAACATAATGAAGGGGTGTCAGAATTTATCAAGAGATTTAATAAGTTATATCTAAACCTCCCTGCAGATATGAAGCCTCATCAGAATGCTGCCAAAGTTGTTTTCATAGCAGCCTTTGACTCAGATTTTGGTTTCTCTGTCAGGGAAAGAAAGCCTGCCACCCTAGATGATTCTCAGTCAGATGCTCTTGAATTAGAAGAAAATTTTGCTTCCACTAGAAAATTAAGAGGGAAAGCTGAACAGGATACTAGAAGAAGAGGTAAAGAGGAAGTATCTACTTCTAATCAGGATAAGGATTCAGATAAAATTGAAGAAATGAGTAAAATGATTAAGAATATTTCTAATAAACTGGTCAAGCTTGAATTGGAGACCAAGAACTCAGCTTCCAAGAACTTCCAGAACGCTCCAAACAGGGGTTACAATCCTTAGTATAGGAAGCCATCCCTACAAATACTCCCAAGGGAAGCTAAGGAGCAACAGGATCAGGTGCCACACCCATTATACTTGGAAGGCCTAGAAGATGACTTCACTGAAGATGCTGCCTATGAACTGCAAGATGCAAATCTTGCCTTCTCAAACAATGATGAAATAGAATGCCCATTGCAAGAAGAAGAAGAAGAGATCAGAGACACAGAAGATGCAGAAATTGATCACTATTGCAAGAAGTTTAATGATTTCATGCAAGCACATTTTAACAGAAAATATGATCTCAGATCTTCAAGGAAGAGAACTCGGACTCAAGAACATGAAGAAGAGCCTCCGCAGAAGGAAGCACCTACTCAAAAGGAGTCAACAATGAAGAAAGTCACAGACAAAGGTAAGAGTCCTCTAAACACTCCTATGCAGTCTAATGATCAAACTCCTTCTTCCTCAAAAGTAGTCACTCCTCCTAATGCTGAGTCTGTATCAAAAGAAGTTAAACCCTCAGCTGAAAATAAAGAGTCAAAAGAAGTCGTAATAGAAAAGCCCCCTCCTATTTTCAATCTGCAAAAAGAACTTGAGAAAGTCAAAATCCCAGTCCCTTTGACTGAACTATTGAAACAACCTGCATATCAATCTCAAGTTACTTCTTTATTGCTCCCTCCTGAAGCACCAATAATTCCAGATAGTCTTAATCTTCAAGAAGAAAGACCCATGGTATTTTTTGGCCCACATGTCGAGGAGATAGACCCCTCTACTCCTCCTTTCTATGTGTCTCTAGTTATTCATGACCTGCTGTTACACAATTGTATGTTAGATTCTGGGGCTTCCCATAATCTTATGCCTTTGTCAGTCATGGAGCAACTAGGTTTTCAAATCACATGTCCATATAAAGATCTATATTCATTTGATTCCAAAAGAGTTAAATGCTTGCTAATGATTAAAGATTTAGTGGTCAATCTGGCCCAAATTCCAGCAAAAAGCGTAGTAATGGACATTGTGGTGGCTGATATCCCAGCTCGCTTTGGCATGCTGTTTTCAAGGTCTCGGGGAACAAAAATTGGTGGATCACTCAAACTAGACTTAACATATGCCACTATTCCAGTTTTTGGTAGCCAAGAGAGGAGATTGTACAGAGAAACCAGGTTTGTCAAAATGGTGACCAAGGCTGACAGCTCAGAGAATTCACCAGTCTACAGCAAAGAAGGAGATTTTTCATGTTTGATGTTAGAAGAAGATCAAAATTATGTTCATGAACCTTCCTTCTGTCAAATCAAGACTGAGCAGCATTTAGAAGACCATGAAGCAGGAGTATGGACTCTACATTTTGATGGAGAAAATTCAAGAGAAGGAAATGGGGCTGGAGTATTATTAATCTCCCCTACAGGAAAATGGGTGCCACTGTCTTTTAAATTGGAATATGAGGCTACTAATAATGTGGCTGAATATGAAGCGCTACTATTGGGACTGCAGACAGCCAAGAGTATGCGTATACAGAGTTTAAAGGTTCTGGGAGATTCTGAGCTAGTGGTCAGGCAAGTCAGAAATCAGTGTCAAACCAAACACCCCCGGCTGAGAGCTTATAGAAATGAAGTATGGGACATGGTGGAGAATTTCTTCTCAGCATTCAATATCCAGTTCATGCCCCGGGAGCAGAACAAAATGGTAGACTCCCTTGCTGTGGCTGCTAGTACATTTCGGCCTCCTCAAAACCCTCTCTTGAGGTATGAAATCGAGGTACGTTATAGGCCATCTATCCTAGATAATATCAAGCACTGGCAGGTATTTGAAGATGATGAACAGATGAAGAAATTCCTGGAGACAGTGGGAGAATTCTCCAATATGGAGATTGATGATTGTAAAGAAGACGAGGTTGAAGATACTTCAGAAAATAAGTGGGAAGAGAAAATGGCAGGAAGTAAAGTGTTGCAACTGAAAGGAAACGTTATACCTAGAGGGCTGGTGCCTCTAGAAAGATTATTTGACAAAAATGATGTTCCATTACAGCATAATAAAGTAGTAGAAGAAAATCAAATGGAAGATCTGAATCTGGGAACCAATGTTGAGCCTAAAATTGTAAAGCTATCTAAGAAGGTCCCAGAGGAATATAAAGAAAAATACCTGAAATTATTTCAATCATACAAATATGTATTTGCATGGTCCTATCAGGACCTTAAAACTTTTGATGTTAGTATAATGCAGCACAAAATTCCTTTGAGGGAAGATGCAAGACCTTATAAGCAGAAGCTCAGACAGATAAATCCTTTGCTGCTTCCCTCCATTGAAAAAGAAATCAAGAAGCTGCTAAAGGCCAAAATAATTGTGCCATTAAGGTACTCAGAATGGGTTGCAAACTTGGTCCCTGTCCGAAAGAAAAATGGAGAAATAAGGCTATGTGTGGATTTCAGGAATTTAAACAGAGCATATTTAAAATATAATTACCCACTGCCCAAGATGGACCACATCCTACAGAAAGTGGTTGGAGCCTCTAGAATGTCAATGATGGATGGTTTCTCCGGGTATAACCAGGTGGCTGTACTTCAGGAGAATCAGAAGAAAACTGCTTTCACCACACCATGGGGTACATTCATGTATGCCAGGATGCCTTTTGGACTGATTAATGCAGGGGCCACTTTTCAGAGGGCTATGGATATTGCTTTTGTTGGGGAGCAAGATAAATTTCTGGTGGTGTACCTTGATGATATTACAGTGTTTTCAAAAAATGATGCTGAACACATTGAGCATTTGCAAAGAAATTTTGAAAAATGCAGAAGGTATGGTCTTTCTCTAAATCCACAAAAGTCTTTATTTGCATTAGAGGAAGGCAAGATTTTGGGGCATATTGTAACTAAAGATGGGGTGAGAATAGATCCTAAAAGAGTAGAGGTGATAAATAGTATTCCTCTCCCCAGAAATAAGAAAGAGGTGCAAGTGTTTTTGGGACGAATAAATTTCCTGAGAAGATTTATTCCCAACTATGCTAAGATAGTTAGGCATATAACTGATATGCTGAAAAAGAATAATGAAGTAAAATGGTCTCAGGAATCTAGAGATGCATTCACCAGGATAAAACAGGCATTTGCTGAAGTTCCTGTACTAGCTGGGCCAAATTATACTAAACCATTTATGATATTTTCATTTGCTTCACCTCATACAGTAGCTGGAGTTTTGCTGTAGAAAAATGAAGATGGATATGAGAAACCTATTGCCTTCTTCAGTCAGGTGCTTCATGATGCAGAACTGAAATATAATATATTGGAGAAGCAGGCCTATGCCCTAGTGAAATCCCTCAAAGAATTTAGAACATATGTTTTGCAGTCTCACATTACTGCATATGTCCCTACAGCAGTTGTCAAAGACATTCTCATTCAGGGAGATAGTGAAGGGAAGAGAGGGAGATGGATTGCAAAAATACAGGAGTATGATCTGGACATCCGTCCAACCAAGCTAATTAAGGGACAGGGGCTGGCCAGGATCTTATCAGAATCAAGCTACCAGGCTTCGGGCATAAATTTGTCTATGATTTCAAGTGGAGAGTCTGAAAATGAAAAAGAACAGCAAGGACTGGAGGTAGCCACTCAAACAGCACATATAAAGTATCTCACTAGTCCATGGTATAAAGAAATAGTGGAATATCTTTTGACACTCAGCTGTCCTCCCAGCTGTGATAAAGCAAAATACAGGGCTTTAAGATTGAATCACATAAGTATATATTTGCTAATGGCCAACTATATTGGAGGGACCCTTCAGGCATCCTATTATTGTGCCTCACAAAGGATGAAGTAAAAAGTATAATGATGGAATTTCATGAAGGAATCTATGGAGGACACTACAGCTGGAGGGCCACAGCTCATAAAATCTTAAAGGCTGGTTTCTACTGGCCTAAATTATTTGGAGATGTTTTTGCTTGGGTTAGAGCATGTGATAAGTGTCAGAAATTTGCTGAGAGGCAGAAATTGGCAGCTCTGCCCTTGATTCCAGTTCATGTGAATGAGCCATTTCAACAATGGGGAATAGATTTTATTGGAGAAATACATCCCCCATCAAGTGGACAACATAAATGGATATTAACAGCCATAGATTACTTTACAAAATGGGTGGAAGCCATACCTGCAAGGAATGCTACTGACACTGTCATCATAAAATTCATGGAAGAGAACATCATATCCAGGTTTGGCTGTCCTGCTAGAATAGTGACTGATAGCGCACAAGCCTTCAAATCTGCCAAATTTGTGAATTTCTACCAACAGTATAATATCACATTGAAGCACTCCACAACTTACTATCCGCAGGGAAATGGTTTGGCAGAATCTTCCAACAAACCCTAGTGAGGGCCTTGAAGAAGACTATAAATGAGAATCAGAAAAATTGGGATTCCCAATTGAAATTTGCTCTGTGGGCTAATAGAATCACCAGCAAGAGAGCAACTGGGAAATCTCCTTATGAATTGGTATATGGACGAGTAGCTTTGTTTCCTGTGCAGCTGGCTTTGCCAGTGGCACGTTTCATGCAGGAAAGTCAGGAAGAATCAGATGATATGGTCAGGAGAATTAATCAGTTGGTGGAGTTAGAGGAAACACGGGGCCAAGTAAATCAGAGATTAGCTGAATATCAGGAAAGAATGAAAAACATATTCGATCAGCATGCAAAAGATAGAAAATTACAGATTGGAGATCTAGTTCTCAGATGGGATGTCTGAAGGGCTGAAAAAGGAAAGCATGGAAAATTCGACCCCCTCTGGTTTGGCCCCTTCAAAATTGTGGAACAAGGAGGCAATAACACGTTCATATTGGAGAATCTATAGGGGGTGACTTGCTGGATGCCCCTGTAAACGGCCAATTCCTAAAGCCCTATTTTCAATTCTGATTCAGGCAAGGCAAGCTTGATGTATCATATTGTATATAGGTTTTGTTTCGGTTTTGGTTCGATCCAGGAGGACATGCTGATGAAATATCAAGTAAAGTGCAGAGGGGCTGAGGAACAAAGTTTACATAAATGATAATCAGGTGGTCTGCAGGTTCTCGATAGGTTCAGGGATGAGCGCGCCGTCCCCAATTGGAGCCGATGTTATCCATGTCAGACCCCATCAAAATTTTTGGTCATTAGCCCCTCCATTCAAGTTTCTGGCTTGCAGTCCCGTTTAAATCCGTTTAGAACCCCTTTCGTGGCCTAAAAACTTCATATTCTACCTCTCGTTACCATTTCCACCCACGAAATACATTGAACAAAGGGCTTAAACCTGTGCCTAAAATTATATCGGGCCTAGCCCCTTCGGTCTTAGCCCCAGCACCTATTCCTTCCACACGACCTGGCCCCGAGACCAAATGCCAAATCCAAAGGTGCTTGCCGTATGCGGCTATCGGGCGTGTTCTCCGTCGTCCGATCCGATCATAAATCGACGATTCATAACATTCCCACCATGGTGGTCCCCGCGCCCGCGCACATTGCAAAAACCGTCCGGTTTATTCCGCACCACCTTTGCTGGGCAGGCGGTATTCCCCATTGGGCCAGCGATTCTACACGCTGATCGCCGCGTGTCCCTCTGTAATATTCCAAAACTGCCCCATTTCGGTGACACTCCCGGAAAAGACGCAAAAGGAATTACGAAGCGTCCGATCTGGGCGCCGATCCAATCGCGCTATGCTCCAAAGTTGTGCAGCTTTAACTCCCATCCACACGCCCCGTGGCCCACCATCGCACCACCTCCCCGACACAATATTAACCGTTGATCCCGTTTCTGATCGTATGGCCCAAAATTGTTCACGCATCCCGTTGATTGACCAGGTCCGCCTCCACGTCGTCCCTTCCACTTAGCCTCTCGTACGCCCACGTGTCACTTGCGTCCGCCTCCACCATTCGTATTCTCTATTTATGTGTCATATTACATGGTTTATGTTACGCACCTCCGCCTCGTTCGTTCATTGCCGTTTCACTATATATTCCATTTCCACCCTTCGTTTCTCCGCCATTTATCTGTGTTTCCACCACCCTGCATCTTCTCGTCATTTTTCCCATTCCACCTCATCAGTCTGTGGTCACACCCGCGTCCACCATCCTTGGTCCGATTTTCCTTGACATGATTGTGATTTTTGCAGGTCTGCAACGACGAAGAAATGGCTATTACTCAAGGCCACCACTTCAGAAGCCGAGAATGCATGACAGGACCATGTTTCAGGAGCAAAATTTGTGAAGAAAGGTCCGGGAGCCGCTATGATATGACCAACATTAAATGAAGCAGGGGCTAGAATTTGTCGAAACCTCCAGAGAAATTCAAAATGCAGATTTTACAGATGGAGATATTAATTGTCGCGGCAAACAATATCAATGAGAGATCCAAGGAATGCAGTGTCTGGCATTGAAGAATTTAATTTCCAATTCAGCATTCAGAAGACAGAGAGTACAAGCACATAAAATCTCATCCTCCAGGTCTTACTTCAACAGATTTTTCTCTCAGGAAAGTACAGAGTGTTATATATTTTATTCTTCATACCTTACCTCTAAAGAGATCTTCTACCCAGTGCATTTACTTCATGAAGCTGGCCGCAGAGTACATATTTCATGGTCGTCAAATAGTATGGGCGCGAAATGTTTCCGCCCTTTTTCTTTAATGAAACAATTAATTGTTTTCACCTACCTCTTTTATTAGTTTCTCTTCTCCCTCTTCTATAAAAGGGAGGAAGAAATACATTGTTAGGGTTCCAGACTTGTATCAGAAAATTGTGCAGTGAAAGTCACGTTTGTATACATTTTGTAAAGCTGTTGTATGAAGGCTCAGAGCCCGTAGGGTCTCAGTGAGGAGGAGTTCTATCTGTAATGAGGATTCTGGTCTTTGGTATTTCACAGTATGTAACCTTCTCTTATGTGATTAATACAACATTTCATTTCATATATTTTCTTGTATCATGTACTGGAATGCGAGTGGCTCACTGATTTTAGGTAAGGATTCATCCTAGTTGATGCCCATACTTGGATCAGTCAAGCGCTTTAAATATGGCTCAGGCATGATATACTGTTTCATATTCATTTCATCCATCTTTCTGCTATATTAGTTGCTTTGGGAGGGTGCTTTTAAAACGCCATTGTCATGTATGGATTCTTAGATTGATAAGCCCATGCATGGTTCTGTTGTGTATCTGGGTATCAGACCAAAGTTAACTAATATCTTCCAGCTATAATGTCGACCACATACACCTTCTAATACTTGATTTCTATGGCATATTATTTGAATCGGCCCTCTTTACAGTAAATTGTCTCTTAATTGTCTGATGCTGTTGTGTTGGAGTTTTGCATCTTGTCTCTGCACCATTACTTTTCCTCGGGCAACAGAAAGTTCGGTCCCATCTGGAACAATATTTCCTTTATATGATGATAGCAAGTGAGTCAAGTTTCACAATCACTTATTACATCATCACCTGTTATGATAAGATGTCCTAATCGGTCTATGGCAACCTAGACCTGCTCTAGGGAAGAGAGGGAAGACAACAATTGTCGACAACATGATCTAAGGAAGTTAGGGGTTTTGCAGGCTCCAAAATTCATTCTCAAACAGGTGACCAAGGGAAAATCATCATAACTTTCTCTCCGAACATCTGATTTAAATTTCATAAAAAGTGACAGAAATGACACGGACTGTAGTTTTTTGTGTATCATTTAAGGTCAAAAAATTTACACGTGGCATTCTGTACAAGCTCGCTCTACTCAACCAGTCCATAATCAAGCCATCGTGGGAGATTGAGCATAACATTACCTTGAAGAATCTAATTTTGGTCTGAATTATGGAATTGAAAATAAGACTCGGAGGGATACCATAGGACAAATTTTTAGACCTTGGAGATCTGAAATTATGCAATTACAACCATTTCAATATTGAGCTCCTAAAAGGAAAAAAAAATGTGTGTATTTGTTTTTAAAAATTGCATAAATTTTGTCTGAAAAAACAATTTGAAGTGATACCATGGGTATATTGAAGCATATATATCAATATTTGGTTCTAAAATTCCTCCTAAACAAAATAACTCTACACCCATTAAGCCCTCGTAAAGCTATACTATGACGCATGAAGAGGAATAATGGCAACATGATATATCAAAATTACGGGACCAAGTGCAACATCTCGCAAAGAGCAACCAAAGGTGAACTAAAAGGCAACATGGATGGATTAAAATGGGACATGGAGGGTTTAAAACTAGACATGGAAGCTAATATGGATGACTTGAAATCATACATGGAAGGTTTGACAAGGTTGTTGCAAGGAAGGCTTCCCAATGGTGAAAAGGTAATCCATGAAAATCAGGATGAGGACAAAAAGAATATGAAATATGATTTTAGAGAATCCAACATTGGGTTTAAGAACCACCAGATTCCAAATATTTATACAAGGAATTTTGATGGCAAGGATCCAGTAACATGGATATTACAGATGGAGAAATATTTTGATCTCCATGATGTGCAACACACACACAAAAGGCACGCATTGCAACTTTATATTTAGAACCCAATCAATTGGTATGGTTCGATGGCATTGTTCTCGTAAACCACTTGTCACTTGGTCATTTTTTATGGAGGAAATGAATGCAAATTATGAGGATAAAAAGAGCAACACCTTATTTATCCAATTTATAAATCTCAAACAAAAGGGTTCAATGGCGGAGCACATTGAGGACTTCCAAAAATTGAATATAAGGGTAACTGATATTCCAAAGGAGAATAGGATTGATGTCTTCATAGGTAATTTGAAGGATAACATCCGACATGAGTTTCGCCTTTGGGAACCTGATTCATTGAAGAATTAATTTAGGGTGGCAAGAAAAGTTGAAAGCACAATTATGGCAACAAGGAAGTCTACCACTCACAACTATAAAGATGGAAATATTGTTGAACCTAGCCTTCCACAACCTACAAGGTTGATTCCATAAGAATTGGAGGAAAAAAAATCAAAAGGGCTTTGTTACAATTGTGATAGAAAATGAAATAAAGGTCATGTGTGTTGAGAATAAATTATTCTACATAGATTGTGAAGAGGGGGAAGTAAAGGAACAAGAAACATCAAAAGGATATACAACAAGAACCAACCCCTGAGAAAGAAGAAATGAATTCGACCATATCTTGCAGTGCATTGGAAGAAATTACCACGCCTCAAATGCTAAAGATAGAAGGATGTATCAAGAAGAAAAAGGTAATAGTGTTGATTGATTCAGGTAGTACTCATAATTTTATTCATTATAAGATAGCTAAGAAATTGAATTGCTTCCTATATCCAACACCCGAGTGTCAAGTGATGGTTGCAAATGGAGGAACTATAAATTGCTCTGGAAAGTGCCATAATATCAAGATAAACATGGGGGAATATGTATTTAATAGTCCAATTCTTTCCATTCCAATGGTTGGTGTTGATGTTGTATTAGGATTCCAATGGTTACAATCTTTGGGGATGATAGCTTTTAATTTTCAAGAACTTTTCTTGAATTTTTTTTGGGAAGGAAAGGAATTTGAATTAAGGGTATCACAAGGAAACCAGGAAAGATAATCATCTCTAATGGCATAACAAACTTCTGAAGAAAGAAAAACGGGGCGTAATGGCACAATTATGCTCACTAGAGGTTCAAACATTGAAATCATCTATTTCTCCATATCTCCAGAAAGTCTTAGACAATCATTCCAAGGTATTTGAGACTCCCAAATGCCTCCCACCTATTCGTGATCATGATCATGCTATTCTTTTGATTCCAGGAAGTGTTCCTCCAAACATCAGGCCTTATAGATATCCTTATGTTAAAAAGAGTGAAATTGAACATATGGTTGCAAAAATGCTACAGGTTGGTATAATTCAACCTAGTCAAAGTTCTTTATCTTCTCCAATAGTATTGGTTCACAAGAATGATGGATCATAGCGTATGTGTCTGGCATATAGGGAGCTCAGCAAGCTCACTATTAAAGAAAAATTTCCCAATCTTGTCATTGATGAATTTTTGGATGAATTACATGGAGAAATTTACTTCACCAAGTTGGATCTCCGTTTAGGATATCATCAAATTAGAATGAAGACCGAAGAGATTCTGAAAACAACATTCAGAACTCATGAGGGTCATTATGATTTTTTGGTCATGCCTTTTGGCCTTACTAATGCACCTTCAATATTTGAAGGTTTGATGAATTCCATTTTAAAACCCTTCCTTAGAAAATTTGTGATAGTATTTTTTGATGATATACTGATCTGCAGCAAGTCTTGGAAGGATCACGTTTAACATGTTGACATGGTGCTCAAATTATTGGTGGAGAAACAATTATATGCAAAAACCTCCAAATGTTTGTTTGGAGTACAAGGGGTGTAATATTTGGGTCATATTGTATATCATGAGGGTGTTAAGGTAGACCCTAACAAAATTAATTGCATTAAGAAATGGGAAATCCCCACAACCATAAAGCATATTTGAGGATTTCTTAGGTTGACACGGTATTATTGCAAGTTTTTTAAGAATAATGGGAGAATAGTAGCACCTCTAACAACATTGTTGAAGAAAGATGCATTTTCTTGGACTCCTGAAGCAACTAAGGACTTTGAACATCGTAAAGAGTCAATGTGCCAAGCACTAGTTTTACTGCGCCTGAATTCACAAAAACCTTTATTTTGGAATGTGATGCCTCGAGAAATGGAATTGGCATTGTTTTAATGAAATAAGGAAGACCCACTGCTTTTGAAAGTCGTCCAATCAGAAGGAAATGTTGGCAATGCTACATGTACTAAATCAATGAAGACCTTACCTAATGGGAAGATACTTCAAGGTAAAAACAGATCATGATAGTCTTAACTATTTTTTGGAACAAACATTATCTTCAAAAGAGCAACAAAAATGGGTCACGAAGATGTTGGGTTATGACGTTGAAATCATCTACAAAAAAGGGAAGAAAAATGTTGCTGCAGATGCACTCTCGAGAAAGGATGAGGATGTGGAAGCATTGGTTTGTGCCATTTCTATTATCCAACCTAAGTGGATAAATGAAGCAAGGGATGCATGGAATAATGAAGAAGAGGTGTGGAAACTCACTCAAAGTCACAGCAAGAACCCAGTACATATGATTCATTTAGCTGGAAAAATCATTCATTATGGTACAAAGATCACTTATATCTTTGTAATAATTTCCAACTTAAGCAAAATATTCTTTTGGAATTGCAAACCTCCCCCTTAGGAGGGCACTCGGGATTTTTAAAAACTTACCACAGGGTAAAGAAGGAATTTTTTTGGGACGACCTTAAATCTGATATTCAGAAGTTTGTTGTGGACTGTTTGGTTTGCCAAAAAAATAAAGTTGACACAATTAATACCCCATGTTTGTTACAATCTTTATCCATTCAAAGTCAGCATTGGGAGGAGGTATCAATGGATTTTATCATAGTTTTACCCAAGTCTAAAGGAAAGAGTGTCATCATGGTGATAGTTGATAGACTTACAAAGTATGCACAATTTTGTGCATTATCTCATTTTTTTAAAGTTTCTATAGTTTCTACTGCATTTATGGAAACAATTCAAAACCTATATGTAAACCCAAAGATTATTGTAAGTGACAGAGATCCCAATTTCACGGGAAATTTTTGGACAAAATTTTTTCCTTGTCTTGGTACTCAATTAGCTCATATCTCATCTTATCATCCTCGATTTGACGACAAACTGAGATAGTGAACAAATTTTTGGAAGGATATCTTCATTGCTTTTTATCTGATAAACAAACACAATGGGTCAAGTGGCTACCCCTAATTGAATGGTGGTATAACATTGCCTTCCATACTGCAACAAAAGTTACCCCATTTATGGCACTTTATGGATATCTTCCACCATCCATCACATCGTGCATCAAAAACAATCTCTCCAACTCTTAAAGGATAACCTAACTCTCGCACAGAATCAAATGAAACAACAGGCATATCAACATCGCAGTGAAATAAGTTTTGGTGTAATAAACTGGGCATTTTTACGACTACAAAGATACAAACAAATGTCCTTCAAGCAAGCTAAGAAGGATAATAAATTATCACCCAAGTACTATGGTCCTTATAAGTTTTTGCAAAAGATTGGTACTATGGCATACAAATTGGAGTTGACTGCATCTTCCCGAGTACACCCAATTTTCCATGTTTCATGATTAAAGAAGGTTATTGGTGACAAGCTCCTAGTTCAAACAGTGTTTCTACAAATTGAAGAGGAAGGAAAAATACTATTTGAGCCTAAAGCAGTCACAAAAACAAGAATACGACAGTTATGGAATCGATTAATCTCAGAGTATCTCATTAAGTGGAAGAACTTACCAGCTAAAGACTCCACATGGGAGGATGATAATTTTATACAGAATCATCTAGAACTACTCAAGCGTTGATAAAAACACTTTTTTGAAGAAGGGGCATGTTAGGTCCCTATAATACTATGTATTCCCCTTATTGTTATTGTTTTTTTTTTTTGTAAGTTAGGCTAAACTATATTAGATCAAAAGAGAACTTTACATAGGCGTTGGGCTGAGATGGTAAGCGATGCTTAATCAATACCAACCTTAGAGGCTTTCAAAATAGCACAGGTTTGGGGTTGCCTCCTACGAGGAAACTAGCCCCTTAATAACATCAAACACTCATTATTTACAAAGTGTGTCATGACACATAGAAAAATAAAATATATGTAGTATGTGTTGAAATAACAAAAAACAGAAAAGAGCCAAGCAGTCGCAGAGTCATGGTGTTCCTTCATCATCCTCTGTATTAGGGTCATCCTCCTTGATGTGGCATCCATATTCTTGCGCAATGGCCTCCTCCTCAGCAAGAGGCACGCGCGAAGGCTTTGTAGTGGTTGCAAAGATGATAGGAGCGACCGGGTACTCAGCATCTGGAACTCTCATCCAGACTCCATCTGAATCCATGATCCACACGTATGTATCCTCCTCTGAGACCTCTTGAACCAGGAGAGGCTCAGTTTTTCAAGGATTGGATGGCTCAAAGTGCATAATGGTGGACTTCTTAGGGCCTCTTCTACCCCTATGATTCTCTAGAACTAAGGTGATCTCATCCTCGGTGCGCTCAGACCGTTGTGTTGCTTCCCTATCATGGTTGCTAGAAGAGGAGCCTTCAATGGATTCCAAACGGTGATCATGAACATGTTGATAGCGACCTGATAACACCCCTCTTTGGCTACCCCTGATAGTATTTTGGCGCTGACGCGGAGCCATGGGGGGGGAAAACGGGGAGAGAGGGGGGGACCTGTCTAAAAGCAGTGAAGTGCGCAATAGGAGAGCACGCAGAAGGGGGAGCGTGCGGGAAGAGTGAAGCAGCAACGAAATGGAAAAAGAGGAGGCAGAGAAGGCTATGGAGGTTGAACGGAGCAGCGAAGGGATGATAGTATGAGGAGGGACTGTGCCTTTTGAAGACCTATGGCACAAGTGTAGATGTTGTGCGATTTGTGGCACACTCGCAAATGCGAGTTGAGACAGTTCACATGGGATTGCATGTGATTCAGTATATGGCAGAAGATCATGTGCAAGAGAGTGCCCATGTGAATGATTACTGAGAGGAGGTTCTGCATCAGTTTAAAGCTGGTTGTGTAGGACATCATCAACCTGTGCATGGGAAAACTGGCCTCACACATTCGCAGCATGTCACCTGCATCCGGGGCCCTTATTGTTATTGTTAGTTTAATCCCATATTGTTATTTGTGTGCCCATGTATCCCCCATGTTGTTATTGTTGTGCCCCATAAAATCCCACAATTTTTATTGTTGTGCCCTTACATTATTAATGTTATGTAGGCTTTGATTATATTTTGACCCCTTAAACTCCTATATATACCAAGGAGGTCTTATCATTTATATCAACCAAGAATTGTTCATTTATGTAATGTAAAGGAGGTTTCCCCCTCGAAGAGGCTAATGTTTAAGTCGTTGATCTATATTTTCTTATGTTTTGTGAGTTGGTTGCATAACATGAAATTAGCTCATGGATCATATCGTCATAAATCAAAATGTCGAATCATGTTTCTAGTTGCGAATTTTCATGAAATCAAATGAAATATTGGTACTTATCTTGAATTTCTCGTTACTTCTTTATTTACATACATTGGATCATTTTTCCATCCCAGCAAGTGTCTAGTGTCCTTTTCTCTTCTCGTACACAATGGATTTGTCGTTAAAAACAACAAGCATCCAATGCCTTCACTTCTATTCGTCTTTGTACACACACCGAATCGGTTTCCAACGCGGCAAGATCCTAGTTCCTTCTCTTCTCTTCAACCTCATACACACACTAGATTGGTTTCCAACCTAAAAATCACATAGTGCATTATCTTCTCTTCTCTTCGACTTCAAATTTACTAAGTGGTTCATCGACCCTAAGCCGAGCACTTAGTAGCAGATAAATATAAATAAACCCAATCGCTACCCCGCAAATATGGACATTACCAATTATGGTAGTCTTATATCGATAGAATATAGGTGTATTCTATACTTCATAGGCCTAGGCAACCCCCATTCCAGGCAGTCTACCTATCCTAATCAATGCAGGCCCAGATAGCCCCATACCTACCCATCCCAAACAATTACACAACACATACACATATACATGTGATACAACACAGCGAATAAACACAATACATATGACACAATACAACATGTACACAATAGCATTAAAAATCCAAAGACCATGTTGTCTTTATCCATATACACCATATACATTTTCTTTAGTATATTTCCCATGCGTTATTTCGTGCATCCATAATCCAAATCCAAGGTATGTGGTTTCTTGAATTATCCATGATTTTCTAGCATGCCACAGATCACACTGATTTCATTCTGCTGATATATCCTTCAACATTTCTTGTTCATAATATAAACAAGGGCATAATATTAAAATCATATTCACATAATATTAAAATCATGGATCATACAGGGCTAATTTTTTCCACTTGATTCCTCACACAGCCAATAATCTTACATGACATCCACATATTCACTAAATGAATATAAACAATCATTTTTCCATAAGAGTGATCCCTGAAAAATACCTATTAGTCACAATGGAATTCATATATGTATATAAAAATTGGCATGATCATGAACATATAACAAATTTACATATATACATTTGAGTTAGGGTTAGGAGAACCTCCTTTGTAGTATTTTCACGGTTTTCATATCATTGTCCATTATCCCATGGACCAAAAAAATCCACCTAGCTGTCATACTATTGTCCATTTATTTATGGACATAACACACATTAACATATGTAAAATATATCCAGGGTTTAGATAAATCCCTTTAGCTATACATGATGGGCCTTGGTATTGCACCAAGTATGTTCCAACTCCCAATGGTTTCTTAACTTAAATTATCAACCTCATGTTCGTACAAACCTAGAGGTGACAGTGTTATATGCATAGTAGCTTAGGTTATACTCATGTCACCCTAAGTCATAAGATTAGATCAATGTGTTTAGATACCACTCCTTCAGCTAACTACGAAAATAAAATCATGTCATAATTTCAAGGAGATGCACATTATTCTAACTATAGAAGTGAAAATGTCATTAATTCAATGTAAATGTTGAATTGAAATTGCATGAAGGAAAAAAGGCTAGTCTACTTTGAAGAAGTAAACCATAATATTTTATTTTCATACTTAATCAAATTAACAACCTACTTGCATGAGTCATTTATCTATATGTAACTTTCTTGAAAATGAGAAATTCAACCTTCAACGCAATTGGAAAAAAATGCTAATTCTAATCCTATGGTTGCAGTGATCCAGATTTATGTAGGAACGCAATAAAACACAAAAATAAAAATAAACGCAAAGAGGCAACAGGAATAAAACTTCATTCCATTAATATCAAATACTGAAAAATGATTATAAACATAATATTAAATAAACTAGCTCAAGCGATGGTAGCTTATCTCTGAGAAGAGATGTGGCAGCTACATGCCTATGAACTGTGTTACAATGAGGCTCAAGGGCCTTTTTATTATTGAACAATAAGAGAAAACCATAAACAACCAAAACCCTAACCCAAGGAGATGTAACACCAAGATTTTTTGGGCCCCTTTGGGGTCAGTTGGGCAACCAACTTCTCAGCGTCGTAACTTGGTCATATTATCTCCGTTTGACACATATGATACCTCGTTGGAAATATATCTCTGAGGAATAAAAAAATTAATGCAATTTATATATGATATCCAGAGGAATCATGCCCAAAAAACCTCGTTTGGGGCCTCAAAATAGCTCTAGAAGTTCAAGACCCGAAAAACTGCATAGTAAATAAGAAAACTGATGAAACTACCTAGGTGGAATAGGCGGGTGGTAACCAATATCTACTTGGATCATGCAGTGAGGAAAGGATGGGGTTGGAGTGGTCCTAAAGTCTTCCCTAATAATGAAATCAAATCTTGGGGGTAATTCTTCAAATTCAACATGCCAGAGTCAAATTTGGAGCGACTCTGGTTGAAGAAAACAATGCTACAGGTCTGCTACGAGGGGGGTCTTGTTTTGCTACAAGAGGTCTTTTTTCGCTACAAGAGGTGGGTCTGAGAGATTTTTGAGGACATGAATGGTTTATTGAAGGTAAAATAAGGTGGATGAAGGTAGAATAAGGTGAGTGAAGGGTGTGGGAGTCCCTTGGCCAAGCCTAGTACCCCTCGAGGTCTATCTTGCACCAAATTTTGTGCCCACGGTGTCCTCGATCTATCTTAGCAGAGTGGTCTCGATGGCAGAGTTTATAAGAAATGTGAGGTGTCTGGAAGGGAGATAGAGTGGACTAGGTGGATGTAGAAAGGTGTTTCCACCCCTACAGGTCAACACAATCCTTGTAAACCAATTAAACACATGCATCAAATTATCACTATTATAACAAGGTAAATTGTCATGGAAAAGATGAGTTGAATTTTATTGAGATCTACTGTAACCTAGAACACAATTCCAATTTCCAAACCAATGTGGCTAACTTCTAGGTTGCAGAAACCAAACATGCAGAAGGATTGCAGTCCACTACTTAATTATTTCCAAGAAATCGTAAACAAATATTTTTTGGTTGTTGTTGTAGATCTTCAATTCACTCTTTCGAGAAGAGAGGCGATAGGAAAACCTGCAACTACAAATTTTTTTATAAAACACCTACTTAAGTAATAAAATAATTGTAATAACTTGAGCATGAATAAGGAAGAAATACAAGAGAGGGACTAAATCCTTTGGGTTGGTCCCAAACCCAAGGGTTTCAGCCCTCCAAAAATAACTTAGATGCATACCAATAGTGAACTTTCCATTAGCATAAAATAAGAGTCACATACATCATATGAAAAATGAGAATAACAATGTCAAGCACTAGGATCTTAGTAGTTACTCCTAGCTGCAACAAAATATTGAATCCTAATGAACATCTTGGCTGGTTTATTTATATAAAAAACTAGTTGAGTGAAAATCCCTTGAAAAGAGGAGTGATTCCCTCCAAAATCTCGATATTTGTGGATCTGGTTCTCTTTGATATGCACATGTACATGAAGTCCCTCGGCTGTTAATGAATTTGATCTATTGGTGAGTACTTTGTGATCTCAAGCCAAGTTAGAGAGTTAATAAGATGGAAAATCCTCCTATATTCTCTTTGGTTGTCTCCATCAAGCCCCTGCATAGTAAACACCTCCAAAAATGCTTCTTTTTCATGCATATTAATCACATTAGGCCATACAATATGAAAAATGCCCTTTATTCTTATTACTAAGAATATTATGGCTAAAAATGTGAATTAATGTGAGAAAAGGAGAGTTTTAAGGGTTGGAGGATAACACAATGAACCTCAAAATATACCTATTGATGGGACCCATCATCACCCCCCTCATGAACGTGTTTCACACCCTCTGAGCAACTCAGTCACTAATATGAAGATCATTCATGGCCCTGGTGGCCTCTCTAACATCCAAGGCACCTCAGATGGTCTGCCTTCCTGTGGACAGAAACCTGCATTTGCCTCTATGTTTGTCCATTCCTTTTGTTTGTATGTCTGGTTTCTTCTCTCTTAAAGACCCAACAATAATGGAGGATTGAGTTTGAGTCATATCCACTTGATCTTCAACCTTTACATGATTATTTTGTATAGTGGGGTTCTCTCCTAAGCATTCCTAAGTCTCTCCAGAGAGTGATATTCTCTGATTTGTAAATAGTGAGGTAGGGCATGCCATATTCTTTGGCAAGCCAACAAAATTATTTTCCCCACCATCCTAAAGGTGTCCTCGAATGTAGGATGGATTTTTCTTTGGCTACCATGTACCTAGGTGCCCATTCAAGATCAGAGGAGATGAGATTGTGGTTGCAAATGACATCCTTAGGGCTCACTAATTCAGCTCTGATGTATAAGGGCTCCTTTTCTTCATTTTCCATTACCCTTTTCACTTATTCAGCCCGTGTTTCCCATGGGTCAACCAAGAGGCTAATTTCATCGGTTTCATATCTCCCAATCTTGAGTTTGGGTCCCATAAATTCATGTCTGTGAGGATCATATTGTGCAAGTAAAACTCAGCTAGTTTGGCTTTGTCCTCAATACTTTTCTTTCTACAAAAATCAATGAAATGTTTGTAGTATTGAAAAGGTAAGGATCCATACTGTGCTAGTGTCTTTATCTGGAATTGCATCCACTTCTCTTTAAGGAAAATGGCATAGGATTTGGATGGTTTCCTGCATTGTATGGCTTCCATAGATAAACTTGCCATAGTGGAAAGTTGTGTCTCTTTTTCTTGCAGCTACTCTCTTAGCCTTGTGGTTTTTTCCTGTAGCTACTCCCTTATGATTGACTCCCTTAGTCTCAATTCATTCAATCCCTTTCCCATTTAATTGAATTTCTCCTCCATGAGGCCCACATCTTCTGCATTTTTGGATTTTTCAATTTGCATCCATCTATGTGTTTTGCCTCTTTCCTTCTCTAACTCAAAGAAGATTGGGATAAAAAATTTATAATCCTACCTCTCTCAACAAATTTGTAGTAGGATTCTAGATTGGGTTGTGAATCAGACTCCTAGAGTTCTTGGAGGCCTCTTTCCTCTTATTTTGATGTGGTTGCCTCTTCCTGTAGCAGCCCTTATTTCTCCTGTAGAAACCCATGTTTCTCCTATAGCTCTTTTGTTTTCTCTTGTATCTCCTCTGTTTTCTCTTGTGATAGGGAAAATTATGTCTTGAGCATTTTAGAGGTGAATGCTCTAGTGGTGGGCATCCATATGAGTGGCAAAGGTTTTTTACCCTCATCTATGGGGGAGTTAACCTCCTCTATTTTTCCTTCACTAGGTCCCACTTCCTCTCTTCTACTTTCTTACTCATCAATGGTGATATGGATTTTTTGAGGAGGTTTAGGTTTCCCTTTCCTTATGTTGGTGCTCTTTCTTATTTTGAATTACAAAGGGTCTTGCCTGGGATGCTTCCTTTTAGGCTTAATAGGTGTTCCAAGTGTGTCCAATGTGGCTGCCACTTCTTGTTCTTTGTTTCCTAGTGAAAGGCTTATTTGCTTGCCTTTCTTACTTGTACTTTGAGGTTTAGAGGGACCCTTAAGGTATCCTCCTCTACTTATTACTTCTCTCCTTCCTTTCCTTCCTTTATTTTTGCTTCTTATTCATTTTTTTCTGTTGCCTCCTCTTCTTCCATTGTTTCTCCTTCCTCATCTTCTCTATCCCCAATACTAGAGGTTGGTGTTCCCTATTACTGTGTGGAGGTAATGGCTTGTGTTTCAATGAATTCCCTATCCATGTCTACAAAATCAGTCCATATCACATGGTTCCTTAGCCATCTTAAGGTGTCCATAATAGTCAACTTAATGACGCCATGGTGGGAAATGTGTTGGTGTTTCCCTTCCCTCACTTTTTGGCTCATTTCAATGATAGGCTGTAAGGGGAAATGTGGAACACTGAGTCTCTAAGAAGTGGGTAATTCTTCTTTGAACCTAAGATCATGGAGTAGCCTAAAATGATAGGCATACACGATGCTCAACCTCCCCTCAAAAGATATGTATTTGAGGATGCGATAGGCCACTTCATCCAAGGGGTAATATAGGCTCTCTCTTCTCACTCCATTTTATCTTCTATAGGATTTTCTCTGTGAATGAAGAAGTTCTTCCTTGTTGTAACACTTATTTATTTATCCTCCTTGTTCCATCAAACTCCTAAGGGTAAGGTAGTCACTTTTCTTATGAGCTAAGCATTTAAAGAGATGGAAACTTCTATAACAACAGTAGTGGAACTATATTCTCCCTCATAATTTAGTGCCATGGAAACTCTTGAGTTATCTCATTATCATATCCCTTTAATTGCTCAAAGAACCCCATCCATTGATGTCTCAAGAAAATATCTAGAATAGGGGGATGTTGATGGATTATTTTTGTGTATGTGGTTTCGATCCTATTAAAACCTCCCCCCATTTCTCTTATTACTCTTTCTCAGGGTTACTTGGGTGTATTTTCAGACTTGGAGTGTCAATTTTTTATTTTTATCAGAGGAGGAGAAGGGTGCTAATTATTTTATCAAAAAACAAAATTTTCAATGTCCCTGTCTTTCCTTCACACATAAAAATCTTCAAAGGGAACTACTGCACAAGTTTTTTCTACATTATACTTAATTCAAGCAGCATTCTCCATGCAAATGTATGGAAATTAAAGAGGGAGAAGGCCACTTACTCCTTTCAAGATAACTTTGTCATGTGCATGAGGGTTTGAGGACAACTTTTGGTAGTTTTGGCTCTCTTTCTACCTACAATTATCTCTTGTAGCTTCCTATCTATGCTCATATAGCAGTTCAGACCATCCTGTAGCAGTCCATACCCTCCTTTAGAACCTCCTGTAGCACCTGCAAACACAGTATCTAGTAGCATCTAGCTCATCCTTCTCCAATTGTTTTCTAGAAACGAGCGATTATGTGAATGGAGACAAGCCCTATACCTTTTATTCCTTTTGTGGTAAAGGCTCGGAGCATTGTGGTGACTTGGCATCTGCATGAGTTTCCTTTTTGAACATATGTCCCCACTCCTTGTAATAATCACCCTACTCCTTGTAATCACCACCCCACTTATCGTAATCACCACCCCACTTAAGTTGACTTTTCCATGTTGCATGTGTAACTGAATGAACTTTAGTTTACTAAATGAAGGTGGCCAAGCTCATTGGCCACCTCCAACCCATAAAAACTCCTTCTCGTGCATCAAACACACTTTTTTACCAATATGTCCATAGGGAAGAGGTGAGGGGTGTCATATTGAGCCTACTTGTGATGTCAAATTGTTAGAGATGCTTACATTCACTTGTTGAGTTTCATATAATGATGGGTTGAAGGTGTTGTTTGCTCTTTAAGTATGTTATGTCCTTTCTTAGCTTCAAAAATTGCTTTACGAGGCCTCGGGGTGGTTGGATCTTCTGCTATGGGGGTGTAAAAAAAAATGGCTCCTGGATTCTGTTGTAACTGTATACGCTGTTATAGGAGGATTCTCCTTCTTGTAGCAATCACTTAATTCCTCCTCAAGACCTCATATTACACATAGGATTGAGGGAAAATCATAGGAGGTATGGGGATATCATTATAATCATCAGAGGGCGGTGTAGGTGGTTGAAAAGTTGAAGGCAAAGATTTTTCGATTTTTCTTTATGTATGGTAGAGTGGATTTTGAAAATGAATTTTGGCTAGATGGAGTGGATGAGTGATGGAGGTATTTTGGTGGAAATCTCACAACATTTCTTAATAAAGACATGACCTTTTTACCCTTTTTTCTGATTGGATCTGCCTCTTGTAGTAATTCAATTTATTCCTGTAGCAATTCAGGACACTCTTTTAGGACTTCGAAAAGGAGGCAAAACATGGTCCAAATGTTTGCTAAATGATGGAGAGAGGTAGGGAGGTGAATGAAGAGGGTGGAAATGCAATGGATAGCTGGAGAAAAGAGAGAAATGAATTTGTATAACCTGTTATATAACCACTATTATTTTGACTGTTTAGAGTCTTGCAAAAGAGAGATGTTAGCACAATTGGTGTAAGGAATCATTCCCCGTGTCTTTCCTTTTTTTTAGAGAGAGAGCAATGCAAGCTGCCTCTACAGATGTTTTCAACCTACATGCCTGCCAGAGGTGCATCAGAGGAGTTTTTCACCTAGGGATATTTTCATATTTTTATTTTCTTCTGTGTTTTTTTTTTTTCTCTTGTGTTGCCTCATAGAGGTTTTCAACCTTAGAGTTGGCCTTAGATGCCTCATAGAGGTTTTCATATAGACCCTTTATTTCTCTTTTTTTTTATAGAATTTTTATGGATTGAGGGTTGTGAGCCTCCCAATCACATTCAATTCTCTGTTGATTAACTAATAAACTCTTCCTTGGACAAAGGTATTTTATACAACTTCAACCTATAACCATTGAAAAGTAAAGGAATTTGTTCATGATCAATTGTTATGATCTGGACAGACCCATTCTCATGGAATCTATCTACTAGATAGGGAACCAAGAATCTTGTCATCAACTTTCCCTTTAAATCCTTGAATATGGAATCATACAATATGGCCCAATCTCCTTCTCGAAAATCCTTCTCTTTAATGTGTTTTTCATGCCAAATCTTCCTTTGTAGCTGAATTACCTCAGTGTGTAGGAGAGCTTGCAACCTAAATTCATATAAAGAATTGAGTTGGATCATGCTCTCATGTTGTGTTGTAGTGAGGTCCAAGTCTAACATAGATTCCATCCTTAAGGTGTTGTATTCAAATTCAAGAGATAGTAGGGCCTTCTTCCCATAGACTAGTTTGAATGTAGTAAATCCAGTGGTGGTCTTCCAAGTTGTGTTGTAGGCCCAAGTGGCTTCTACAAGTCTGTCTGCCCAATATTTTATGTTGTTGCTAACAACCTTGGTTCGAATGTTATTCAATGCTCTGTTTGTGATCTCCACTTTCCCATTTTCTCGAGGTTGATAGCCATTTGATGTCATGTGCTTGATGTGGTGCTGCCTCATGATATATTCGATCAAATTTGAGGTGAATTGTGCTCCTTTATCGATGAATAATTATCTTGGGAAAGAAAAACTTGTAGAATATGTTCTCCTTCAGTAACTCAACCACATTTTCTCATTTGATGCCTTTACTGTCTTTGCTTCAACCTATTTAGTCAGGTAATCAGTGCACACAATGATATACTTATTTTGTCCTAATGGGGGATAAATAGGTCTAATGAAACCCGTGTCCCACTTCTAAAATGGCTTTAAAGTCACTTGAGTTTGTAAGGGTAGTTCATCCTTAGGTGTGGGATTACCTATCCTTTGGCACTAATCACACCTTGTGGTGTACCTCCTTGCATCTTGATGTAAAGTGGGCCAGTAATAACCTGCTTGTAGAACTTTGAAGGTTGTCCTCTTAGCATCAAAGTGGCCAGCATAATGTCCATCATGGCATGCTAAGAGGATGTCAAATACCTCCTCTTCCCTCACACATCTCCTCAGGATCTGATCTGGCCTCAATTTGTAAATATTTCCCCCAATCCAAGTGAATGGGGCACTTTTCCTAACAATCTTGCTTTTCTCCTTGGAGGATATATTATTAGGAGGGAACCTCCCATCAACCAAGTAGTTGGATATATCAAAAAATCAAGGAGAAAGCACTGATATGGTGAATATATGTTCATCTAGAAGTTGGTCATCTACCATTTCTTCCTTTTCTGCAAGCTAAGTTAGTAATGACAATAAATCAACAACCACATTCTCTTTCTCTAGTTTGTCAATAATGGTCAAAACAAATTGATGAAATAATAACAACCATATAATTATCCTAGCATTGACATCGGGTTTTTAAAATTAAATACTTAATGGTTGCATGATCAGTGTGAACAAAAGTTTCATAGCTAGTGATATAATGCCTAAACTTGTTCAAAGAGTGTACCACAACCAAGATTTCCTTTTCAGTGACAGTATAATTTAACTCGGCTTTAAAAAGGTTCTTACTGATGAAATAGATAACATAAGGCAATTTTTCTTCTACTTGTCCTCAAGATGACCCTACAACTTTATCTGAGGAATATGTGTGTGTGTGCAAAGGTAGTTCCCTATTGGGACCTCTAAGGATGGGTGCAGTGGTCATCCTGTCTTTTAGTACTTCGAAGGCTTCTCGAAAGTTTTTTTTCCAACAAAAATGTGAATCTTTAGTCAGTTATCCATACAAGTGTTGTGAAACCAGCTCCAAAAATAGAAGAAAAGAGATATCAACGCCTTAGAAATAAGCCACTTCGAGGGGGCAACATCCAATACATTACATGAATGAACAATTCTTGGATTATACAAATGAAAAAACCTCCTTTCTATATATAGGAGTCCATGGGGCCATAATGTAATCCTAGTGGGGCCACAATTTAATCTTAGCTGACCTAACAATAATAATTTAAGGGCACAATAATAATGATATGGGGGTTACAGGGGTACAATAACAACAATAAGGGGGTTACACTAACAACAATAAGGGACTATACTAGTAATATAAGGACCTAATATGCTCCTCTCCTTCAAAAAGGTGTTGTCCTCAACGCTTGAGTAGCTCCGGGTGCTTTTGTGTAAAATTCTCATCCTCCCATGTAGAATCTTTCGTGGGTAAGTTCTTCCATTTGATGAGATACTCTGAAATTGATCGATTTCGTAGTTGTCGAGTTCTTGTTTCTGTGACTGCTTTAGGTTCCAATATGGTTTTTCCTTCCTCATCAAGTTCTGGAAATATTGTTTGAACTGGAATTTTGTCCCCTATAACCTTTTTTAAGCATGAAACATGGCAAACTGGATACACTCGCGAAGAAGTAAGAAGCTCCAATTTGTATGCCATAGTACCAATCTTTTGCAAAACCTTGTAAGGACCATAGTACTTTGGTGATAATTTATTATCCTTCTTAGCTTGCTTGAGGGACATTTGTTTGTATGGTTGTAGCCATAAAAATACCCAGTCTCCCACATTAAAACTTCTCTCACGCGATGTTTATTTGCTCGTTTTTTCATTCGATTTGTGCCAAATTTAGGTTATCCTTTAAGAGTTGGAGAACTTTTGTTGATGCTCGACGTGGTCCTCCATTGATTGAACTCCTTTCTAGAATTTTCCTTAAAGAAGATGAGATGGTGGATGATATCCGTAAAGTGGCATAAATGGGGTCATTTTTGTTGTAGTATGGAAGGAAGAGTTATACCACCATTCAGCCATAAGTAACCACTTGACCCATTGTGTTTGTTTATTAGATATAAAACAACGAAGATATCCTTCCAAACATTTTTTCACTATCTCAGTTTTCCCGTTGGATTGAGGATGATAAGATCCGCTATGGGCTAGTTAAGTACCCAAACAAGAAAATATTTCCATCCAAAAATTTGTAGTGAAAATGAGATCTCTGTCACTTACAATAATCTTTGGGTTTCCATGTAGCTTTTGAATTGTTTCCATAAATTCAGTAGCAACTGTACTTGCTTTAAATGAATGATATAATGCACAAAATTGGGCATACTTGGTAAGTCTATCAACTGCCACCATGATGACACTCCTTCCTTCAGACTTAGGTAAACCTGTGATAAAATCCATTGAAATCTCCTCTCAACGTTGACTTGGAATGGATAAAGGTTGTAGAATACCCGGGGTCTTAATTGTATCCACTTTATTTTGCTGGAAAACCAAACATTCCACCACAAACTTTTGAATATTAGATTTAAGGCCAACCCAAAAAAATTATTTCTTCACCCTGTGGTAAGTTTTTAAAAATCCCGAGTGTCCTCCTAAAGGAGAAGTGTGCAATTCCAAAATAATATTTTGTTTTAGTCGGGAATTCCTGCAAATATATAAGCGATCTTTGTACCATAAGGAATCATTTTTCCAACTAAATGTATTAGACGTACTAGGATCTTGCTTCCTCGTCCTTCTTCATTTCATCCCTTGCTTCGGTTATCCAATCTGGTTGGATAATTGAAATGACACAAAGCAATGCTTCAAACCTCTTCATCCTTTCTTGAAAGTGCATCTGCAACAACATTTAGCTTCCCTTTTTTGTAGATGATTTCAAAGGCATAACCCAACATCTTTGTGACCCATTTTTTATGCTCTTCACCAACGAGAGATCCTATATCTCGTTTGGAACACCTAATCCTACATGGGTAGGTGTGGAATATGAAAAGTCACAATGGAGTCCAAGTGACCTTGGAATATGAAACCAAGAGTCACACCATTGTACTATAAATGTACATCTTTGTATAATGGAAAATAAGAAAGCTACATGCTTATCTTTCATTGTGTCTTGAGTCTCTTGTGTGTGTGCATTCTTCTTCTCATACACCATGTGTGTGCTTTAACATGGTATCAGAGCGGGCGATTTCTGGCCCTGCTCCACTTTGAGTGAGCCATTTGTGTTTATGGCCTATGCATATCTGCAAAAATTGTTGGTTTTTTTGCAGCACTCAAGTGTTTGTAGCAAGAGCTTTTGCCGCCATCTCGTATGTTTGAAGAGGAGCAAACATTCGCGATTTTGCGCATTCAGATCCCAAAGATTCGTAAATTGCGTCGTTTGTGCATGTGAAGGTTTTCTCACTATTTTTTCCTGCAATTTCTGCCCATTAAATTTTGTTTTGGAGAGCTGTTGGAAAATTTGTTTAAATTGGGATTCCTGAAGAAGTTTATGAGTTTTTACTGGAAATATTTCTGAGTTTTCATTGGAAGATTTCTGAGTTTCTGCAATTCTGCATTTTCCTGTTGTTGAGCTATTGGAAAGATCTCTGGGTTTTACTGTTGAAATAATCTGGAAATTTCTGCAAGTACCTTCAAACTCTGAATTTTTAAAGTCTCTGCTGCTGAAAAGAAAATTCTCTGCTCTCTGTTGTATTAAAAAAAAGAAAAAAAATTAAAAATTACAAAAAAAAAAAAATTCTGCAACTCATTCTACACTATCCTACGCTATCCTAACACTGCACCCTCTGCTCCCTACCCGCTAACGTATTTGCACCTACCACCATTCTCTACCTACACCACGCTTGCACTCCTCCCCTGCACCATTCTCTACCATGCGCGCCCGGCCCTCCATTTCCACGCCGCTCCTCCCATCGCGGCCTCCCTACCCATCTACCCTGCTCATTCCCTTATCACTCCGCCTACGTTCCGTTGCCCTCTCACTGCAAGATTACCCCACACTCCTCTCCACTTTCCCCTACCCACGCCACTCCTTTCCCTCACGGCACAACCGTCCCCTACCTGCAAATACAAATCTGCTCTCACACCTGACAGCACTCACGGCCCCTCTACGCTCACGACCCCTCCCTGCATTACAATCCGCATCCCCATCTCAAACCCTTGCAACCGCTCTCTCCCATTACAGTCGACACCTCCTATAATCTTCCCTCCCTCTCATTTAGTTTTAAAATATATATAATATGACCCTCCCCACGTTAATTTTAATTTAATACTTCCCCTCCCATTAATTCCATTCCCATGTTACATTAATTTACTCGCCATTAATAAAACATCCCATCTCATATTAATATATCCCTATATTTTAATGACGCTCTTTCATTTACATCCCTCCATATTTTAATACATCCCATCGACTTGGCCTTTTCATATTACGATTTTATTATATTTCCCCCATCAACCTTTTAATTTGGCCTTTCTTCATTAATTAATTTTAATACGCCCCCTCCCTTATATAATACGCTATCTCCCCATCCCAATAAATTCCCTTCTCCCTTTTAATAAATTTCCCTTTACATTTTTAATTAATTAAAAAAAAAAAAAAAAAAGCAGAGAGAGAGAGAGGAGAGAGAGGAAATTTGAAAAGCAGAAAAAGAGGAATGACATGTGAGCAGAATTGAAGAAATGACATGGACAATACATAGAAAATTGCAGATTTACATCTTATGATTTGTGGCATAAGAGTGATTTTTTTGAAGAATTTCATATTTGAAGACAAGTTTGCCATCATTGCAAAACAGCTATTTGGAGGAAAATTCAACTGCCTTAAAGGCCTTTTGCACAGTTGGTTTTGCTACACATTCATTTTGCAGAGATATTGACATTGTATTTTTGAGTAGACATTGCTTCTTCATTCATAGTTGGAATCAGTGAATTTGTGTTGAAAAATTGTTGATTGCCCTCCATCATTTGAGGAGCACATTTTGTACTTGAGATTTCCATAGCTGGAAATTCTTTGCAGTCATTTGTATTTGTTGCATCACATTGTAAACGGGTGCATTTTCGGTTGAAGCCGACACCCTTTCATTTTTTGAGCCTAAGTTGTTGAAAATGGCCAAAATCAATGAGGCATTAATGTTGTTGAATGACCTCATTCATTCAAATGTTCATGATATGATAAAAATGAGCAAGGATGCTCTATGTAACATTCAGAGTTGTTTGCTAGATGCACATGAAAAGATTGAGTTTTTGCAGTTGGAATCTCAGCTCCAACAAGATGAACTTCACCAAAAGAGTCACCATTCTGAACCTGTTTCTGTTCAGAACATTGTGAAAGACTCCCATCAGCAGCAAGTCAGCAAAGTTCCAGTTGATTCCCATTCAGTTCCTTGTACTAGAGCAGATGTACATGCAGATGCAGCAGCTCAGCCTGCACTTCTCAAGCCCATCATCAGACCTTGGGAAGAGCTTGTCCACAACAAGCACCGAACCGGTCTTGGATATGACAAGGATGAGTCCTTTCATATTCCAGACTACACCAAGCCTATCAAATTTCAGAGTGCCGGATTCATGTATGATAGTTCACCTGCAGCTATTCCAGATCCTGTTCCACTTCCACAACAGATTGTAAAATGCCAACACTGTGATCGAGTTGGCCATATGAAAGATCACTGTTTTGATCTTCATCCATGCAAGCACTGTGGTCGGCACACCCATTCTTCAGACAGATGCTTCAGAAACAAGCCTCCTGCAAGAACCAAGATTCATTTTGGATGGATCGCTTCTTGGCAATGGGCATCAGCAGCCAAGAAGATGTTTACGACACATGTTAGAACTTGTTCACGGATATTGAACAAACTTGCAGTTGAGTTTTCGCCATCATCTCACCTTGTCCCTGACAAGGGGGAAAATGGTGGTCATGTACAAGCTTCGACGACAGATCAAGTGAGCCTGAGCCACAATCTCTCATTCCATGTTCAAAGTTGTAGCCACAGTTCAAGCGAGCCTGAGCCACAATTCGTCATTCCGGATTCAGAGATGTAGCCAGAGACACGGATGCCCATGAGCACGCCTTCGGTTGGTGGATAACCTAAAACCATCATTTTCGGTTGGTGGATAACCTAAAACCATCATCTTTGGTTGGTGGATAACCTAAAACCATCATTTTCGGTTGGTGGATAACCTAAAACCATCATCTTTGGTTGGTGGACAACCTAAAACCACCACAGGTCATAGACCTCCCTTCTTTTAGGTCGAAGGTCTCCCTTTTATATGAGGGACAATTCCTCTAGCAGAAGCCTTCAGCTTCTTGCCAGTTTTGGAAGAGTTCCGGGAACTGCAACAAGTTTTGCGTTCCAGTGTTTGTGGTCATCCTAAAACCACCTCTTTTTTCCAACATTTCGGAGAGTTGATTCAGCCCAAGTGCTGCCATGTATACTTTGCAGATTTGTATTACAACTCTTTTCTTGGACTCACACATACCCCTTCGGATTAAGGGGGATGTTGGAACACCTAATCCTACATGGGTAGGTGTGGAATGCAAAAAGTCACAATGGAGTCCAAGTGACCTTGGAATGTGAAACCAAGAGTCACACCATTGTACTATAAATGTACATCTTTGTATAATGGAAAATAAGAAAGTCTCACGCTTATCTTTCATTGTGTGTTGTTTCTCTTGTGTGTGCATTCTTCTTCTCATACACCATGTGTGTGCTTCAACATGGTGTTTAACAAGCCTTAAAAAAGTGATAGGCTATATCATAATCGTTTACCTTGAAGTGTCTTCCAATTAGGTAAGGTCTCCATTTCTTTAGTGCATGTAGTGTTGCCAAAATTTCCTTCTCATAAATAGCCTTTTGTAAATACTTTCCTTTGATTTAACGACTTTAAAAAGCAATGGGTCTTCCTTCTTGCATTAAAACAACACCAATTTCATTTCTTGAGGCATCACATTCCACAATAAAGGTTTTTGTGAAGTCTGGCGTAGCTAAGACCGGTGCTAGGCACATTGCCTCTTTAAGATGTTCAAAGGCCTTAGTTGCTTCAAGAGTCCATGAAAATTCATCTTTCTTCAATAATGTTGTTAGAGGTGCTGCTATTCTCCCATAATTCTTAACAAACTTGCGATAATACCCCGTTAACTCGGGAAATCCTTGCAACTGCTTTAAGGTTGTGGGGACTTTCCATTCCTTAATGGCTTTAATTTTGTTAGTGTCTATCTTAAAACCCTCGTGAGATACAATATGACCCAGATATTCCACCTCTTGTACTCCAAAGAAACATTTGGATTTTTTTGCATATAATTGTTTCTCCTGCAATAGTTTGAGCACCCTGTCAACATGTTCAACATGATCCTTCCAAGACCTACTGTAGATTAGTATATCATCAAAAAATACTAGAAAAAATTTTCTAAGGAAGGGTTTGAAAATGGAATTCATCAACCCTTGAAATGTAGAAGGTGCATTGGTAAGGCCAAAAGGCATGACCAAAAATTCATAATGACCCTCATGAGTTCGAAATTCTGTTTTTGGAATATCTTCAGTCTTCATTCTAATTTGATGATATCCTAAACGAAGATCCAACTTGGTAAAATAAATTGCTCCATGTAATTCATCCAATAATTCATCAATCACAGGAATGGGAAATTTATCTTTAATGGTGAGCTTATTGAGCTTCCTATAATTGGGACACATGCACCATGATCCATCCTTCTTATGTACCAATACTACAGGAGCAGAGAAAGAACTTTGACTAGGTTGAATTATACCCGCCTCTAACATTTCTGCAATCATACGTTCAATTTCGCTCTTTTGGAAGTAAGGATATCTATAAGGCCCGATGTTTGGAGGAACACTTCCTGGAATCAAATGAATAGCATGATCATGATCATGAATAGGTGGGAGTCCTTTGGGAGTTTCAAACACCTTGGAATGATTGTCCAAGACTTGTTGGAGATCTACAGAAATAGATGATTTTGATTTTGGAACTTCTAGTGAGCAGAATTGTGCAATTACGCCTCGTTGTTATTTATTTAGAAGCTTTGTCATGACATTAGAGATTATTATCTTTCCTAGCTTAACTGTAATACCCAGTAATTCGACTTCCTTCTAAAAATAATTTCAAGAAAATTTCTTGAAAATTAAAAGCTACCGTCCCCAAAGATTGTAACCATTGTACTCCTAGTACAACATCAGCACCTCCCATAGGAATGGAAAGCATTGGACTATTCAATACATATTCCCCCATGGTTAGCTTGATATTATGGAATTTTCCAAAGAAATTTATAGTTCCTCCATTTGCAACCATCACTTGACATTCTCGTGCTGGGTATAGGAAACAATTCAATTCCTTGGCTACCTTACAATGAATAAAATTATGGGTACTACCTGAATCAATCAACACTATTACTGTTTTCTTCTTGATATGTCCTTCTATCTTGAGAGTTTGAGGAGTGGTAATTCCCGCCAATGCATTACACGATATGGTCGAACTCATTTCTTCCTCTTCTTGGGTTGGTTCCTGGTGTATATCCTCTTCTTGTTCATTTTCTTCTTCCTCTTCACAATCTATGTAAAATAATTTCTTCTCAGCACACTTATGACCTTTAGTGTATTTGCTATCACAACTGTAGCAAAGCCCTTTTGCTCTTTTTTTCTTCCAATTTTTGTGGTGTCAACCTTGTAGGTTGTGGAAATCTAGGCGTAGCAACACTTCCTTCTTTATAGAATTGAGTGGTAGGCTTCCTTGTCGCCATAATTTTACATTCAACTTTTCTTGCCAACCTGAATGCCTTCTCCAATGAATCAGGTTCCAAAACGCGAACTTCATGTTGGATGTTATCCTTTAAAGTGCCTATGAAGAGATCAATCCTGTGTTCCTCTAGAATATCAGTTACCCTTATATTCAAATTTTGAAAGTCCTCAATGTTCTGCCCCACTAAACCCTTTTGTTTGAGATTTATCAATTGGCTGAAAAAGGTGTTGCTCTTTGTATCATCATAATGTGCTATCATTTCCTCCGTAAAAATTGACCAAGTGACAATTTTTTTACGGGAGCAAAGCCATCGATACCATACAAATGTATTTTGTTCTAAATGTAAAGTTGCAATGCGTACCTTTTGTGTGTTTTGCACATTATTGAGATCAAAATATTGCTCCATCTGTAGTATCCATGTTACGAGGTCCTTGCCATCAAACTTCCTCATATCCATCTTTGGAATATGGTGGTTCTTCCATCCAACATTAGAGTTTATGAAATCACGATTAACATTTATTTTGTTCTCATCACAAGTTTCCTCTACTATCTTTTCACCATTAGGAAACATTTATTGTATCAACTTTTCCAAACCTTCGAATGTCTAATTTAGATCCTTCTCTTTTCATGTTTTCCATGTTGTCTTTCATTTTTTCATCGATCTTAGCTTCCATGTCATCCATATTAGCTTCCATGTCCACTTACATGCCATCCATATTAGCTTCCAAACCATTCATCTTAGCTTCCACACCCTTTCTTCAAACCATCCATCTTAGTTTCCATGCCTTTCCTCAAAACTTCCATTTCATTTTGTTGTTCTTTGCGAGAGCCGAAATTTTTTGCACTTGCTCTTGTAATTTTGATATGTCATGTTTCCATTATTCGTCTTCATGAGTCATAGTAGAGCCTTATAAAGGCTTAATGGGTGTTTAATTATTTTTAGGGGCCATTTTAGAATCCAATATTGATATCTATTCTAAAATATGCCCTTGGAATCAATTCAACTTGATTCTTCAAACAAGACTTATGTAATCTGAAAACAAATACACACCTTTTACTTGCTTTTGAGGAGCTTGATATTGAAATTGAATTATCTCTATAATTGCGCATCCTCGAATATCTGAAATTCAGCCCCATAGTAGCCCTCCGAAGCTTCTTTCAAATTCCACAGTCTTATCTCGATTTTCATTCTTCAAGGCAAAGTTATGTCTAATCTCCCACAATGACTCAATTTTGGACCTGTTGAGTAGAGCGAATTTGTACAACTTTCCACGTGTCACTGCTTTCCTCCTTTGGCTCTAAAATTGATAGACCGAAAACTACAGTCCATGCACTTGTGGCCACATTTTACGCATTCCAATATTATTCTCGCAGAGAGCTATGAATATTTTCCCACGATCACCTCTTTGAGATGAAATTCGAAGCCCAAAAAGTCTCTAACTTCCACAGATCATATTCTGAAATTATTGCATCCACATATCTGAAAATTTTTGAAAATGTTCCTCAAGATTTCGGCTTTGCACTCTAAAAAATTTCAGCTTCTCGAACCTTTAGAAAAAAATGTTATTACGAAAATACCGCAAATGACCCGTTTAGGTTAAATTCAGAGCCCGCAAAATGACCTAACTTGTACGTATCATATATCTCTCGAAAATATTGTGAACCAAGGTCAAAAAAAATTTGACGATGTTCCCAGAATTTTGGCTTTGCAATCTAAAAAAATTTCAGATTCGAACCGTCGTAGAAAAAAATTTATAAATTTTAAAAATTCACACTAACCTATTTGGAGCAACGAAACCCTAGAATCTCAAAGTTCTTATACCAAATGTTGTGAAACCAACTCCAAAAATAGAAGAAAATAGATATCAATGCCTTATAAATAAGCCACTTCGAGGGGGAAACCTCCAATACATTCATGAATGAAAATTTTCGGGATGACAAGGTAAATTACAAAACTTCCTTTCTATATATATGAGTTCATGGTGCTACATTGTAATCCTAGTGGGGCCACAATGTAATCCTAGCCGACCCTAACAATAATAATTTCATAAGTAATAATAATAACAATATGGGGGTTACACTAACAACAATAAGGGACTATACTAGTAATATAGGGACCTAAAAGATCCAGAGGGAGGGGGTGCCTTTTCCATTCGCGATGGGTGGTTGGTTCTCCATTGCAACTCGTCGATAGCGCAAGCCAAAAGAACCTCATTTCCAACAGAGATCGTGAAGCGGTTCGGCCTACCGACTATAGCACACCCGTTGTGTATACCATCTAGTGGGTTCACCCAGGGAGAGATATCCGCATCTGCCAATAGTGTCGCCTTCCATACACATCAAGCCATTCATGGATGAGGTATTGTGTGATGTTGCTCCTTTGATGTAGTCGATGTATTATTGGGCCAACCATACTTATGGAGGCGACATGTTGTGTATGATTTTATGTTGTTATTACTTTGGGAAATAACTTGTACAGATACCGTAGGTAGTACCACTTCTTGTCATCTCTTTTTACTACCTAAAACAACACAAGATTGTTTCCCAAACTAGGAAATTTATTTTCCTTACATCTCACTCGCAGGGAAAGAATAAAATTGTGGCCACAACCTCGAAACAGGCTCCCCTGGCCGCAGCCGCAAAGAGATGGATAAAGTCATGGAGGAATACGAGAAATTCTTCTCTCACCACAGAGGTTCCTCTACACCGCCGGTGACAAGCACTCCATTGATTTGACCCCCGACGCACCGCCGCCTAATGTTGCCATACCTCCGGGAAAGTTCACACATACGTAATCCACACATGTATTGTCTCAAAGCCGATAAAGAAACAAAATTTCATAAAATGCATCCAGCATGTCCGCCCAATGTGTCCATGACATCCCCGACAAATCTAATGCCCAGTTCAATAGCATTTGCCTCATCTCATGGAGGATCTCAATGCAATGGGGACCATTGCTTCCCAAGGAGGGAGGAATGATCCAAGTGGATTTCATGGCCACCCACCTACTCCATTTGGACCGCACCATCAATTCTTGCACAAGCTACCTTTCAAAGACAGCCTACTATTTTTAGCAAAGTCATGTCCTCGTACCCCGAAGCCGTTTTGGGGCCTTAAGGATCCGTGTGGATATTGGTGGCCACCCACCTATTCCACTTGGGGCCCCACCATTGTCTCTTTCAATTTTTCGCTTCAAGACAACTTACTATTTTTGGCAGCTTTTCAAGTCCCGAACTTCCAAAGTCGTTTTAAGACCCTGCAAACGACGTTTTTTGGGAAAACCGAGAGCGACATGTACTATTGTTCTTGCACCAAAAGTTGTACTCCTCGGATAGATCTTTCTAACGAGCTATTTAGTGTGTCAAATGGAGATCGTATGCCAAAGTTAAGTCCCCGAGAAGTTGAAACACCAATTTACCTAGATGGGGCTCATAGTTTTCTGCGTTCATCTCCTAGGGTTAGGTTTTTGATCGTTTGTGGTTAAAGTTATCTTTATTCCGAAACCGACATGGTTCATCTATATAATGACTTGTTGAATATCTCCTCTTTGGACATATCATAAAATGATTCACTATCTCAATACCATGTTGGTTTATCTTTCACACTTTCAATTGATAATTCCCTTTGCATGATGATATGGGGATCACAACATAACTTTCATTGGCATTATTTTGTTTCTCACGCCATCCCTAGCTCTTAAGGAGTTAATGAGCCTCCTCCATTTATAATAAAAATATGAAAATCTAATATAATTCTTCTTAGAGAGGATAGGGTCCTACCGAGCCACCTACCATGATCATAAGGATGTAACAAGTGACATTCCCATTATGGCCACCATACCAGGGTAATGGCCTTCTAGACAACAAAATTGTCAAAAGGACAAGGAGGTCTCATCATGATATGACTCCGATCACTTTGTTCTATCCCGGTGAATGGCACTATGATTTATCTCAAGTTACCATGCCAAAGATAGTGATCTATTTATAAAAAAAACAATTATCTAAATATTAAATAGAGGATCCTCGCTCATTTTTGGGTTAGAACAACCCTATCAAGGCTATGGATTCCTACTAGAATAAAGTGCCCGCTTTATGGTATTGAAGTTCTATGTTACATTGCCAATTATTCTATATCCCAATATTTCCCATCGATTCATTTCCAAAGATAAATGGCCTATTTGAACAACGTTTATATCTATATTAACCAATGTGCATGGTAAACTATATTTATATGAATTATATTACAAACTCGTCTGATCAAATGATATCGTAGTCGTCATCATACATTGTTTGTCATGATTTCATCATATCTTTCCACTAAAGGAAAAATCTCTTCTCATAATGCTTAAATCTATGTTTTACTATTTTTAGTCAATTCCTAATCATCTTTACGATTTGTACTTCGATCGTTTCTACCATATGTACGCTACTCTCATTATTTTTCTCGTCACAATTATGAATCCACGACGTCCTTTCCTCTTTTGTCGTGCTTTATGGTCGTGGACACTCCGGGGGAGGAAAACATCACTTACACACCTTGTACTTACTTTCACTTGCATGGCTTCCACCTTGTATTACTTTTAGCATCACCACTTACACGTCTTCAAAAATTCCACCCATACATGCCATTCCACATTTTTATGGAGTGTAAAACTTGAGGTAATATAGCACAGCTTGACCATTAAAAATTTAGGAGAATTTCATGAAAATCCATTGAGCATTATTTATGTTCATTTGTTCCACTTATTTACCACTTCCCCATTTTTCGCAGGACACAAAAGCTTTCATTTTGGGGGTAATGTTACTTTCATTCATTTATTTATTATGACCATGCCATCATCCATCAATCTCCTTATTCATTCTCAAAACCTCCTTATTCCATGTTGTTGTACACCAAACATAATGATTTTAGCAAATACCCTTAATCGTTTTCTCTAGTATAGCATGAGGACATTCTAATTCTCCAAACTTTGGGGAGGAATTTCTACACATGATGGATTTTTTCTATTTTCTTTTCTAATTTAAGGCATACAATTTCATTTTATACAATGAAGAAATTGATTTGTGCATATCTTTAAAACTATGAATCGAATTCTTGTGATTTTTGGACAACAAAGAGGTATTTCCAAAATACACAAACCCGTAAAATTTCATGAAATTGGTTTGTACCGTAAATCGTGCACTCGTCACCCTCGTAGCCATTTTGTTTATATCTCATGATCCATGCATCAAAACGACTTAATTTTATTGGAGAAGCATTAATATAGTATAAATATTCTTGCAAATTTCAACAAAATCTAATTTGTAGTTTTTGAGAAAATGGTTAATGAATTTTGTAGTTCCTTGTATCTTGTTGTAACTTGATATATATAAGGTCAAAAGTCAATGTGAAAATGGTTATGCCTTGACCAACATCGCTAAAATTGAATATTTATTATTTGAGGAAGAATTCGTTTGTTCCATCAATATAATGACTTGGGGTGAACATTTTGATAATTGTAATATAGCTTGGTTAATACAGAGGCTTTGGGTTGCATGAGGACATAACATATTCGGTTTGGGGTATGTTGGGCCACAAATACGTCATTATTATTATCACTATTTAACGTCTATTTCATCCACTTCGCTATTCCTTATCACGTCACTCGTCATAAATTTATCACAATTTATCACATAATTCGCTTTTATATTTATTTATGCTCTCATGGATAAATACTATTGTTTCTCCTTTATTTTTAATAAATTGAAGATTATTATGCATTATTTTTTCAATGATGGTTTATTAATTAATTTTTTATAAAATCACTCATGATTTTAGCCTCCAAGATCTTTTTCATATTGCAAAATTCGATTTTAGCTCATAATCAAATATTCCAACTCGAAATTCACCGGAATAAGAAGTGATAGTTTTGCGTTGGAGATTTTAACAAATGAAGATGAGTCCCTAAAAATACGAGACATGGGTTTTGTGCAAAATGGGCCAAATTAGTTTTTGAATGAGAATTTTTCCAAAATTCGCCTCCGTATTAAGAGAACGCAAGGTTCTTCAAAAATGATTTTCTGCATTTGGATGTTGTGGCCGTTTTCCAAATTCTTCCAATTGCAATAATGTATTCGACTTGTTCCCGTTGAATGATGATGGGAAGATCCTTCGATATGATCTTTGTTTGTTAATATTATGTAATAAATCCAAAATTGTAATGGAAATCATTTTTTAAATCAACTTTTTTAAATATCCCTTGCTCTCTCGTGTATTTAAATGAAAACATAGATCAAAGAGAGGGGAGGATAATTAGAAATAAGAGAAAGGAATAATTTGGAGATAGGAGAGATGGAGATGTAAAATTTTTTTGAATTAGAGGTAAGGCTAAGAGCTTCATTATGATGTAATTATTTCTTTGATATATTTAATGAAGGAAGTCATCCATCGAGGTCTACATCCGTTACTTGTAATATAATCTAAATTATTTCGAAGGGGTGGAACCGAGTCTTGGGAAGTTGGACCCACTACCTTGGATGAGGTGTTGCCTTGAACATATAAAGTAGTTTAGTTATGTGCTTGTTTATTTGAATTTAAAATATCATTCCTTAAAGTATATTTCCTTTTTTATTTTAAGTAATTTGTTGTTTGCTGCATTTTCTAGATTGTTATTTCTTGCAATTTCTAGATTTCATTTAATTCACTACCGTAGATTAGCATTTGAATTATGTTGAGTTTAGTAGGTTAAATTTCCAATTCAGCAATGTGTGATTTAATTCATTATTGATTCAAGTCTTGTGATTACATAATTATTTTCCGTCATTTACTTTCTATTTTTGAGATTTAGTATTGTTTTTCAAGTCTTACATTTTATTTATTTTCAAATGAACTTAATAGTGTAGAACATAATCATATAGAACTAGTGTTAGCTTTTGGTATTTTCTTGCATATATTTTTCCAATTTCCCCGGAAAAAAATACGTCCTGTGTTGATAATTAATGTTCAAGTGATTAGTTGTTTTTATTACACAATTGATTTTACCCAACAACTGACAAGCCTTTCGCATTGTTCAAGAAACATCTTTCTAGAATACGCTTGATGTGCCGGATGCCTCAGGAAGTATCAAATCTCCTTGAACCCGAAGAAATGTATTTTATGCGTGCTATTTGGTATATTATTTGGGCAGATTATTTGCAAAGAGGGGTTGATGGTAGACCTCACAAAAATCAATGTAATTATAAATTTGGAGCCACCAAAGAATGTGAAGAAGCTGTGCACGATGCTTGGGCATACATGTTATTCTAGGAAGTTCATAAAAGACTACGCGTAGATCATCGTATGGAAAAAAATTGAACAAAGATGTCAATTTATACTAGAGGATGAAATCGTGAGAAGAGCCTCAAAGTGCTAAAGGATAAGATGGTAAATTCATTGATTCTAATATTTTCGACCGGGAAGAAGGGAGTTCTATGTACATGTTGATGTGTCCTCCATAGCTTTGGGAGTCTTGGCATAGCCTTGGGAAGGAGTTCTCGATCACCCCGTAGTGTAAGTGAGCAAGAATTTATCTAACGCATAAAGGAATTATTCCACAAAGATAGTGTGAAGGTTTGGTGAGATGGTATATGCGCTAAAGAAATTCGTACACTACTTATTGGCAAGCACTTCAATATTTTCACCGATCACTTTGCGTTAAAATACATGGTGAACAAGCCCGTGTTTGGGGGAAATATTTGAATATGGTTATTGCTATTCCAGGAATATGATTTTGAAGTGATAGTCAAGACCGAGCATTTGAATGCAGTATTCGACCATTTATCCATGATCAAGATAGGAAAAGAGCCAACAAATATTGAGGAAGGGTTATCTCGATGCAGTTTTTTGCTATTCAAAGTTTCAAATGAGCATTTTGTAGATATCATTATGTTTCTCGACAATAGATTTGAACCTACAGAGTATACTATGTAGGAGACGAAGAGATAGTATTTAAGGAAACAAATTTTTCCCCGATTAATCGGACATTTATACAAGATGGGGGTTAATGAGATATCAGAAGGTATGTCCTCGAGCATGAAAGACACAATAAGCTTTTTTGAAGCACATGGCAAATTTTCTAGAGGACACTACACAGAAAGTCTACTACGCATAACATTCTCCGTGTTGGAATCGTGGCCCATGGTGCATAAGGACTCAAAATGAGTATTGTAGTGCTTATGATGTCCATCGAGGACCGGAAGACCATTGTGAAGGGATGAAATGGCACGCATCCTCAAGTCACTTATGCATTTGATAAATGGGTGATTGACTTCTGTTGACCGATTGATCCACTAGGGAAGAAAACAGTGTGTGGTACATTATCACCGTGACAAATTACCTCACAAGATGGGTTGAGGCACAAGCAGAATAATTGTAGTGATAAGACGATCGCAAAGTTTATTTTTGAAAATATTTTTCAAATTTTAGCTTCTAAGATCTCATGAGCGATAGAGGTAAGAATTTCGAACAACACTATTGAAGCATTGATGAAGGAATTCCAAATGTGTCACCAAAAGAGCACACCATATCACCCTCGGGAAAATGGAATGGTGGAAGCCTTTAGTAAATTATGGAGAATTCTCTTCCGACTAGGTATGAAACGTCAATAGGGATGACTAAGCAATTTGAGAATTCCTACAGCTTTATGGGCCTACAGGACTACCTCCGTAAGAAGTTGACAGACAAAATCCGTTTATATTAGTGTATGGACAAGAAGAAGTAATTCAAATGGAATGCATGATGCCTAGTCTTAGGACAAAGAAGCAGTCACGTACATTGCGGAAAAATACTATGGAGCATGTATTGGAAAAATCGCTCGTGCTAGAGGAAGATAATTTCATCACCGGGTTTCACTTACTAGGTGCAAAAGGAAAGGGAAAAAATCCTAGCATGACATGTATATTAAGTACAAGACTTTCAAGGAAGGAGACTTGGTTCTTTTGTATGACAAATAAGTACGCAAAGTTCCCCAATAAGTTGAAACCGCACTAGTTGGGACCCTACATTCCGAGGAATATCTCATAGGGGGCACATTTTAGATTGATAAGCCGAATGGTGGGTTTTTTCTTGCACATATCAATAGAATTAGGTTAAATTTATACATGGACGACTCTCGATTTCTCGTGCATCACATTGACTATATGGCTAGAGAAGATTCTTAATGCTCCGCGCATTCGAAAGAGAGCATAGGACTATAAATTACTCTATTGAAGGAAGACTTCGTCGACGCAAGAGTACTGCCCAAGATCAAGGGATAAGACATAAATGGAGGGAACTCGTGTTGTAGGAAGTAGGATTGCAACACAAGGGAGGGTTTAACGAATATCATCTAGAATATGACCATTGGAGCAAAATATTTGATTAGACAAGGAATTTTTCATTAAAAGGAGTGGGAGGGATGTTTTTAATGGGCATATCTGCACGGATCTTCGCCAAATACGCATTTATGAGGTGCATATGAAGGATATCATGGAGTTTCAATTTAATTTTTTCTATAAATTAGGCATCACGCTCCACATTCGCATGCTTTGTGCTCCGAGAATTAGAATTGAGATTTTGTGCTTGGAAAGCAACAGTTGTATGTTGCATGTCGGATTACTATTTTTAAAACATGTAAGGAAGCCTTGATAATGAAAGGAATAGGCCACACAATGACTTCTATGCCACCAAAGGAATGGTCAGCATTGAAGTTTCTCAGAAACGACCGGAACAGGAACAAAAATTCTCTAAAAGCCGAAGAAGCCGTATTTTAAACTCCGGCCCAGAAGAAAATTTCCAAGGAAACGCAGGACTAAGACGATGATAGGGCAGACAAATGGCCGACATTGAGGAATATGAAGAGGGAGAGGTTCTACTCTAAGGCTACGAGGAAATTGGAAGTAGAGGTTCATGAAATCGTCTCTATATTTCCACTATATCTGCCACCAAGAAACTCGACAAGAAATGGTTCACAAAGGTTCCAAACATGGTGAAGTTCAAGATATTTACGCCTTTATCCATGAAGAATTTTCGGTGGAGGGATATTTGTTGGCATCATTTCCACAACTATGCATGGAAGATTGGGACTTCAATGATCGCATCAAATATCCATGATTTTGATCCAGGATGGTGTTTGTCAATTTAGTGTGTCCTAAATTGCTACATTAATTTTTCAATTTATTCGTAAGCCGACGAAGTGTGGCGCACTATATGTGCAAGATAACCTATCTCTTACTTTTTTTCGTTTTTGGATTTTTATTTATCTTGGTTGGTTTCCTAATGTGAGATGGAAATTCTAAAAGACAAGTATGGTTATGGAATGTTCAAGGAAATGATGTCCTTTATAATGATTTCCAAAACTTCAAAATTCAAATGGATTTTGAAACATACAATGAAAAAATTAATTCCTAAAAGAAAATGAAAATGTGCTACTATGCTAGTCAAACAAACAATGAACTATTGATCATGAAACTCATTACCCTTTGCCGTTGTCTAAATACAAAAGAAACTATGCTCAAAGAAATCCAAGAATTTGCAAGTAAAGTAGCTAAAATCAAATTACATCAATTCATATTCGACCCCTCACCATTAGTCTCGCTATGGCTTTCGGAGGTAATCATAAACAACTTGAGCAATCTAATATCTAATTTGCAAAAGAAAAATAAACTAATATCAAACTACACACTCATACTTCAATCCCTCACCATTAGTCTCGCTTATGGCTTTCGAAGGTAACTGATAATGAAATGAGCAATTTAATATCTAACTTGCAAAAAAATAAACTAACATCAAACTACACATTCATACATCAATCCCTCACCATTAGTATCGCTTATGGCTTTCGGAGGTAATCGATAATGAAATGAGCAATTTAGTATCTAACTTTCGTAAAAATAAACTAACATCAAACTACACATTCATACATCAATCCCTCACCATTAGTCTCGCTATGGCTTTCGGAGATAACTGATAATGACATGAGCAATTTAATATCTAATCTAACTAGTAAAACAAATGTACAAAACTAAAATGAATAAAACAATGCCGGGAAAAACTAAGTGAAAAATAAATCACAGAAGGACAAGATTGATTCCATGTCATTAGTCATTTATAAGACAATGTGCAAATGCCCGGCCGCTCATCAGAATCCGGAACAAACACCGATCGCTTAACAACAATATAAAGCATGAAAAGTTATGACAGAGGTAAAACATAAATACCATGAAAGATGCAAACATATACACGTGAATTATTATGGCATAATGGTCATAAGGAAATCAAAAATAAACTATACAAGAATAAACAAACCTCGAAGGTGCAGGGGCCCTCCCCCGCACAATCCTCGGGAAGCGCCATCAAATACGAATTACACTTATGAAATCGCAGTCTTCATATATTTAAAACACAAACATAACAGAGAAATAATGTCACGGCACGTTGACTTTCGTCTAAGAAATTACATTACACAAGCACTCCTATGCGTATGAGAACGCATTATTTATAACAAGAGGATGACATAACTAATTTCCTACATTCTCGTGCTAATACAAGACACGTGAACAACCACGTCCAGAAATCTAGCATTATGGCTGCCGTGGAGGATTAAATCTAAGGAGAGTGGCCATTGGATTCGGCTTATGGAGCCATTTACGTGTTGATATGTTTCTCATGATTTAGAAACGGTCACGCAAATCTTCACATGGTGAAAAAAATCGCAGTCTCCGTCACCGTGGGACTCTTCGGTTGACCACCGCTTGATTATCTTTGACCACGGCCTTCTTTGGTGAATTTGACTCCAGCCAATAGGACTCGATCCATGTCCATGTCATTTCCAAACTTGCCCATGTGGCCCGATTTTGCCCGAAGACACCCGCAATATAGACTTTAATAAAATGGTTGTGGAAAGTTGCAAAGCACTCGCGGAAAGTGACATACTCGCAATTAAATGAGCAAAATCTAATTCAAATAGCGACACAAAACATAGTTAAAAACCATTTTAAATGCTCTTTTACAATTAATATGCAATGATATTGATGGCGAGGAGGTCCGTGTAAATGGAAAATTCTAGAAAGGTGTATAGGAAAGATGCAAGTTTGGGACTCACCGTATGGTACATGCGCCGAGTTTTTTATGAAGATACGTGAGGCACAAGATTGGAGCCATTTAAGTGGGTGAAATGAATTGATGAAGTCAGCTCCGTTGAACATGCTATATTGTTGGATGGTGTTTTCATTGGTATCAAAATCTGATGGAGTTGACTGGATTTTACTTTGACTAAAAACACCCATTGATGTCGAGTGGATAATGAACGATTCTTAGTAATTTTCATATTACATCTAGAGAGCATCTACACTATTGTATGGTTGAAAACCCAAGTCCTAGGGTTTGGTTTCTCTTGATTGAGGATGTACCCCAGTTTTTTTAGGATTTTTGAAGGGTTAAATCATTGAGTTTGTCTTGGATATCCATGTCATTCGATTCTCCTCATAGAGATATTTCCGGTGGTATGGTACACTCACGTGGTTCCTCCCGGTTAGAGATATAAGTGAGTTTGAAGGTAAACACTAGTTGGTGGGCGAAAACCCAAAAATAAGGTGACTTGGCACATTTCCATTAGTTGTAGGCACCTAAAATTAAGATTAAGGTTTTCTTGCCATACTTGTGGGAGATAATATCCTAATGAAGGGCTTCAAGCTACTATGCACCCATATAACTCCTACATCTCGTTAAAAAGCCTAATTTATTTAGGTAGTGCATCTTCTTTTAGGGCATATGAAAACAAAATAAACAATACTTATCAATTAGAATTAATAATTAATAATTTGTTAAAATCCTAAATGTCTCCTTCAATTTTCACTATAGAATCCCCTATGAACTCTATAAAAATAAAGCTCATATATCCTCCAAAACAAGTCATCATGGAATTTTTGCAATAACTTTGTTTCTACAAAGCTCTTAAGCCGAAAAAAAAAGTGTTTGAACTAAAATCTTGATGAACCTTGTGACCAAATTTCGCATCTTGTTTCACTATATTTTCTAAGATATGATTTGAGGAAGTTAAGGTTTTGCAGCTCCTTGATTCCATGTCAAATAGATGACCTTGGGGAAATCGTCATATCTTATCTATGAGCATTGGATTCAAACATCGTAAAAATTGACAAAATTTTAAATAGGACTGACTATAGTTTTTTGGGTATCGTTTCCAAGGTGAAAGGTGGATACGTTGACATGTGTCACTTTGTATAATTTTTCTACTAAACTAGTCTCTAATCAGGTCATCATGGGAGATTGGGCATAAATATTTCTTCAAGTATCCAATCTTCATCAAACCTATTGGTTTAGCAAGAGGACTCATAAGGATATCATAGGACTAAATTTCGCACCTTGAGATCCAAAATTATATATATACAATAGATTGAATATCCATCTCCTATAATGCAACCAAAAGGCATGTTATTTCTCCACTCTTGCTAGGGTGTTGGGTCTAGTTTATTTCAAGGGTATGCCGCAGATTTTAAGGGTTGGTTTATGACTATTTGAGGGAAATTGGCTACAACATTTTGTGCCATAACCAATACCTATATGACATTAGAGAAGCATTGTATGATTTAGTGCTATGATAATTGAAGTATATAAAATACATTTCGAGTGTGATCTAATGTGATCTAAAGATCCTCAAGCTTGTGTATCCTTGTCATAGTGAGTTAGTGACCTTAATTTTGATTATGCCTTACAAGGATCTAAATACTAGAGTAGTTGGACTATGATAGTGTGTTGACACGATAACATATGGCATGTCAAAGACCTATGACTCAATGTTATGTGCAAGTGATGTCACATAGCATAACAAAGGTAAATTTGGTCTTAACTCGACACTCATACCTAGACATAACAAGTATGTTGATAACTTCATTTTGACTTTCAGAATGAACTTGACAATGGTGATTTAGCTTATGACATTATATGACAAGCAGTATATAATTCTATTGAATCACCATTGGTTGGCTATATGACATCTAATATATATTTCTTTGATAAGGAAAAAGACAATTTTGGTGACCGCAATTCTTGACTTGACAATGATATAAAATATCATAATATGGATTGAAATTTATATTACGTATTTAATTTTAACTTAACATATGGTTGACCTTGACATACTTGACAATAATTGACACTTGTGACTTTATGTTAACTTAACTTCGATGGATGAATACACTACTCACCTTGACTTTGACATCCTAAGAATGAATTTGACACACTAAGTCATTACATGTATAATGACATTTTTCCCTCGGTTTGACATAGTATGAGAAGATCAAATAGTTATAGCACACATGTTGATCTTTTGACTTTGACTAAACTTGACATTGATATATTTACTTTGACTAGTATAATCTTGATTTGACAATGGCTATGATAACCCAGATAGCTTAATCGTGACCTCAGCAGGTAGAAATTAGTGAAGTGTCATTCCAGTTATACAACCTATCGTTGGGGTCTAGTGTGAAAATTGTGAAATGTGATCTACATTGATTTAGATTAAAGGGGGTCTAGTGTGAGAATTTTGAAACATGATCTAACGAATGTTCTAGGTGATCGCAGTCACCTTCAATTTGTGGCCTAAGAACACTTTAGGGTGGAAGGGTGGTGCTATGAGAACGTTGTGGCTTGCATAGGTGTTTCAAAAATCCATTTAGTTGTGTGATATAACCAATGTAGAAAAGTAAGATCCTTCATGACAAGATATGGTAAATCGCAGTGTTGGGGCACTCATCAAGTTGTGGCCCGATCTATAGGGTGTTGTGGCGTCCTTCTAGTTGTAGCGGGATATTAAGGTTTATTAGCGTCCTACAAGTTTTGCATATGAATTAGGGAGTTGACGCATCCCTAATTTACCACTTAAATCTTGATGTATCTAATATTTATTTTAAGTAGATAAGAAAACAAGTATTAGAGAAGCATTCGATGGTTTTGATCCGAGGGGGGTTTTCGACCTAAAAATATTTGTGTCTATTGTTTTATATTTCTACATTGTTATATGGTGTTGTTTACTATTGATTATTGTTTATAATTGTTAAAGAAGAAAATTGATAATAACTCGAAGAATAAATAATGCTATGAAAAGGATTAAAAAGTGCTAATTGCCAAGAAATACTTATTCACCCCCTTGAGTTTCTTCGCATATATGTTCGGCACTTTGGGCATAGTAATATCAATACACCGTTGAAGAACCGTTGAACCTAGTGCACGATGATAGTCTATGCCCGGTAATAAGAGTACCCATTGATTCAATGTTGATCGAAGGGGATCATTGTGCTCCCTTGTGAAGGACTCGACCCCCGCTCGAAGAATTTGTTGGAAAAGATCAATATAAGAAGTTGGTCGACAAGATGAACCAAGATTACGTCCTAACTATGGGAACCAAGGATAAGATATTAGCTCGATTACATATAAGTGAGTGTGCTTTGTTGCATATATTTTGGTCGTAAATATCATGAGTAAATGCGACGTAGAAGAAATTTCAAGGCTAATTATTGTATCTTTGGTTGCACAAGCATAAAGAAAGGCATCCAAGACATCTAGTGTGGTATTTGTGCAAATAATTTTTGGATGACCGCAAAGAAGCACAGGAGAAAGGAAAGTAATTCCACTACGCGTGGCTATTTCTCTTATTGCGTCGATGGCCTAGACCTTGCAAGGCCGCAAGTTACACTGCTATGGCATTCAAACGAATGAACACGTGCCATGGAGAATAAGTTCTTTGGGTAGGTTTTGAGATGAGCCTACGTACTCATTACCTACCTAAGGAAATCCTATCACAAAGTATTTTTTTTTAATATCGCCAAGTTTTTTATTTTGAAGCAAATTTACACCATCTCCACATCTCAGCATAAAGAAGGACCTTATAGATTTCTCGTACGAGCTTCCATACCCGGTGACCGAAGATTATATTGTGTTCATGGTAAGTGAATGGCAAAGTTCTTAGTTAATCAAACCATGGAAAGGGTGCAAACAGATCCGTAGAGGCACAAAGGAGAATGAAGGAGGGTACCTTCGGTACGCCAACAAACCTAAGAAAGATACTACGAAGAATCCCAAGAAAGCCACCTTCGCAACATATAAGGAGACTGAAAAATAAGTAGAGTCAGAAAGTAAAAGAAGGGTGGTCGTGAGACAGAGGGCATGATGAACAAGGTGACACCGATACAATTTTGATCCAACCGTACCGCCTCCCCTTATATTATTAAAAGGTGACAAAATCTTGAAACAATGAGTTGCACGAAAAAAATGAATTCAAATAGGTCCGCCGACCAAAAATCCTTGGTCCTTTGTGTAAGGGACTTCGACGAGATTGGAGACATCGAGGACCAATACATGGGTGTATTGGTGGAGGTTCACAAGGGCCTCAAGGAATTGAAGGTAGAGACAAGCACAATGCAAGTGAGAATGGGTTCAAGAAATTGAGTTTCAAAACAAGCGTGACTCAAGCGAGCGAGGCACCAATGTATATAAGTTCCAAGCAGTCCGTGGTTGGCATTCACTCCCCGACATTCCAACTTTGTCGATCCCTCAGAAAAGCCCATATTTTGACACTATGGATAATCAAGCACAATAATCAACGTAAAAATACCTAATTGAACCTTGTTGCACTCTCTTTGGAAGGTGTTGGGAAATTTCCACAAGGGTGCCTCGTATGAATTGCGCATCCACGAGAAGTGTGTCTTATTGTTTATCAAGGATGTTAAGAGAGAAATCAAGCAAATGGTCAAGGAAAAGGAGTAGGTCATGCCGGGCCGAGATGCAAAAGTTGCACACAGAGAGAACCGGATGAAGCCATCACCAAGGTTTTCAAATTCAACTACCCGAGGAGAAGATTCAGTTGTAGCAATGCCGTAGGAAAAAAGAAGAAAAACTCTCAATGGTAGTAAAAGACTCCGTTGAAGTTGACAAGGTGTGAATTCATATGGAGATGAAGATCATTGACCCGTATTTGCAATTACAATCGGCTACTCCTCCATAGTATTCCAGGGAGCAACATAAAGCGGATATTAAGGTTACCAATCGCTAAAATTGAACTACGCTCAATACTGCAAGCCAAATATTTGCATATGTTACGGGTGTCTCGGCCTCATTGCGGAGGATCCCCATGTGCAAAAAAATGCACTATAAATCCACAAAAATATGTAACAATTTGATCATATCGAGGCTAAGAATGTAGGCCTTAGCGCCATCACAACGCTTATGCCGCCACCACCGAACACAACCTTTAGGAAGAAGTAGCCACTCAGCTTGTCGCAAACTGCGTAACCGAACTGAAATTATTGCGCTAGATGTAGAATGACGTTGGTAAGAAAATCATAGGGCTAGCCAAGGTAAGTTATTGACAGAAGTTAAAAATCCAAGAAGTAGTGCGCCCGTACCATTCACCCACCGAAAGAGGCATTGTGTAGCCTAATCGCCAAGATAGAGGGTGCACCAAATTTTAGTGACTCGGGATGTGTCACATTTTTGTTTGGGGCTCCGTTAGACAAGGTACCCCTAGGTTGAAGATTTTGATAAAGACACCGAATTTTGAGGAGCAAGAGCGTGCTGTACGTAGATGTAATAGAGTCTTAGGGGATTTTGGTGGGGTCAAAGGCCCTTATTTTGTAAATGGATGGGATAATTTTGTATACATTTACACCCATGGTTTTTGGACCATGGTATTGTAAAATAAAAGACTATATGATTTGAATTTGATTTTTAGTTTTGTTTACTAATATCATCTTCTCGTATTTATATTAAAAGAGTTGAGGTTTGCTTCTTGTACAAGGGTTTATGGAAGAGCTTATGATTTATAAACAAGTAAATTTGTGGAGATTAAGTTGAATACATGATCATAAAAGCATGGAAAGTAAATGTTGAGCAATAGCATATAAACACACAACAAACTATCAGACTGAATCGATAACAATTTGTTCTGATGAAGGATTTCACCCTCCGTTTACATCTCCTTGGTCCAGGTTTCATGGCATGGGCCTTTGTATTAGCTCAATTGTGAAAAAAAAATTACAAACTTCCTATTGCCTCCCGCAACCTACTCCAACGTGTCCGTAACATCAAAATCTACCAAGAATGACCCTTGAGCCAAAATTGGTCAAAATTGTTCAATTATGGCATAAACAAATTTCACAATTTTTTCCTCCAAACCCGGAAGGACTCCAAACATAACTCCATTATTTTTGGTGAAATATGTTGAATATGGCAATCGCCACTAATTTCGTCGCCAACTTAAGTGCAAAAAATGATTAACTAGAAGTTAATGACGGCTTAGTTATGGACAAGCCGCCGTCATTAACCTGCTCGTTTATCCGAATGGAATAAACTTGTTTATTTTAGCACAAATCCATGTTAATTAACGTAATATACATATTAATGGTCTAATAATGGATTAACTTTTAAATTTTCATCATTTGAATTTGGCTCCTCCCCATGGTTTTTCATTGAATTCATGTGGGAGGGGTTGGCCCCCTCCAGAACCCTATCATCGAACCGATGAAACATAAGTATGAGCGGTGACCATAGATGGTTAAGAACCATTGGATAGTATAGGTGATAAGACGATAGATTGGCGTGGGGTAGGTGATGGGTTCGACCTCGACCCCGACACCATAATGTTTCCCCAACACATAACCTCGTTCACCCTTAGTCATAAACTTTGGAAAAATAATATGTTCACCGCATACATAGATGTTTGTTAGTTCAACATCCAAAGGGTTCGACCTTGGTTAAAATGAAATATGTACAATGCATGTAATATGACTCCACCCATATATTTAAAACCATAGGGTTGTATTAAATATATTCGCCCACCCGTACATAGTTTAAAACTATAGGATATGTGAAATAATACATATCTTTAAAGACGAAACATATGTAGGTCCAAAGCCTTGGAAATAACTTAGAAATTCGTAAATTTTCAACACAAACATCTCCCAAGGTTGGATGGGTCCACAAGAGGGGGCACGTGGTGGGCCCCGGCTATGCCACGTGTCCAACTCTATTTGGTCTATTCCAACTAAAAAAAATCGCCTTCAACCTTAGGATAGATGTAAAAAAAATCACTTCCAAAGTTCACCAAGAAATCCGATTGGTGGACTCTCAGAATAAAGGTCATTGGGCTAAAATTGGAGAATATTCCCCGAATATACCGGGATTGCTAAGTGGGCTGCCATGTCATCAACATGTCACTGCTCTACAATTTGTTTACCTATTTGAGAAAACGGACAACAAAAGTCATAACTTCTTCCTTTGGAGTCGTATTTTGATGAAACAAAATTGGCATCGTATTCTGGCAATGAGCTCTACGTTGTCATTATAGTTTGGAGTATTTCTAAGCACTTTCATTTTTTATCTAATACTAAGCCTATGATTATTCCTCCCCACTAGAAGCCTTATGGACCCCAAAAGATACTATCAATTACAAGGTGTGAGGGTACAACTCCCTCACCCTTTCAATCTCCATACATTTGGCCTTAGAATGATTTTTTCCCTTGAGTCCCACTCTAAGCTATTTGACATTCCTCTTCTTGAAATTATGGTTCTTCCTCAGCTGCTATGAGATCTGCTAAATTTCATCAAGTTATTTTGGTGATAAATCATATATTGATGGTAACCTTGAACATTCTCCTTGATCATAAATCAAAGGAGGCTCAAACAATATCACCAATATTAACGACAGAATATATTTGCATATAAGGAGGAAAATCTAGCTTAAATGCATTGTTACCAATATTTTCCATAATTTTAAGAGGACCATAATGGATTGGCTTAAGATTTTTATCTTCCCCTTGTAGTATTTATTTACCGATATATAACCAAACTTCATCTCCAACCTAGAATTTGTGAACAACACTAAGGTTTTTCATGCCTTTCCTTGTACTTACTTTGACTCTTTTCGAGTTGTTCTCGCACTCTCCGATGTACCAACCGAATTCTACTCAATGAACTTCCTTGTGTTATCTATGTCACTAGGATCATCTATAGCGACATTGTTCTCAAAGATGAAGTTAAAAGGTGATCTTGGCAAGTACCCAAGACATGCCTCAAATGGAGATGTGTTTGTGAAAGAATGCTTTTCCATGTTGTATGCATGTTGAATGTAATGCAATTGTTCATCCCGAAACTTGGGATGTTTATTGCAATAACCTCTAAGAAGATGAATGGTCGTCCCGTTAACCACCCTGGCCTAACCATTTGTTCGCTTGATGAAATTTTGTACTTTCTTCTTCAACTTAGTTTCCATCATGTCCAACAATTTTGACCAAAAATTCCCAAAAAACCGAGAATCTCGATCACTTACAATAGAAGTAAGAAGACCAAAATGAACCCATACATTTTGAAAGAAAATATGAGTTGTTTGTTCAGCTATAATTTTTTTTTTACATGGCGTCGAAAGACACATTTTGCTAAACCTATCTACAACAACATACAATTAATCATCACCTTTCCTTGACAATAGAAGACCTCCTAAAAAATCCATCGAGATACTCTCCCAAGGATGTGTTGTACCAAAAGTGGAGTGTACAACTTAGTTTCCTATTTCTAGGCTTACTTAATACACAAAAATAACATCCTCTAATTAAGTGAGATACACTATCAATTGTCATGCGTGGCCAATAACAATACCTTTGATTCTTACCACTATCTTTCCTACACCAAAATTTCAAAGCAATCAATGAATTATGTGCCTCCCTTTTGATAATATTTCTTTCTCCCTATGAATACATAACTTTCCCAAGTGATACAACAAATTGTTATGCACATGTTTCGGGAAATAACTCCCTAGAGGTTTGTTGGGTCAAAACCTTACGATCGAGCATGCTATTCAAGAAGGACTCACACAACCACTAGACGCTAAAACTAGATAACATCGATAGTAGAACTCACCCGTAATCCTACGTTTGATGTAGATCCCGCGTGGTCCAAACCTCAAAGAACCCTTCTTCCTCTTCAACCCTCCGGAAATCAAGAAAGAACATGCACGGAAATCTAGATGTACAAGATATACTTCTCCTAAATTTCAAAAGGTAATCCATGTGAAACATCATATAAACAATAATAAATTCTTAAATAACAATCTTTTCACATATGCAAAGGTATATTAACACGTGAATTCGGGAACAAGATGGTTCTTCTTCATTACGAATAGCATGTACAAAATATCAAAAAAAGTGAGGTGATCACCCGAATCCTTCCACGATCTTCGAACAAACACCATCGTCGGGATCTGTCCCGCCCTTGCCTCGCTAGATACTTTCAAGACTTGTGCACACGAGATGACATAAATTGATGAACATCTCCAGAAACAAGGGTTTCCTGTAAAAATCTGTGAAAGTGCAGGAGGCACGGAAATCGACTTGGAATTGGGGCTCCAACAGAGTATAATGCTCCAGCAACTTTCTTTCCCTTAGGCCATGCATGTGAGGGGCTTTATACTCCCTCAAAAGTAGTTTCAATCTGTTGGAAACAGTTGGCCACGTGATGGGGTGGTTGAACTACTGGAGTAACCATCAACCCAGCCCGAAAATAGGGAATTTTATATATTTTTTAATGATTTTAATGGCATACGTGGAAAAGTGTGTATGGACTAGCGTATACACGTGAAAAAGTCTGGGCATACCCGCGTATGGGATTTTTAACACTGTTTTTTATTAACTTTGTTCAAGTTTGTGGGAATGGGTGCCCAAGGCCAAAGAGACAATCATGAATCACATGAGGGTGAACAATGATGCTATAACAGATGCCTCCTAATATATGAGGTCAGAAGGGGTACATGATGGCCGAAATGTATTATGCACATAGAAATAACTTCGCAAGGACAAGAGAGGACTTCACCAGATTTCAGCCTGCCAAAAACCAATGAAAGAAAACAGAGATTCAACTCATGCTGAGGCGGGCATACCCATGCTCAGTAAAAAATATATCATATATAAAGTACATGATGAATCCAGAATGTATACAAGTATAGCTGAACTGAAAGTACATAATGAATGATCTGAGCAGGGCCCGGAAGTACAAGTCAGAATCAATGTCCAAGTATCACATATAGAAAGCTGATCAATGATGTTGAAACTAGATGTTTGATCATAAAAGTAACTGAATCTCCAAGTACCAAATCATAAGGGGTGGAACACATGGTACAATCACGTAACTCGGGAGCCAACATATAGGATGATGCTGTACTGTCACTGCAACATATAAGGGTGGACGGCATCACTGGCAGAAACTGAATGGACTGTCAAAAGTGAACCAAAAAATACTGACGCAAACCGAGGTCTTCACCGATCTCGACGGCACAAATCTACACAATGGGAATAAATGAGCTGAAGTCGACCATGTGAGAAATCGTTGGATTACCAGTCAATAATGTAAACCGTTAACCAACGCGAGACAACCCACCAATAATGAAAATGAGTGTCAAGGTGCCCCAGTACAATCTAACAAGTGTGAATGAATGAGTTGAAGTCGAACACTTGGAAGAATCTACCAATCAGGAGGCAATGATGAATCCCCACTGTCGATAGCGAAGATTCTGCCACTGATGACTACAAACCCTAAGGTACTGACAAAAGACTCTAGACCTTATTCCCACAGCAATGAGTCGGAGTCGATGGGAAAATATCTACTAGAAGGAAGGCATTAAGGCATCCCACATCAGTCCAGCGCGAGTGTAACCCGCAGGCCAAGATTTGGAAGGAATCGGACGAAGAAGAGTGACGGAACCAAACTGAAGTACGTTTCCGACATGCACAAGATGAAGCTAGCGCACGGAAGAAACCCTTTGAACCAACCAATAATGAAAGCTGACACAGAGGCGAGATATCCACCGATAGGGTCAAATGGAAATCAAGGTACTGCACGAATTCCAAGTGTGATAATGTATGCTGACGTCGAACACAAGGAAAACCACTCAGTCAAAGACCCATAATGATGATCAAATGCTGAGCACAAGGACACCTATCAATGATGGAAATAGGGCCAGGGTGCGGCTCTAGGTTTGCTCTCAGATCAATGTGTCGTAGTCGATAAGAGACAAACCCGCCAAAAAGAAGTCAATGGAGACCTTCTCAAACCAGCACGAGCAGAAGACCAAAACATCTGATGTGATAGAACTAGATACTGACACAACCGGGAAGGTCGACTGAATAATGAGTCAAGAGACACCGCAGAATGGCCGACTCTGGTTAGACTTCCCTTGAACAAAAGCACGACTCATCATTACCATGGCAGTAAAAAGTGACACTGTATAAGTCTGTTATGCAGGAGGCAAAAAAAAACTCTCCATATGATTGGAAGAGATAACCAACCGGGGGAGAACTGACCAGCGAAACAAGGCAAAAGCTAAACTTAGGTCAAAACTAAAACCATCCCAAATGGAGGAAATATATAAGTGTATGTGCTTTGTTCAAGGGCGACAAACTGACACTGTACTGCCATCAAATTACGAAGTTACATCCTGTTCCCGCTCTTTTTGTTATATTTGATTTTTTTGTCTTTTTCATATAATAAGCCTGAAAAAGAATAAAATAATGCTATGGTACAATGGATAGAACGAGTATCAAGAAATAGATGCACTAGTTCCTGGGATTGGAACGATCCTATGCTCAATGCAAGGTGGCGGAAACTGGTAAGCGATACTCAGAGGAATGTTCCATCCATAGGTAAAAGGGTGTCAAGTCGCGATAGCTAAGTGCATGCAATGGTTAACTTGTACAGATAGACAAGGTCAAAAGTTGGCTTAAGCATCGAGTCCAAATGAAGCCGGCTAAAGGCCAGGATAAACAAGTAGCCAATATGCAATGCAGTAATACAACTCAACAACACCAGGGAGCCTCTAGGGTAATAGCCAGAAAAAATGATAGTGAAGAAGAAGAAGAATGAAGCTTCAACACATAAGTCATGGCGGGACTAAAGAGGACTCTCGAGCCTAAATAAAACAGAGCATGGGCAACAAATTCTAGTGAGGAACTAACTAGGAAGCCCATGTAACGGAAGGCTCTACCACCAAGTCATGATTTAAAAATCGACGAGTGAAATGGGTTAAATACTCATGACCTGATGCGATTGACCCTATGGCAAGTGATCAAAATGGAGGCTAGTATGCAAAATGCAACGGAAAGTGGATTTCCTAACCTATATGCCAGTGAAGATCATATACCTGCCATGACGGGTCAGCAGTCATGGATCAAAAACCGGAAAAAATCTCGACTTCATCAAAATGTACCTGAAAATATACCAATCTGGGCACTTCCAAGCATCCGGGTTATGCAGCTTAAGATAGATTGAAAAAATAATCATAATGAATTTTTGCAAAATTTTCAATTTTTAGGCATAAATACACAAGTTACCTGACATTTGGTTAATTGTTACTTGCTGAATTGGGAAAAAGATCTCTGGAGAAAAAGCCCCTTTCGTCAAAACAGGAGCAATCGACCGTCAAACTTCGGTGAATTTTTCAGGTAAGCTCTTAATCCATCCTTGTTATCAAATTTGTCCATAAATAAAGTAGAAATTTGAAAATTTCACCGTAGAATTATTTGTTTAAAATTACGGTTCTGCGCATACGCGGGTTTATATTGACCAAGCAGCGTATATACGCGATTGTGTACAGAGAAAGTCGCGTATGCGCAACCCGAAATGAAAAAACGTGATTCTAATGGAAAAATTATTGAATTTTTGCAAGATGACTATATCATGGAGAGAACGTGAGCACAGTGCCATTGATAATGAAGTAATGCAGGATCAATTATCGCTCAATATTCTCTGAAATTGTGGATTGCTCAAATTTTTCAAAATACCAAATATGAAGAGTAATGTCCGGTTGCTTGAAATGCTTGTGAATTATTGGGAACCGGAAGAGGATTGCTTCATAATAGATCACATGCCCATACGTATCGAGGTGGAAGACATCTATTTTATTATTGGACTCTCCCGGAGGGGGGAGCCAGTAGATTTACATGGCAAGCCCTTGGGAGGGCTAACCGTGGATGACTATGTCCACGTCCACTGCGTAGAGGTGTCCAAGAAAGTTGGGACTCATATTGCTATAAGAGATTTAAGAGACTTGCACATGAAAATTCTCCTATTTACCATTGGCAGGGTAGCAGGATCTGCTTCCTTACACCAGGCATCCAGGACTCAAATGAGTATAGCTGTGGAATGCTTAACTCATATATATGATTGGTGCATAGCTCTATTAATGAATATGAAGCAACAATTGACTTCCATCCGAAAAACAAAGACAAAAAATTTTGGATATGGTACAATCTCGATGACATTCTTCTTCGAGAAGATTCCTGGGCTGAGACCCAAAGTGATCTCTTCTATCAGCAGCCCAAGAGACCCAAGAATTGCCCGATGGGCTGACTTGATGAAGAGACTGGGGGGAAGTGAAGTTCTCCGAACCACTTGGGATGACGAGTTCTTCCAATGGTGGGGAGAACAAATCATCGCTGTGGAGGACTATCCCTATGCCGGGATGGATTTTCGTGGTGATCCAGACCTCGTCCTTCCACCTGGCGCGGCATGGGGTACAGTCGGTAAGATTGCAATTTTTTAATTATATGATTTTTTTTTGGATTTTTTCAATATGTGTGAAAAAATGAAACATGTTTTTGATTGGATTCAAAGTGACTTAAAATATCGTAATGATCATGATACAGATATTGGACCAGTCCGTCCTGATGGCTACCCACGGCATAAGTGCCGTAGAGACGAGGCGAAGACAGTAGACTCAGACAGAACCCTCCATGCTGTACAGAGGAACTTGGAGGGTTTAACCCCCCAAGTGCCTATGGCTGCAGTGGAAGATCTACCCGAGGCCATCCAGAGACGAGTAGTAGGAGTACCTCGTGACTGGGTGCGGTTATTCCACCGAGTCGCGACTGCGATCGTGTTCTATAGGAACACAACTTCTGGGCAGGGACCACAGGAGTAGATAGATATGATTTACCGGATGACTATATATTTTTTGAGATTTGAACATGATCAGGCATAAGCCCTAATTTTGTACGACTTATGGATCCAAATTTTTGTATAATTTTTTGAACATTCTGATGATATATACAGCGATTTATGATGTGATGTGACAAATGTATGATGTTTTTGATGATTAAATTTTAATGTATTGAATGATTAATATGCCAATCAATTGCTTGATTAGATAATGAGTCTGCCATCCAATTGTCTGCTCGAGGAATATGAATGAATGTTAAAAATTGAAATGATCTTTGTAACAAATGTACCCTCAAGAACAACCAGAGTAAAAATGGATCTCGAACCCGATAAGTATTGTTCAACTGCGACACCACCAGCTGGGAGTCCAAGAAAACTACCAACGAATCAACACCCAAAGATATTGCCTCTGAGAGTAGATAAATAACTGCAGTGTATTCTACTATATTATTGGAAGCAGGACCAATGCAGACTCCTCTTGATACTAACAGCTAACCGGATGGATGATGAAGCACCCAAGCCGCGGAAGCCAAGTTCCGGGTGTGTCTACTAGCACCATCGGCGAAACCAAAATGACTCATGACATTCGACACAACCTGCCAAAGCAGATCAAAAACATCACAATCCCATCAAAGATCGAAAAACCAGATATGTACAAAGAAAAATGCCAGGCCGAAGCCTATGCATAATAATTTTTCAAATAGAGCCCATTTCTAGGCTCCGGCAACTCATTCCCTTCAAAATCAACCAAGGTATATGCTCCTTTTTTAAGGACTTTTTTAACGATAAAGGGGCCATACCACATAGACTTAAACTTTCCTACCCCCAGGGCATATTTTTCTTGGGCATAGACCAAAACAAGGTCACCTTCCGAAAAAACCCTAGGCTTGACCGCCTTATCATACTGAACTTTAACTCGGTTTTTATGCACCTCATTCATCGTGGCGGCATCCTGACGCTGCTCATCGAGATGTTCCAGATGAAGGAGCCGTTCTTCAAGACTAGAAGTGTCAGGAAGAAGTTCAACAGCTAATTTAAGAGAAGGAATCTCACATTCAATGGGAAATACGGATTCCAACTCGTGCACTAGCTGAAACGGAGTAAAGCCAGTTGCAATTTTCACTGACGTCCTGTATGCCCAAAGTGCAAGATATAGCATAATATGCCAGTTGGATCTAGCTTTATCAATTGTCCTTTGAAGAATTGTCTTCAAGGATTTATTCATGGCTTCCACCTGCCCATTGGCTTGAGGATAATACGGAGATGAATGCTCCTGCTGGAAACCCAATCTGAGAGCCAACTCAGCCATCATGCTATTCTAAAAATGACTGCCATGATCAGTGACAATCTCTCTAGGAATACCAAAATGAGCAATAACCTGGTTGAAAAGAAAAAGAGCTGCAGTCTCACCATCATTCCCAAAAGTAGGCATAGCCTCCACCCACTTCGTAAAGTAGTCTACTGCTACAATAATGTACTTGTGACCTTTAGCCGAAGGCGGGTTACAAGTAGTATAATCAATACCCCACTTTGTAAAGGGACCGACAGTAATGACTGGAAAAAGCGGAGCTGGATGAGCGCGCATTTTTCGAGTATAGACTTGACACGGATGACACTTTTTGACCGACTCCACACAATCTTTGAAAATTGAAGGCCAAAAGTACCCAGCACGCAAGATTTTTTGGGTTGTGGCAAGCCCAGATAAATGACCACCACAAGCTCCACTGTGGAAATCATTCAACACAGCCTCAGCTTCTTTGAGAGTTAAGAAACGTCTCATAATTGAATCAACCCCTCGACAGTATAAAGCATCACCAATAATCAAGTAATTTTTAGCCAAGTGACGCAACTTATGACGCTCATCTTTCGAAAAAGTAGAGGGAAACTTCGCAGTCTGAAGATACACAATGATATCCCCATACCAAGGATCCTGTGGAGAAATAAGAAACAAATGTTCATCCAGGAAGGATTCATCATAGACTATCTCTTCTCCACAGGGAAACTCGGAGATTAATTCCGCGAAAACTAATGATTTCTTGGACTTGGCAGACATAAACTCAAGATCAAATTTCTGCAAAAACACAATCCATCTATTGTATTTGCCCCCAATCACTCGCCTACTGAGAACAAATTGAAATGGATTGGTTGCTGCCAAAACATAAGTTTTTCGTAGAAGAATATAATGTCTGAGTCGCTGCACAGCATGAACAGCTGCTAAAGCCAGTTTTTCTATCGGAGTATACCGGAGTTCAGGTCCTACCAATCCTCAACTAAGATAGTATATAACATGCTCTGCAAGAGCATCATCCTCCTGAACCAGAACCATACCAATGGTAGAATCTGCTGCTGCAAGATACAAAAGGAAATCCCTGCTATAATCAAGTGGACTCAATAAAGGAGCGAAGGTCAATGCTTTTTTCAAAGCATCGAATGAGCGTTGAGTGAAGTCATCCCAAAATAATGGGACTCCCTTCTTCAACAATCTCATAAAACCTTTGGTAACTTTAGCATAATTTACGATAAATCTTCAAAGAAAATTAGCCTTTCCTTGTAGACTTTGAAGTTGACGAATAGACGAAGGGGGAGGCAACCGAAGTATTGCCTCAACCTTGAAGGGATCTACCCTAATCCCTTCCCTATATACTATAAATCCCAATAACCGACCAGATGTGACCGCGAAAACACACTTGTTCGGATTCAACCTAATCTTGTAGAAACAACATCGTTCAAATACTTGACGGAGGTGAGCAGGATGATCCATTCTCTTTCGAGAATGAGCAGCTAAATCATCCAAATATGCCTCAATAATATGTTTGATGTCGTGGAAGGCATATGACATGGCCCGCTGAAACGTAGCTCCGGAATTTTTAAGACCAAAAGGCATCTTCTTGTAAGCAAAAGTACCCCAGGGACAAATAAAGGCAGTCTTATGCTGATCTTCGGGACGGATAGTAATTTGATTATATCCGGAGAAACCGTCCATGAAGGAAAAAATCTCATTACCGGCACACTCATCAATAATCTGATCTATAAATGGTGTGGGGTAATTATCTTTAGGACATGCTTTATTAAGGTCTCTGAAATCAATGCAAACTCGAATTGTTCCTTGTTTTTTATCTATGAGAACAGGGTTCGAAACCCACTCTGTCAAAGGAACAGGGAAAATAAATCCCGCCTTAAGCAGCTTCTCCACCTCGGCTTTGATAGCTGCAGCCTTCCTAGGATTGACCGGGCGAAGTTTTTGCCTCACCGACTTAGCATTTTCGTAAGTCTTGATCTCATGCTGGACAATAGATGGATCTATACCAGGCATTTCCTCATAAGACCAAGTGAAAACATCCCTAAACTCTTTAAAGAGATCGGTGTAAATTTGAATCTCTTCAGGGGAACATTCAGCTCCGATGAAGACATTCTCTATAACATTGGGATTCCTGGAAATGTTCACCGGGATAGTTGGAGAAATCACAGCCATGTTCCCTTCAGCATATACCTGTGTTGGTGCTAAAGGGTTTAGGACTGGGTGAACATGGCCAATAGACAAAGGACTTGGAAAAATTGACTCAAATTCGCTCAAATCAGATAAAAAGTAAGACCGATGATGCAAATCATCCCACAATCTATCTATACCAGTCATAGCTTCCAGGATGGCCTCTTCAGATGGAAGAGTGGTATCAAGGAAATCCTGGGCGGAAGAAGAACTAAGTGTCCAAGCCGGAGCCACATCTCCATCCAACTCTTCCGATAAAAGAGGAGCTGGAATGGACTCTGCAGTGTCAACAATAGATTGATAAGCAATCTTAGCTGCAGACATTGGAAATTCCATTCCACCCACTTGACCTTCCGCTAATGTGGAGGTAGGGGAAGGTAAGGTCCAAGGGTCCGAAAAATAATGAGTTCTGAAGAACTCTCTTCGAAGAGGAGCCCTGGAGGATGAAATTGCATTTATATGAATAGTAGGAGGTGGAATATCAAAAGTACCCATCAAAGAAGAATACATTCCAACCCCTAAATTCTCAACAGGCGACTTGGCATTATCCAATTTTGGAATAGTTGAGTCAGTAGATGCATTCGGGTCTACAGGAGAACAGTCCAGTTGATCCACCGTAACAATCCTCCCTTCGTGAGGGAAACAAATAATCCAAAATAATGAATATGCAATGGCATCCATATCATAAATCCAGTTTCTCCCCAACAGAAGGTTGTAGTCCAAGCTTGCATCAATTATCTCAACCTCTATATTTACAGTTTTTCCCCCAACACAGATGGGAAAAACTGGGACAATACTATGCGGTCTGTGAGAATGACCATCAAACGCAGTCAGAAGAGTAGCAGATGGAACAGCTGCGGGAGATCCAATGCCCTTCCAACATGTGAGAGACATCACACATGTGGAAGCACCCTCATCAACGACCGTCCGGAAAATATTTAATTTCCGGTACGATGATTTAATATGAAAATCCATATGATGGGGGAGTCTCTTTTTAAAATTAGACATATAAAATGTAATCATAAGAGAGTTCTTTGGATCGACAGCCCCAATAGCAGTGAGCAGAGCACTGCGCTGAGCCGAACAAGACTGGAGCACCTCAAGAGCCGACATGGCACAAGGACTCTGCACCAGATCTTCCACAATAGAGTAGTTCTGGGCAGCCCTAGCATTTGGATTAATCATTGTACGCTTAGTAGATGCTTTGGGTATCTGAGGTATAGGCTCAACAGTAGGCTTCGTGATGTGAAGTGGCTCAGAAGCATCGGGAGCACCCTTGGCTTTCGAAGACTCATCTTCGCCATAATCACGGGATCTCGTGGCGATATCCGCGTGAGCACTCATCATGTATATGTTTGACGGAGTTTCCCCTTCCTGGGTGCCCCTGGAGGAAGCCCCAGTATTTTGATTCGCACCAACAACTAACTGTTGCCCTTGGGGAAAAGGGTTTGTCAACACAGCCTTGGAACTAGAAGAACCCTGCTGAGCTAACAAGCGCTGCGCATCCTGAATTTTAGGGCAAAGGTGAGTAAGATGGTCTCCAGCACATAACTTGCATGGAAACTTCACGTTCTTTTTATCCTTTGGACCCTCACCAACATGCTCGTTGGATTTGTTTGCATTACCCTTCCCATTCTTCCCCTTTTTCTTATTACGTCCCTTATTCTTCCCTTCGGATTGTTGATTTTCTTTAGGGTTAGAAGTCTGAACGGCATTTACCGACAAAGATTGAGAAGGTGATGACTCAGCAGGCACAGCCTGACCAGAAGAAGCAGATTGTATAGACAACTGTTGCAATTGACTAAGCAGGTTAGCTGCACCACTATTGATCGACCCAATAAGTCCATCACCATGAGGACCGGGTTTAGTCTTGGACAAGTCTAATTTGGAGTGAGGAGCATTAGGCAAATATTTATGAAGGACTCCAGACTGAGAATATATCAATTCAAGCTGCTGGGCCCTGAAAATGTCCTGTTCCTCATAAAATACCCCGGACAGGGATACATCCTTAGAAATATCTGACTGCAGAGATTTCAAAAACCATTCCAAAAGGAATTCCCCTGGAATATGAGCTTTAATAAGCCTCTTCCTTCTCCTCCATTCCTGAATATGATCAGAAATGTGGGTTGCATCGTCCTGCTTAAAATTAGCTAGGAGTTCGGTCCCGGCATCATAACGGACAGGCAACTAGAAATGATTTAGAAATTTCGTAGCCAAATCTCCAAACATAGCAAAACTGCCCCCAGTTAACTCAATATACCACTTGGCAGTGTTTCCAGTTAATGTGCGTTGAAACAATCTCAACCTAATCGAATCGTCGATCAGGGAGTTAGATGAACACCATAAATGGAAGGTAGTGATATGGTCAGCTGGGTCCTCTCCATTCTTGCCTTCGAACTTTGGAATGTCTGAAGGTAGTTTGGTGGGAACCGGAGGCCACCCCGGACTGTATTGTATCAGATCATTCGTCAATTTCGACAAATCTGGCAAGTTCAACATTGCCAGAAAAGGTAAACGAGGCGGAGCCTGAGGATTCCATCCTTGATGGGATGAATTCCCAACATTCTGAAAAGAGTACCCTAGATTTGATGAGGCACCAGGTTGCCAAAAAGAACTCATAGAAAATGTTGGGCCAAAGTACCCAACATTTGGAGAAGGACCCCCTCCCAACGTAGGGTTACCATAGACCGGACCAGTTCCCCCCCCCCCAAAGTAATGAATGAAGAGGAAAGCCCCTGATAGGGGTTCCAAGCGTTAGAAAGAGGGGAAAAATTCTAATAAGCACTCGATTAAGGGAAAGAAACATTCCCTTGTTGACCAGCATAAAACTGATTCCCTGCCCCCACTGCTGTAAATACAGGGTTCCAACCTGTAAAAGTAGTCGAACTTTGACCTCCATACCAAGGGTTAAAACTCTGAGTCTGAGAAGTAAAAGGAAAAGACCCTAAAGAAGGATTCAAACTAGGAATATGCCTAGTTCCGAAGGGGAACCCTTGAAAAGAAGCTGACCCACTAGCCATGGAAGACATGGGTGTAGATGCAGCTGCAGCAGCGGAAAAGGAAAATGAAGGAATCCCACTAGTGGGCATTCCAAAACAAAAGGGACCAGATTGAGAAGCATGTGCTTGGGTGAAACCAGAGCCAAACACAGCAGTACTAGAGGCAATCGAAGATATAGCAATTGTGCCCCCTCCTTCAACTGAAGCAGGAGTCTGAATGCCTGCAGCACTTACAGCCGAAGCTGCGTTCCCAGTCGTGGCCATCGAAAGGTATGAATAAAAATGAGGAATTTCTAGTCTCTGTGACTCAGGTCCGATGTACTCAACAACAAACGAATAATCAGGAGGAAGAGGAGATGGAAGTGACTGAGGAGACTCAGGTACTTCCTCTATTTCTATTCCTAACTCTCCCGGAAATAAGACTCTCGAGGTGAGCGGAACGCTCCTCTCGGAACCAACACCAGAACCAACTACGAAACCTTCAAGCCCTTGTGGAGGATCTCTCTCCACTACGTCAGATGCCACAGGGTTATATTCACCTACTATGTTACTCCTATGCCTTCTTGAAGAAGGCTCTGCACTCTCGGGAGATAACCCCCGGATTCTCCTCGATCGACGAGGTGCTTGATCAGCCACTTTAACAAATTTTAATTAGACTCAAAAAATTATAAAGCTAAGCAAGCTAGGAGCAAAGAGCACTCACTACAAAAAATTCCCTAAGATACAACCCAAAAAAGCAGCCTTCAGGTATTTCCACTCCGGGTGATTAGGACCGGACACCAAAATACAAGAAAGCGAAAAATAGGACCTCCCAAAAGTAGTCTGGGATAATTACGGCCCAGGCCTACTAGCAAAGGTAATAGAAACAGTTACGCCGACCTCCTAACAACAACCTTTGCCGGCACAAGTACCCAAGCACGAGGCACTTTGATCTTTTTGTTTTAGTGATGTAGCGTACGCCTCGGTGCCACGAAGTTCCCCCTGTGGGTCACTGTGTACGGAACCTAGGAATGAAACTATGGCGCAATCATGTCGAGCGGGGCGAACGGTCTTGAGGCAAGATCCAGCAAATCGGAGAGGGGGTATCTCTCTTCTCTACCTTCACTGCCCCTCGCGCTTGACTCTCTGGAGGAGAGATTTCCCGGTCCACCTAACGGAGTTGGATTTCGCTCAATTAATAAACTTCTATGTTTTAGTTTGAGCAGCCTTGGAGAGTTAACTCTCCACTCACCTAATCCGAGGCCCTACAACCTAGCTAGTCGGTGTATGACACTTAATAAAAAACTTTCTAGTTGTTTTTAAATTAATGCGCTTATTTTATTTGGTTGTTATATTAAGTCAAAGGGATATGGAAATGAAACTCGTGGTGTTTTATGACGCAGAAAATAAATTAATGAAAACCAAACTACATGCAAATGCAGTAATTGCCTTTCGATGAAAAGAAATTTCTACACAGGTTCTACGAGACTAAATTTTTTTCTTTTCAGATAACAAACTTCACACTCACAAAATTTATGAAAAATACTAAATGCTTAAGTGCACCTGATGCAAATTACTAAGAGCATGCTAATTCTAAGATGCAAAATCTACTAAAGCAAAGAGAAATTTCCCAAATAATCCTTCAGTTTTATCACTTTTCCGGTTGTCTACAAAGCTAGTTCCCCCAAAATCAGAAACTCTCAGTATAAAGACACCAAAAAATGCTCGAAATAAGAGAAAGAAACCAATGAAAATTCCCTTCCCAAATCAAGTCAGAAACCGAAGGTAGGAAATCTCAAAAAAGCTTCAAAAGATGCAAAGAAACCAAAACAAAAATGCAAAACAAAATCAATGGCAAAACAAAAATGTTTTTGAGATTTTTGAATTTTATAAAAGAAGACTTCAAAGAGACCAAGAAAAACTATCCAATTCTCAAACAAAGCTTCAACAAAAATGCTCTAAATCTTATAGTGCCCCCTAGTAGCAAGATTTATACGAGCAAAAGGAAGAAAAGAAACTCAGGAACTCAGCCCAGAACAATAGCACAATCTCGCAGCAAACAAAACTTCAAAGAACCAAGAATGACTCTTCAAAAAATTGCAACAAGACCTAGTCACATGAAATCAAGAAAACCAACCAAAAGCAGGCAAAAATCCAAGTGCAAAGCAAAACATAAAGTGAGGAAAGAGTATCCGAGCAGAAGCTCTCTATCCTGATAAAGCAGAACAGCCAAGAATCTCCAGAAAGAGATCTTGGTACTCGAACCAGAAATGCAAGCACTAAAAACAAGATTTTCGTAATAAGCCAGTCTTCAACCAAACAAGAGAGAAAAAGACCAATAACCACTATCAACACAATCCAGAGACTATAAAGACACTGCAGGAACAGGTCTCCACAGGCAGACAAGACTAAAAAGTCAAGAAATCAAAATTTTCAAAATTTTCCGAGGCATACGCTACTTATCAGCTTTTCAAAAAGCGTGCATACGCGCCTATGTCAAAGGAAACCCGCGTATACGCGACTTCCTTTAACAAAAATTGTGTGTATACGCGACTGTGTGAAGAAAAACTCGCGTATGAGAAAGCAAATAATGAAAAATAAAAATGATCAAGCCTGGATAAAGAACTAGGTCTTCAGTCTGACTGAGAAAAAGTTAACTGGACTGGAAATAATGATTAAAACTGTTGGAAACCTTTAAAACAGCTAAAACCACCCAACAGGGGAATCACAAGAATGTGATCCCCAGTGGAGTCACCAGTTCTGTTTCGGGAAATAACTCCCTAGAGGTTTGTTGGGTCAAAACCTCCACAGATCAAAGCATGCTATTCAAGAAGGACTCACACAACCACACTTGTACGCTAAAAACTAGATAACATCGATAGTAGAACTCACCCGTAATCCTACGTTTGATGTAGATCCCGCAGGGTCCAAACCCCCAGCAACCCTTCTTCCTCTTCAACCTGGAAATCAAGAAAGAACATGCACGGAAATCTAGTTGTACAGCATATACTTCTCCTAAATGTCAGTGTAATCCATGTGAAACATCATATAAACAATAATAAATGCTTAAATAACAATCTTTTCACATATTCAAGTAGATATTAACACGTGAATTCGGGAACAAGATGGTTCTTCTTCATTACGAACAGCATGTACAGCAATAAAAAGTGGAGAGATCACCTGAATCCTTCCACGATCTTCGAACAGACCGTCATCCGAATCCGTCTCGCCCTTGCCTCGCTAGGATACTTTCAAGACTTGTGCACACGAGATGACATATAAACTGATGAACATCTCCAGGAAATAAGGGTTTCCTGTAAAAATCTGGTAAAGTGCAGGAGGCATGGGAAATCAGACTTGAATTAGGGCTCCAACAGAGTATAATGTCTATAAATTTCTCTCTCCCTTAGGCCATGCATGTGAGGGGCTTTTATACTCCCTCAAAGTAGTTTCAATCTGTTGGAAAAAGTTGGCCACGTGCTGGGGTGGTTGAACTACTGGAGTAACCATCAACCCAGCCCGAAAATAGGGAATTTTATATATTTTTTAATGATTTTAATGGCATACGCGGAAAAGTGTGTATGGACTAGCGTATACACGCAAAAAATTCTGGGCATACCCGCGTATGGGATTTTTAACACTGTTTTTTATGAACTTTGTTCAAGTCTGTGGGAATGGGTGCCCTAGGCCAAAGAGACAATCATGAATCACATGAGGGTGAAAAATGATGTTATAACAGCACATGACAATATAACTCTTCAATTGGTTTCCTTGACTCAAGCTTTCATACACATCTTGAAAATCACTATCATATGCATATTGTTCAATGTAATTTTCATGCATAACTAAATTTTGTTTGAGTATAATAGATGAATTTACAATAGGACTAGAGAGCATATTAGCTACCTTATTTTAGATTCCTTTTTTATAACCAAATCAAATTGTTGTAGAAATCCCATCCATCTAAAATGTGTTGATTGTTACAAATTTGAATGTGATTGTAAGTACTGCAATGGTTGATGTCTGGTATCAATAATGGTCTCTTTCCCAGTAAAATAGTGCTTCCATTTATTTACACTTTGTACCAATGAATATAAATCTTTTTCATAGGTGGGATAATTAGTCATAGTTCCATTAAAATTTTCAGAATGAAATTAAATATACTTACCATGTTGCATGAGAACTGCTCCCATGGCGTAATCATTATCATTTGTTTGGATCTCAAATGGTTGTCTTAGATCCGAAAGAGCCAATATCAGTGTTGAACTGATCTTTTTTTTTAAAGCATCAAATTATTTTGTTGCATATCTCCCCAATGGAAGACTTTCTTGACACTTGTCAATGCATGTAACGGAGTTGCAATGGAAGAAAAATTAGCAATGAATTTCCTCCAATACTATGCTGCCCCAAGAAAGCTTCTTACCTCCATAACTGTATTGGGCTTGGGCCAATTCAAAATGACCTCTACTTTGGAAGGGTCTATATTCAACTCACCTCCTCCAACAATGTGTCCCAAATACACTAAAGAAGTCTTGCGAAACTCACACTTCGACATCTTTAAAAATAACTGCTCTTTTTTCAAGAAATCAAGTACCTTGTTCACATGCATGACATGTTCATCTCTTGAATTACTGAATATCAAAATATAATCTAAGTAAGCAATGAATAATTCATCTATAAATGGTCTTAAAACATCTTTCATAACTCTCATGAAAGTAGTTGGAGCATTTGTTAGACCGAATGGCATAATTAGCCACTCAAACAATCCTTGTCTAGTTTTAAATGTAGTTTTCCAAATGTCCTCCTCAGCTATTGTTTCGGGAAATAATACCCTAAAGGTCTTGGGTTGATAACCTTCACAGATCAGGGCCATGCCATTCAAGAAGGACTCACTTTAACCAACTTCTATATTGAAAACTAGATACTACTGGTTGCATAACTTACCTGAAAGTCATTCGTTTGATGTAGATCACGCGGGGTGCAAACCCCTTGCAACATTTTGTGCTCCAAAACCTGTAAATCCACAAAGAACGGACACAAAATCCTAGGATTACAACATATATGATTCCTAGATGTTAGTGAAAACCATGCATACTATGATAAAAACAATATGAAATGTTCAATTAACGATTATTACACATGTATAAAGCATCATAAACACGTAACATCAGGAACAAGATGGCTCTTCTTATTATGAATGACATGTACAGTAATCAAAACGTGGAGAGATCACCTGAATCCTGCCACGGCCTTCGAGCATACCGTCCTTTGGATCTGTCCAGCCCTAGCCTCACAATAATTCTTCCAAGATGTGTGCACAATGGATGTCATATAGGGTGATGAACATCTCAAGGAAACAAGGGTTTCTTGAATATACCTAGGAAGTGCAGGAGGCACGGGAATATCAGACTTGAATAGGACTCCAACAGAGTATAATATCTATATTTTTCTCTCTCCCTTAGGCCATTCCTTTGAGGGGATTTTATACTCCCTCAAATTATTTTATGCAGTTAGGAGCAGTTAGGCCACGGGCTGGGGTGGTTGAATTACTGGAATAACCATCAAACCCGCCTCAAATATAGGGAAATTATATATTTTTTAATAATTAAAAAGGTATACGCGGATCTCTATGAATGGACTTGCGTGTATACGTGGAAAAGTTTGGGCAAAGTCGCATATGGGTTTTAAGATACTGTTTTTTAAGAAAATGTTCAAGTCTGGGGGAAAGGGTGCCCAAGGCCAAAGTGTAAATCATCAAGTACATGAATGTGATAAATGACACTATAACACATGCCCTCTAATATATGAGGTCAGAAGGGTACATGATGGCTGAAATGTATTATGTGCATATAAAGAACCTTGCAAGGACTAGAGAGGACTTCACCAGATTTCAACCTGCGAAAAAAACAGTGAGAGAAATCAAAGAGATAGCTCATGTCTGAGGTGGGCATACCCATGCTCAGTGAAAGAAAAGCATGTCCGCATATGAAATATAGAGTGGATCCAAAATGTATACAAATATAGTTGTAAAGTACATAATGAATCATCTGATCACTGATCACTGCCCGGAAGTACAAGTGAAAATCAGGTCCAAGTATCACATATAAAAGACTGATCAATGATGCTGCAATAGATATCTGATCACAAAAGTCACAACTAAATTTCCAAGTACCAAATCATAAGTGGTGGAACAAATGGTACAACACGCAACAAAAGATCCAACATATAAGATGCTGCTGTGGTGAAACTGCAACATATAAGGGTGTACGGAGTCACTGTTACACAGCATTTTGTCATTGTACCTGCAATCCCCAACTCACACATTGGAGGGTCGTTTCTGTGACCAATACGTAGTTTCATGCTTTGAAAATACCATCCTTGCATCCCTTTTGATGAAAGCAACATTCTTCTTGTTGACATTTCCCTAAGCAAAGCTGTGAAAATCCCTATTTTTGCATTAGCGCGAGTATCCCATTACATCCTCGCGCCGACCTGGAAATTTAACATTGAGCCCGTGCCACTTGCCGCTCTGTTCTAGTTAGACACCCACACAAAGCTGTTTATGTAATTTTTTTTTTAAATAGAGGCAGAGGTTCCATTCCAACCACCTCGGGGATGAGTCATTGGGAGTGGTTGAACTGAAACAACCACGGACTCCTTCCTTTAGTTAGTAGTTTCCACCTCCCTTGGAACACTCCTACAGGATAGGCCTCCCTTCCACCTTTGTAGGGATCCCAACCTTCCCCTTTACCTCTATATAAACAAGCCTTGTCCCTTTTTTAAAGATAGGTTAACAAAGGGAATTATACAGCTGAAGTGTTGAACTTGGAGAACTGAACTATAGCTGAATAACTGAGTTATTGAGAAGGTAGATCAAGAAGAAATTCCATCGATAGGGCCCTCATCCCATCCGAATTCCTCGACGAGCTTTGAGACGTGCTTCGCCCGAACCCCGCTGGAGGAGACCGCAACGTCAGAGCATGGTTGTATCTCTTCTTTCTACCTAATAATATAAGTGACTATTGTCTGGTTCCCTTCTTGTATTTTGTCTTTATCGAATGCAATATGCTTAGTATTCTCTGACTGACTAGTAGTTTTTGGATGAAATTATTATGTGGTATGTGGTTATCATTTTCTGATCTCTGTGCAGGTGTCCAAATGCGATAAGCGAAAGGATTGTGACTTGCCAAATCAGGAGTGAGAGGTTCTCATCACCACTATGATTGTCGGCGATAGCATTGGACCACAGGTAGGCCATCTTATTGCATCCTCTTTCATTGAAATATCTAGGAACCTACACTCTAGCACGATTCCTTGTTACTAGACCCACTCTAGGGCTAGAGGGATCGTCTCTGTCTGTAGAGAGGATTTACCTACATAACAATTTGGCGACTTCGTTGGGGATCAGTGCAAGTTTGTCTTTGATCTTGTTGGGTCGTTTTTGGGTTTTTTGTCTTGTTGTTTACCTTTATTGTTGTTTAACTATGCTTCAAACCCCTATTCAGCCCCAGAGTGTCAAGATTTACCTCTGCTCTGTAGATGTTTTCCCTTTTCCTTGGTTAACTAGCTTGGCACGGTTTTTCTCTGAACAGTCACCGATTGGTGCAGGTTGCCTTTGTAGCACTCACGCCATCCCCTGTTTGGTGCTGAATACCGCCTCATAATCGCACTGATCCCTGTAGGTTTTTGGGTGTGAGATTTTCCATGAATTTTTGGTCAGTTTTACTTGTTTCTGGGTTATTTTTAAGAGTAATTGAATGTTTTGGGCTGTCTTTGATTGCTGGAGGATTTTTTTTCTCAGTCGTTTGTCCATTTCTTATCAGTGTGGCTTGAGGTCTTAGGGTTTCTGAGTGCCTTGGTGCACTGAGCCTTCTGTTTGGAGATTGAGTTTCTTGATAGCTGTCAAATTCGTTCCCTGTTTAATTACTCTTGGTCTCTTTGATCCTGTTGAGTACATTCATTGGTTGAATGATCATTGCCTTTCTCGTTTGATTCTTCTTTCTCTTACTCCAAGCACCAATTACATTGCTTGTATGGGTCATTTTGGAGATTTCTCTTTTATTTGAAAATATTGTAGCATTAGTTTGGGTATTGTTGTGTTTGTTTCATGTTTTTGAAGTCTTTCCACTTCAACTTTTACATTCGCTCTCTCAAGCTAATGTTTTAGTTTTTTTTTCATGTTATTTAGTGCATTGTTTTCTCTATTGCATTGAAAAATCCAAAATATTGCATTCTTTTTTCTTTGAAAATGAAACGTTCCCTCACTTAACTAGCATTGTATAGGCTAGGAAAGAGTTTTGTTTTCTATAGATTGAATTAGATGCATTAGTGGATGTTTTCGCATGATTTCGTTATTCGCTTTCGCTTGAAAGATTTCTTTCCTTCTCGTACATAGCTTTCATTGAACGAAAATGGTATCCTTCTACATATAGTTTTTCATTTAGGAAAATTTCAGATCCGACATATGTTAAGGCCTGGAAATTGAAACTTAATCCAAGATCAACGTTAAAATCTATTTCAATTAACCTAAGGAAACATTGAAACCTAACGAAATATTCTAGTGGTCTAAGTTAGAGACGTGTTCCGGCGTCTTAAAACCTAGTAGCTGTCGTTCGCCATCTGGCTCCAGACAGCACTAGTACGGACTTGTGCTCCTTGTATCGTCGAGTATATAAAGGGATACCCTTCTAGGTTGCAATCCTTTTATCCATAGGAAGCCAAGTCTGCCGCCTTGTAACCGTGATACACCGAACACAGCATTCGAGGAGACTATCTACACGTACATTAAGTCCTTGGTCATTTATTTTTCATTTGATCACCAAGGTGTATATGGAAGTTCACGAAAACCTGGCATAACCTCTTGCTTAGAATACCTGAGCAGTCATATTCGATCTTTACTGACTCTTTAAATTTGAAAATATCATCAAGCACTTGTCCTTTCATGCTCGTTTCAACCTGAAAGTGATAGAGTCACCTTTTGCCTGTTTCTCGACTCTTACAATATGAAACGACAGAATTTTGTTTCAATGCCTTAAAATTAACTACCCATGAAATATTCCTGGTTAAAGTTACCTTCCTTAGTTCTTGATTTTAGGGTTGTTTCCGATGGCAACGTTCCCGGAGTTTACCAAACAAGGAATCCCCTCCGAAGGGAATCCTAGCCCTTTTCCTACTTTTGGGAATGTTGGTGCTCCTTATATGGAAACATTGTCCCTGCATGGGTTAACTATTGGGTTGCCTATTTGGTTATTCTCAACCTCGATGGTATCGAGTGCTCCGACCTCTGTTCGACCATCCCCTCCACCTGAACAACATCATGTTGATTCTAAGGTGGACCTCTCCCCTTCTTCACCTGTTTCTTCGTCCTCCTCTTCTACTTCACCTAGTAAAAGTTTAGATTCCAGTAACCAGGTGGCTAATTAGAAGAAGAAGAAGAAGTTAGATAAGCAAGAGGCTAATGTTGCAGCTGTTGCGCCTAAGAAACCTTCCATTGATAAACCATCCAACCTTCCATGAAAATTCAAATTCCCTTGCATGTTGTGCAAAGGTGACCACCTTCTTCGAGACTGCCCTAGCATTCCCAAGGTACTTGAAGACTGGTTCGACGGTCATCCGCTGTTGCCTTTGGCTTCTGGAAGTCATATTGGTGGCACATCTTCAACTAGTATTGATAAGACTCATAAAAGACAGGGTAAGATCACAAATCCCTATAATTTGTGTGAAGGGAATCATCCCATTCACCTTTTTAAGTACATGGATGAAGCCACAAGAGTGCTGGACAACTCTACTATTTCTGCATCCTGCCTTCCGGTTAGTTACCAGAAGCTTTCTTCGAGTCCTCCACTAGTTGATTCAATGATCGGTCAAGGGTCATCCTTGGCTAATCCCGCTCCCCCGGAAATTCAAAATCACGACTCCATTCCTAACCAACCATTGGTCATGGAATCGATTGATCTGACCCCACCTGTGGTTCATCAGGTCTTTTCTGTCAAGAGTGGATCTCATCCCTCTCACGTTCTTCTTGTTTCTTCAGATTCCTCAGACTTGGAGAAAGATCCTCCCATCCCTGTGACTCAAGAATTTTCTCTTCCTGCTCCCATATTGAGGGTCCAGGAGGATGCTCCTCTTGCTCCAGTAACACCAGGGGATGACCATCTCAGTTCAATGGTACCCCCTCTAAGTAGTTTGGTCACTTCCTTTGATTGGAGTCGATTTGCAGGATACCGCCTTCCATCTTATGTGCCTTTTGAGATTACGGTAAATGCCTTCGATATGGTCGTACCCAGCACCATTATAGACGAAGGCGTGTCTGTTAATATTATTTCTTCAACTACTTGGCAAGATTTTGGTTCTCCACCGCTTGTGCCTGTTACTCAGAATCTGTTGGCTTTTAATAGAGGAACTAGTCAACCGTTAGGGATCCTTCCACAGTTGCCTATTACTTTGGGAGGGAAAATTGTCTATATAGACGTGATGGTGGTCCAAGGTCCCTTGGATTTTAATCTACTCTTGGGGCGTGACTATGTTTATGCCATGGGTGCGCTTGTTTCCTCCCTCTTTCGTGTGATATTTTTTCCACATGAAGGTTGAATCGTGACCATTGATCAACTTTCATTCTTTGGTCTTGACGTGACATCTGTTCCACCATCATCCCTTCTGGGTATTTATCTGTCAGTTTTATCTTCCCCGCCGTAAGTTAATTATGTCGCTACCTATCCCGTGCCCATATTCAGTGATAGTTCCATTGTGCATCGCGTGCTGGGGGAATTGGGTCCTGATTTCCAAGATGTTGTGAACCTCTTGGAATCCTTGACTTCTTATTCGACATGATGAGTTGTCTCCATAGCAGAGTTCATTTTCTTGTGTCAAGCTCCTTAAAAAATGAAACAAGGTGTCCTGAGGATAGTTCTTTTAATGTGTCAACCTTGTTAAAGCAATGAAATACGTTCCCATTCAATTCGAGTCTTTGTTTAGATCTCATGAAATCCCAGTCGAATTTTTCATTTGGTCTCATAATTTTAACCTTCAATCCATCTATCTTTCATATGGAATGAAGCTTGGGGGGCATATACCTCAAATTGAGTCACCATGCTGGGGGCATGCTTACTTTTTCAAGCATAGTATATCTCCATTTCAAGCTTGTGTAAAAATGAAACCAGTTTCAAGCATACTTTCTCTTTGTTTCAATCTTGTGTAAAAATGAAACCAATCTCAAGCATAGTTTACCTTTGTTTCAAGCTTGTGTAAAAATGACACCAATCTCATGCATAGTTTACTTTTGTTTTCTAGCTTGCATAAAAATGAAATATTTTGGCTTTATGTGCTTTGTGAACATTTTCCTGACTTTTGGGTCATTACTTATTATGCAGATTATTTAACTGATACATTAGCTAACATTGTATTAGGCATTTGCATAATCTGTAAAGCATCATCATATGTAAAAGAGCCATATAGGAAATAGATGTATATATATATATATATATATCGCATGTTTGCAACTATGTGCATCATAAACGTCAAAAAATATATGTATGTTTCTGTTACATCCTGAGACATCATGTTTCTCAAAATATGCAAATAAAATAAACCTAGGTGTCTAATCAGCATGATGCTCATGATAACATGTCACGGCCTGTACTAGCCGCCTCAGCAAGCGGCGGATTCGGCTGGGCACCCCTACAGTATGTCTCTGATAGGCGCGAGGAACATCATCAAAACGTGCATAATCCAAGACTCCTCAGGTGATCCCCTCCAGGTTGCGCACTATCTCATCTTCCTCACCGCCCTCGCCTTGAGGGTCGAAATCGTGAGGGATTCACCTCGCTATCGGTGACATACCGGAAGGTCTCTCTGGGCCAACATCTTCATCACATGGATTTAATGTCAGAACATACATAAATAAAAAAAATCATAATACTCATAAAACTTAAAAATTGAGTCTCACCCAAATCTTCATCCCAATCTTCTCCCTCCGAGAGTGGGAGGTCCGAATCATCAGTGAAATCTGTGCCAGAGTAGGGCCAATCCTCCATGACAATCAGTTGTTGACAGAGCCAATCAAAAAATTCTGGCCTCCAAGACATTTTTTGGCCACCCCCTGCCCTTGGCATCAGTGCTGCCCATCAATCCATCCATGTTTCTCTCGCTGGTGGTGTTGGAACTATGACCTCCTATCGCTGAAAAATTGGTAATCGTTCCAAGAAGAACGATACCAGGATGGATCCATAACAAAATTGTTTCAGATTGGTCTTCTTTCATTTGGTTAGTTGGCGCTTCATGTTTATGGTCATGGCCTCTGCCCCGTTGTAGATGGTTGGAGCCATGCAGTCCAAAGCAAGAAGCAACTTTGTCTTTGTTGCTTCGTGCGGTGCTTGTGATCCTGCAGCCCATGTGATGGTATGCAATACCACGCGTAGTGTCAAATCTGGAATATTTTTTATATCAACTTTCCCACTACCTGATCCTTTCCGCGCTCCTCTACATACCCTGTCTATCGCCATGGTCATGTTTTCCATACAAGGCCGAGTGCCAGTTATGAGTGGTGTTGCACCACTCCGCAATAACCTTGTGATGAAGTACACGTTAGAAACATCAATCTCAAGTTCTTGATCCTGTAGGATGAATTTCTCTTGATTTTCGTCCCATATACTGATCAGATACTGTAGCAATTTTGGTTAAGCTGGGAGACATGGTGTTAGAAAGAATTTTTTCAAACCAAAATTTCTGAGGGCTTCCATAACTCCCTCATTTTCCATGGCTAGCTCATCTTCTTCACTATGTTCCCATTCTTTCCATTCAATGACCATTTTGCTTCTTTCTACCTGCAAACACACACATATGAGTGGTATTAGTCAATTTTATCCCTTGAATTTGTAAACAATTGGAGTATTTGACGTATATTTTTGCTAGAAATTGGTTTGCATCGTTGGCGCGACTGTTTCTAAAACAGTTGCGACAATGGGTGCACCCTAGTGTTAAAAATCAGGCGATTGGTGCGACTCTGTGCCCGAAACCCGCGCCAACCGCGCAACCCTAATTTTTACATTTCCTCCCCCAAAATTCGAAATTGACAAATGCAGGAAGCAAGAAATAAATTAAAATAACAAGAGGGATCTAAGCTCTTACCTGGATTTGAAGGATTTACGACTAATCCACTAGATTGGCTACTATTGTAAGATTGCATAATAAAATGGGTAACTATTGCTCCACAAGAGGTAAAAAGTGAAAAGTAATTATTTTTACCATTTTTGGCATTTTATAACTTTTTCACATTTTAAGACATGTTTTTCAATTATTTTATTGTATTATTTTCGAAAAATGGGTTTTATACATGTCTCTTGTGTAGCAACAGGTTTTCATGTGACAATGATGAATTAATGAGTTATATTTTACACTTTTTCGGACTCGGTAAAAACACGAAAAAGTCACTACTGGAGTCATCTTTCAACTCTTTTCTGACTCTCTAAAATTGAAAATATTTCCGAGACACTTGTCGTTTTGAACTCGTTAAATGGTTGTGAAACTATATCTACCCAGTATACGTTTACCCCTTTTTCGAGCTGGGATGGATTATTTACGAAAAAGGAATACCTTAGCCTATCACGACTAAGAGGTTCTTTCAGATTTTGTTTTCTACCTTTTTGGATCTATGAGACTTCCTATGAAAAGGGACTGCTGGAGTTTTCTTTTCTACCTTCTTTTCAAACTCTCTAAACGTGAAAAGATGTTGAGTTCTTCCTTTGTCAGACTCGTTAAACTCTAATGACATCGGACTTCGTCACCATGACGTTATTCGAGTTCCTCCTTCCTAGGGCTCGTAAAATGTACTAGGATGGATTTTTCCGAAGGAAAAACTTACAGTGCAAGCATATGCTATCCCCTTCAAGATTTTTTTCAAAAATAATTGGGGTACTCGCCAGAAATGGTGGGGGAAAATGGAACCAGATTTTAGCTGTGTTGGCAGTATGTCGCTCTTGAACATGGCACTTGTCTGCATTCGTGTCGGGTTGGGGACATCTCATTTCGTCATTTTTTCCTCCATGGGTTTGGGTAATCTCTTTTGACCTCTCATATGCTCTTTTCCACGTCATCATGACCTCAGATCCTTTGATGTCAAATACTGCCAAATCCAATGTCGTGTTGTTGATATGTTCAAGAGAAGTTTGCCTCTATAGTTTTCAACCTCCCTCTGATTCTATGTTGGTCCTGATTCACAAACATCATATTCCTCTGTCTCGTGTCGATGATGTGGGAAAAATTATGGCCCTCCTTCGACCAGGTCACTTCCTCTTGACTTCAGCTCATTATCCAGGAATCTGATCTAGAGACTTCCTTCCGGTACCTTGGAGCTTGCATGCCTTAATGGTAGGTTCTTCGCATTCGACGCAAGGTCCACATCATTGGCCTTCGATCAACTGACTCTGCGAGTGTTTGACACCAGATCATTGTTCACATTCTGTGGATTGTACCTTTCGTACCTTGAGATCCATTGTCATTATTGTTGGTTCCTCTCGCATCTGTTAACAGCTTTCATCATTGGCTGGTAATCAAACGATTTTCTTGCATGTTCGACTTAAGCTCATACATTCGCATGCTTGAATTTGTACTTGTTCAAATCGAGATTGGGTGTAAGAACTTGGGTTTTGTCTGCTAAAATCTAGGCTACGGGTTCTTTCAGGATTATCATGACTTATGCATGACTCTTTGATTGGATGGCTGCGACCATACCTGAGTCTATTTGTTGATCTTTACTGCTGGATGGTTGTGTCCATACCTAGATCTCAGTTTTTATATACTCCATTATGGATGGTTGCACCCATGCCACATGTTCATGTATCAGAGATGTTAGTTGTATTTGTCATTGCAGGTTTTCCGACAACGGTGTTTGGTTTGAATGCGTTCTCATAAAACATTTCGCCCCTCCCTCTCCCTCAGACCTCATGCTTTAGGGGGCATCTGTTACACATCATTTTTTCACTGTCCCTGCAATCCCCAACTCGCACACTGGAGGGCCATTTCTGTGACCAAGACACAATTTCATGCTTTGCAAATACCATCCTTGCATCCCTTTTGATGAAAGCAACATTCTTCTTGTTGACATTTCCCTAAGCAGAGCTGTGAAAATCCCTATTTTTCCTTGGCTCGAGTATCCTGTTACATCCTCGCGCCGACCTAGAAATTTAACATTGAACCCGTGCCACTTGGCGCTCTATGCCAGTTAGACAGTCGTGCTAAACTGTTTATGGAATGTTTTTTAAAAATAGAGGCAGAGGTTCCATTCCAACCACCTTGGGGATGAGTCATTCGGAGTGGTTGAACTGAAACAACCACGGACTCCTTCCTTTATTTAGTAGTTTCCACCTCCCTTGGAACACTCCTAAAGGATAGGCCTCCCTTCCACCTTTGTAGGGATCCCAACCTCCCCCTTTACCTCTATATAAACAAGCCTTCTCCCTTTTTTAAAGCTAGCTGAACAAAGAGAATTATAGAGATGAAGTGCTGAACTTGGAGAATTGAACTATAGCTGAATAAATGAGTTATTGAGAAGGTAGATCAAGAAGAAACTCCATCGAGAGGGCCCTCATCCCATCCGAATTCCCCAACGAGCTTTGATACGTGCTTCGCCCGAACCCCGCTGGAGGAGACCGCAACGTCAGAGCATGGTTGTATCTCTTCTTTCTACCTAATAATATAAGTGACTATTGTCTTGTTCCCATCTTGAATTTTGTCTTTATCGAATGCAATATACTTAGTCTTCTCTGACTTAATAGTATTTTTTGGATGAAATTATTATGTGGTATGTGGTTATCATTTTTTGATCTCTGTGCAAGTGTCCAAACGTGATAAGCGAAGGGATTGTGACTTGCCAAATCAGGATTGAGAGGTTCTCATCACCAGTACGATTTTCGACGACAGCATTCGACCATAGGTAGGCCATCTTATTGCATCCTCTTTCATTCAAATATCTAGGAACCTATACTCTAGCATGATTCCTTGTTACTAGACCCACTCTAGGGCTAGAGGGATCATCTCTGTCTGAAGCGAGGATTTACCTACATAACAGTCACCGTCAAAAAAATGAAGAAGCTGTCTAAGTGAACCGAATCATGTTGATGCAAACCCGAGGTCTTCACCAATCACTATGGAACAATTCTACACGATGGGAATAAATGAACTGAATTCGACCATGTGAGAAATCGTTTGATTACCGGTCATTGATGTATACCATTAACAAATTCGAGAAAACCCACCGATAATGATAACGAGTGTCAAGGTGCCCCAGTACAATCCAACAAGTGCGAATAAATGAGTTGAATTCAAACACTTGAAATAATCCACCAATCAGGAGGCAATTATGTATCCTCACTATCGATGGCGAAGAATCTACCACTAATGACTGCAAACCCTAAGCTACTGACAAAAGGAATCTATACCTTATTCCCAGAGCAATGAGTTGGATTCGATGGGAAAAGATCTGATGGAAGGAAGGCATTAAGGCATCCCACATCATGCCAACACGAGTGTAACCTACAGGCCAAAATTTGGAAGGAATCGGACGAAGTAGAGTGAAGTAACCAACCCAAAGTACGTTTTCGATAGGCACAAGATGAAGCTAGCGCACGGCAGAAACCCTCTGAACCAACCAATAATGAAAGTGACAAAGAGGCGAGATATCTACCGATAGGGTCAAATGGAAATCAAGGTACTACACGAATCCCAGGTGTGATAATGTAAGTTGATGTCGAACACAAGGGAAACCACTCAGTCAAATACCCATGATGATGATCAAATGTTGAGCAGAAGGTCACCTATCAATGATGTAAATAGGGCTAGGGTGCAACTCTAGGTTTTCTCTCATAGCAATACGTCATAGTTGATCAGATACAAACATGCCAGCAAAAAGTCAATGGAGACCTTCTCAAACCAGCACGAGCATAAGACCAAACATCTGATGTGATAGAACAAGATACTAACAAGACCGGGAAGGCCAACTGAAAAATGAGTCAAGAGACACCTCAGATAGGCTGACTCAGGTTAACTTCCCTTGAACAAAAGAACAACTCATGTTGACTATGGCAGCAAATGATAACTTTTTATAAGTTTGTCATGAAGGAGGCACGAACAAACCCTCCATATTATTGGAAGAGATAACCAACCGGGGGAGGACTGACGCATGTGAAAAGGTTATGGCTTCTCCTAATTCAAAACTAAAACCATCCCAAATGAAGGAAAGATGTAGTTTTTTTGTGCTTCATTCAAGGGCGACAAAACTGACACTGCAGCTGCCATCAAAATATGAAGTAATATCCCATTCCTGCTCTGTTTCACATATTTAATTTTTTGTCTTTTTCATATTCAAAGCCTGAAAAGGAATAAAATAATGCTATAATATAGTGGATAGAACTCGTATCATGAAATAGATGCACTAGTTCTGGGGATTGGAACAATCCTATGATGAATGCAAGGTGGCAGAAACTGGTAAGTGATACTCAGAGGAATGTTCCATCCATGGGAAACAAGGTGTCAAGTCACGATAGCTAAGTGATTGCACGGTTAACTTGTACAGGAATTCATGGTCAAAATATGGCTTAAAAATTGAGTCCAAATGAAGCCGTCTAAAGGCCAAGATAAACAAGTAGTCAATATGCAATGCAGAAATACAACTCGACAACAAAAGGGAGCCTCTAGGGTAATGGCCAGAAAAATGATAGCGAAGAAGAAGAAGAATGAAGCTTCAAAATGTATGTCATGGCGGGACTAAAAGAGGACTCCCGAGCCTACATCAATTGCAGCATGGGCGACAAATGCTATCGAGGAACTAACTAGGAAGCCCATGTAAAGGAAGGCTCTACCACCAAGTCATGATTTAAAAATCAGCGAGTGCAATGGGTTAAGTACTCATGACAAGATGGGATCGACCCTATGGCAAGTGATCAGAATGGAGGCTAGCATGCAGAATGCAATGGAAAGTGGATTCTCTGACCTATATGCCAGTTCAGAATCATATACCTGCCATGACAGGTCAACGATCATGGATCCGAAAAAACCAGAAAAAATCTCAACTTCAATCAAATGTCCCTGAAAAAATACCTTACCCAACACTTACAAGCAACATGGTTACACAGCCTTCGATAGATTTTGAAAAATAAGCACGAAGCAATTTTTTCAAAAAAAATTCAAATTCTGGGTATAAATACACCATTTACCTCATATTTGGATCATTTTCACATTGTAGAAGTGGAGAAGGAACTTTTGGAGCAAAAATTCCCTTTCTCAGAATCAGAGCAATCAACCATCAAATTGCACTAAATCAGTCATGTAAGCTCTTAATTCATCTTTGTCATCAATTTCGTTCCATTTTAAGAGAAAAATTTAGAAATTTGATCGTAGGAAACATTTTCTTTGATGAAACCCTCTGCGCATATGCGGGTTCGTGTGGACGAACCTGCGTATGATACGCGACTGTGTGTAAACGAAGTCGCGTATGCGCAGACCGAGAATTTTAAAAATGAACCAAATGAATGATTTGATGAATATTCTCAGGATTTCTATTATCTGGAGGGAATGTGAACATAGTGCCATTGATAATGAAGTGATGGAAGATCAAAATTCGCTCGATATCCTTTGAAATTGTGGATTGCTCAAGTTCTTTAAAATGCCAAATATGAAAAGTAATATCTGATTGCTCCAAATGTTGGTAGATCACTGGGAGCCAAAGCAAGACTGCTTCATGATAGATCAAATTCCTATACGCATAGAGTTCGAAGACATATATTTCATTATTGGACTCTCTCAGAGAGGAGATCCAGTATATTTGCATGAAAAGCCTTTGGGAGGGCTTACTGTGGAAGACTACGTCCAAGTCTACTACATAGAGGGGTCTCAAAAATTAGGGACTCATATTGCAATCAAAGTTTTGAAAGAATTATATATGAAGATTCTCCTTTTCACCATTGGCAGGGTAGTAGGGTCTGCTTCCCTACATCAGGCATCGAGGACTCAAATGAGCATTGCGGTAGAATGTTTGATTCACCTCTTTGATTGGTGCACAGCATTGCTGAGCAACATGAAGAGACATTTGACTTTGATCCGGAAGCCAAAAACTAAACACTTTGGGTATGGAACTATTTTACTGACATTCTTCTTTTAGAGGATTCCAGGGCTTCGACTCAAAGTTATCTCAACCATCAGCAGCCCCCAGAGATTGGGGGGAAGTGAAGTTCACCGAACCACATGGGATAATGATTTCTCCCTATGGTGGGAGGAACAAGTTATCACTGTGGAAGATTATCCCTATGGTGGGATGGAATTTCTCGGTGATCCAGATCTAGTCCTTCCACCCGGTGCAGCATGGCGTGAAATCGGTGAGATTGCAATTTTTTATTTTTTATTATATGATTTTTTTGGATTTTTTCAAAATATGATAATGAAAAAATATTTTTGATTGAACTCAAATGACTTGCAAGATTATTGATGATCATGATACAGATATGGGACTAGTCAGACCTGAGGGATACCCAAGGCATAAGCACCGCAGAGGTGAGGCGGATGCTGAAGACCCGGGTAGGACCCTCCATGTCGTCTAGAGAAACTTGGAGAGTTTGACTCGCCAAGTGCCTATGTCTATAGTAGAGGACTTACCAGAGGCTATCCAGAGACAAGTAGTCAGAGTACCACGAGACTGGGTGTGGTTATTCCACCGTGTAGCGACTGTTATCATGTTCTATAGGAACACGAATGTTGGGCAGGGACCACAAGATTAGATATATAGATTTTACCGGATGACTGTAATATATTTTTGATACTGAACATGATCGGGCATAAGCCCTAATTTTGTAGGACAGATGGGTCCAGATTTTTTATATTTTTGAACACTCTGACTATATATATATACAACAATTTATATGATGTGATGACTCAAATGTATGAAAAATGAATGATGCATTTGATATATTGATTAAAATGTTGAATGATGAATATGCTAATCAATTTCTTGATTAGCCAATAAGTCTGCCATCCAATTATCAACTCGAGGAATTTGAATGAATGTTATAAATTGAAATTATTGTTGTAACAAACATACCCTCAAAAAAAATCGGTGAAAAAATGGGTCTCAAACCTGATATGTGTTGTTCAACTGTGAAACAACCAGCTGGGAGTCCAATAAAACTACTAACGAATCAACACCCAAATATATTGCTTCTGAGAGTAGATAAACCACTGCAGTGTATTTTGCTACGTTGTTTGAAGTAGGACCAATGCAGACACCTCTTGAAACCAACAACTGATTGGATGGATAATGAAGTACCCAAGCCGGGAAGCCAAGTTCTGAGTATGTCTACTAGCACCATCAGCGAAACCAAAATGACTCATGACATCCAACACAACCTTCCAAAGAAGATCAAATGCATCATAATCACACCAAAAACCTAAAACTCAAATATGTACAAAAAACAAAAAATATATACAAAAAGCAAGATGTTAGGCCAAAGCCTAGGCATAATACTTTTTCAAATAGAGCACATTTCTGGGCTCCACCAATTCATTTCCATCAAAATAAACCAAGGCATAAGCTCCTTTTTTTATGACATTTTTAACGATGAAGGGGCCATACCACATAGATTTGAACTTGCCTGCTCCTAGGGCATCCTTCTCTTGGGCATAAACCAATACAAGGTCTCCTTCGTAGAAAACCCTAGGTTTGACTGCTTTATCGTAATGAACCTTTATCCATTTCTTATGTGCCTCATTCATCGTGGTGGAATCCTTATGCTCCTCATCGAGATGTTCCAGATGAAGGAGACGTTATTTAAGACTGGAGGTTTCAGGAATAATTTCTACAGCTAACTTAAGAGAAGGAATTTCATATTCAATGGGAAAGATAGATTCCAACCCATAAGCTAGTTGAAACGGAGTAAAACCATTTGCAGTTTTAACTGACATCCGGTATGCCCAAAGCATAGGATACAACATAATGTGCCAATTGGATCGAGCTTTATCAATTGTTTGTTGCAGAATTGTCTTCAAGGATTTGTTTACGGCTTCCACCTGCCCATTGGCTTGAGGATAATATGGAGACAAGTGCTCCTACCAAAAACCTAGTTTCAAAACCAATTCAGCCATCACGTTGTTCTGAAAAATGACTGCTATGATCAATGACAATCTCTTTGGGAATACCAAAGCGAGAAATGACTTCATTGAAAAGGAAAATAGTTTTTCTCTCATCATCATTCCCAAAAGTAGGCATGGCCTCGACCCATTTTGTGAAGTAGTCTACGGCTATAATAATGTACTTGGGACCTTTAGCCGAAGGCAGGTTACAAGTGGTATAATAAATACCCCACTTTGTAAAGGGGCTGACAGTGATGAGAGGAAAGAGTGGAGCTGGATAAGCGCACATCTTTCGAGTATAGACCTGACACGGATGACACCTTTTGACCGATTCCATACAATATTTGAAAATCGAAGGCCAAACGTATCCTGCATGCAAGATGTTTTGGGTTGTAGCAAGCCCAGATAAATGACCACCACAAGCTCCAGAGTGGCAATCATTTAGCACAACCTCAGCTTCTTCGAGATTTAAGCACAGCCTAATGATGGAATCAACCCCTCGACGATATAAAGTGTCACCAATGCTCAAGTAACTTTTATCTAGGTGTTGTAACTTACGACACGCTTCCTTTGAAAAAGTCGAGGGAAACTTTGCAGTCTGGAGATATACTATGAGATCCCCATACCAAGGATCCTGTGAAGAAATGAGAAAAAGATGTTCATCCGGGAAGGATTCATCATAAACCATCTCTTCTCCACAAGGAAACTCAAAAATAAATTCCGCAAAAACCAATGATTTCTTGGACTTGACAGACATAAAATCAAGATCAAATTCCTACAAAATCACAATCCATCGATTGTATTTGCCCCCAATCACTCGCCTACTTAGAAAAAACTAAAATGTATTGACTGCTGCCAAAACATAGGTTTTTCAAATAAGAATATAATGACTGAGCTGCTGCACATCCTTGACAGCTACTAAAGAAAGCTTCTCTATCGGAGAGTACTGGATTTCAGGTCCTACCAAGCCTCGACTAAGGTAGTATATAACATACTCTGAAAGAGCATCATCTTCCTAAACCAGAACCATACCAATGGTAGATTCTGCTACCACGGGATACAAAAGGAAATCCCTACTATAATCAGGTGGAATCAGTAGAGAAGAAGAGGTCAATTCTTTTTTCAAAGCATCGAATGAGCATTGAGCAAATTCATCCCAAAAAAATGGAACTCCTTTCTTTAATAATCTCAAAAATCCTTTTGTAATCTCAGCATAATTTACGATGAATCTCCATAGAAAATTAGCTTTTCCTTGCAGACTTTGAAGTTGACGAATTGAAGACAGGGGAGGCAACTGAAGTATTGCCTCAACCTTGAAGGGATCTACTCGAATCCCTTCTGTAGACACAATAAATCCCAACAACCGACCGGATGTGACCGCAAAAACACACTTGTTTGGATTCAACCAGATTTTGTAGTGCCGACATCGTTCAAATACTTGACGAAGGTGAGAAGGATGATCAATTCTCTTATGAGAACAAGCAGCTAAATCATCCAAATATTCCTCAATAATATGTTTGATGTCATGGAAGGCATAGGACATAGCCCACTGAAAATTAGCTCCAACATTTTTAAGGCCAAAAGGAATATTCTTGTAAGAAAAGGTACCCTAGGGACAAATAAATGCAGTCTTATGTTGATCTTCAGGACAAATAATAATTTGATTATATCTAGAGAAACCGTCCATGAAGGAGAAAATCTCATTCCCCGCACACTCATTGATAATCTGATATAGAAACTGTGTGGGTTAGTTATCTTTAGGACATGCTTTATTTAGTTCTCAAAATCGATGCAAACTCGAATTGTTCCTTGTTTCTTGTCTACAGGAACTGGATTTGAAACCCATTCTGTCAAAGGAACAGGAAAAATGAATCCCGCCATAAGCAGCTTCTCCACCTCAACTTTGATAGCTGCTTCCTTCCTAGGGTTGACCGGACGAAGCTTTTGGCTGACAGGCTTAGCATTTTCGTACACCTTGATCTCATGTTGGACAATAGATGGATCTATACCAGGCATTTCCTCATAAGACCAAGCGAACACATCCCTAAACTCTCGAAAGAGATCGGCATAAAGTTGAACCTCTTCAGGGGAACATTCAGCTCCGATGAAAACATTCTCTATAATTTTGGGATCTCTAGAAATGTTCATTGTGATAGTAAGAGAAATCACAGCCATGTTACCTTTAGCAAAAACCTGTGTTGGTGTTAAAGGGTTCAGGACTGGGTGAACAAGACCAGAATACTGAGGGATGGGAAAACTTGATTCAACTTCGCTCAAATCTGGTTGAAAGTAAGACCGATGATGCAAATCATCCCACGGTCTCTCTACACCAGTCATTGCTTCCAGGATTGCCTCTTCAGATGGAAGAGTGGTATCCAGAAAATCCTGGGCTGAAGATGAACTAAGAGTCCAAGCTGGAGCCACATATCCATCTAATTCCTCCGATGAAAGATAAATTGGAATGGACTCTGCAGAGTTAACAATAGAGCTATAAGAAATCTCAGTTGCAGACATTGGAAATTCCATTTCACCCACTTGACCTTCTGCTAATGTGCAGGTAGGTGAAGGTAAGGTCCAAGGGTCCGAAAAATAATGAGTTCTGAAAAAATCTCTTCGAATGGGAGCCCTGGAGGATGAAATTGGATTAATATGAACCGAGGGAGGTGGAAGATCAAAAGTACCCATCAAAGAAGAATACATTCCAACCCCCAAATTCTCAACAGGTGCCTTGGTATCATTCACCAAAGGAACGGTTGAGTCAGAAGATGCATTCTGATCTATAAGAGAAAAATCCAGTTGGTCAACTGTGATGATTCTCCCTTCGTGAGGGAAACAAACAATATGAAATAAAGAGGATGCAATAGCATCCATCTCATAGATCCGGTTTCGCCCCAACAGAATTTTATAGTCCAATCTTGCATCGACTATCTGAACTTCAATATTAACAGTTTTTCCCCCAACACAGACGGGCAAAGCCAAAAAAATACCATGTGTCCTGTGAAAATGACCATCAAACGTAGTTAGAAGAGTGGTTGAAGGAACAGCTGTGGGAGATCCAATAGCCTTCCAGCATGCAAGAGACATTACACATGTGGAAGCACCTTCATCAACGACCACTCGAAAGATATTGCATTTTCAATAAATCGATCTAATATGGAAAGCCATATGATGAGGGAGTCTCTTTTTAAAATTAGACATATCAAATGTAATCATAAGAGAGTTTTTTGGATATAAAGCCCCAATAGCAGTGAGAAAATCACTTCGTTGAGTAGGACAAGACTGGAGCACCTCTAATGCAACATAGCACAAGGACTCTGAGCTAGATCTTCTACAATGAATTAGTTCTGAGCAACCTTGGAATTTGGATTTATCGCCATACGTTTTGAAGATGCCTTTGGCATCCAAGGTATATGCTCAACAGTACGCTTCGTAATATGAAGTGGTTCAGCACTATCAGGAGTACCGTTAGCTTTCGAAGACTCAGCTTCATTATAATCACGAGAGCTCGTAGCGATATATACGTGAGCACTCATCATATATATGTTTGACGGAATTTCCCCTTCCTGGCTGCCCCCAGAGGGAGCCCCAGTATTTTGGTTCGCGCCAGCAATTAATTGTTGCACTTAGGGAAAATGGTTTGTTAGCACAGCCTAGGAACTAGAAGAACCCTGTTGAGCTAACAAGCGTTGTGCATCCTGAATTTTAGGGCAAAGGTGCGTGAGATGGTCTCCAATGCACAACTTGCATGAAAACTTTACTTTCCTCTTATTATCCTTTTGACCCTCTCCAACATTATCGTTGGTTTTGTTTGCATTTCCCTTCCCATCCTTGCCTCTATTTTTGTTATTCTGTCATTTATTCTTCCCATCGGATTGTTTATTTCCTTTGGGTTAGAATTTTGGATAGCATTAATTGCCAAGGACTGAGAAGGAGTTGACACTGAAGGCACAGCCTGACCAGAAGAAGCAGATTGTATAGACAACTGTTGCAATTGACTAAACAGGTTAGTTTCACCACTATCGATCGAACCAATACGCCCATCACCATGAGGACTGGGTTTAGTTTTGGACAAGTCCAATTTGGAGTGAGGAGCATCCAGAAAAATTTTATTGAGGACTCCAGACTGAGAATAAATCAGTTCTAATTGTTGAGCCCTTAAAATAGCCTGCTCTTCAGAAAATACCCCTGGCAGGGATACATCTTTAGAAATATCTGGCTGCAAATATTTCAAAAACCATTCCAGAAGGAATTCATTCGGAATATGGGCTTTAATGAGCCTCTTCCTTCTCTGTCATTCCTTAATATGATCATAAATGTGAGTTTCCTTATCCTACTGAAAATTGGCTAGGAGGTTAGTCCCGGTGTCATAACGGACAAGTAACTAAAAGTGGTTTAATAACATGGTAGCCAAATCTCCAAAAGTGGAAAAACTGCCCCCAGTTAACTCAATATACCACTTGGCTACATTTCCATTTAAGGTGCGTTGAAATAACCTCAACCTAATTGAATCATCAATCAGGGATTTGGATGAACACCATAAATGGAAGGTGGTGATATGATCTGTTGGATCCTCTCCATTCTTCCCTTCAAACTTTGGAATGTCTGAGGGGAGTTTTATGGGGACTGGAGGCCATCCTGGACTATACTGAATCAGATCGTTAGTCAATTTCGACAAATCTGGCAAGTTTAACGTCGCTAGAAATGGTAAACGAGGAAGAGCCTGTGAATTCCACCCTCCATAGGAAGGATTCCCAACGTTTTGAAAATAATACCCCATATTTGTTGAGGCACCAGGTTGCCAAATTTCGTTCGTAGAGAATTCTGGGCCATAGGAAAATCCTTGTGACCCAACATTCGGAGAAGTAACCCCCCCCCCCCCAAAACATGGAGTTAATATAAATAGGACTATTTCCCCCCACTGAGGTAGTGAATGGATAGGAAACCCCTTGATAATGTAACAACGAAATTCGTAGATTCGAATACTGTAGCAGAAGACTTGTATGCTTGTTGACTTGATAGCAGAAATAGATTTAATTATAAAAATACACGGGGTATTTATAATAATAATATTTTATTGATAAGATATGACATGATTGAAAGTTTACAATGAGGTCCCGCTTTTATACCCATGCAGGCACCTTTTCACGAATGGGCATGTCTTTTAGACATGCCTTTTCATTAACCTAATGACTATTTAACATAATCCTAACTGATTAGTTAGTAATTACATTTATTCTATTTTATTCTATTAATAACTATATTTAATACTTGATATTCGTTTTTGCTGAGATATGTTGAAGCCACATCCATCCAAATACTGCCAAAATTATCCTGCAATATATTATCCACAATATAAGGTTGACTCAAACGATTGAAGTCCCAAATACCCTTCATTTCAAGCTCTCCCTGACTAAGAGGAATTGAAGGTCGGAATTTTCCCATGAGACCAGTTACGGCATGTTCTGGGATTTCCCAAATTCTAAAAAAACCCAGAATATGATCTATTTTGTACGCTGTGAAATATTTCCCCATCTATGCCAGTCGTGCTTGCCACCAGGCATAATTATCCTTCTACATTTCCTCCCAGTTATAAGTAGGAAAGCCCCAGTTCTGCCCATTCTTATTAAAATAGTCTGGTGGTGCACCAGTTGACGTATTCATCCGGAATAGATTTGGATAGACCCATGTATCCACACTATGTCGATCCACTCCAATGGGAAGATCTCCTTTCAAAACTATTTTGTTGTTTCTAGCATATTCTGCATAATTAGAATATCCCAGCAAGTGTGCCATCTTATGCCTTAATTGGACCAACTCTTCACCACAGAAAATTCCACCACAGAATCTACAGTGATGCCTTCGACAGATGATTGGGTGAAATCGTGAATTATACAACATGCAAGCAGAAGTTGCGCTGTCAGCTATCCATTTTGTAGGTTCAGCATTTCGAGCGGTGTTAATATCTTTCCTCACAACATTTGTATCCATGGATGTCTCACGATCAGTTTTTGTGTCAACAGGGTCAGTTTTTGTGTCAACAGAAGATACTGCCTGAGAGTTATCTACAATTTCCTTTGGAGTCAAGCTCTGTCCAAGTACGTTCCCAGCATGTTTGTAGGTTTGATTCAGAGGGCCGGGAAGTGAAAATGCCTCCTCATTTACCTGTGTGTTGGCCACATTTGTCCAATGCAATGTATAGTGTATGTATTTAGAGGAATTCGTAACATAGTCATTCTGTACTAAATTTGAAGAACCGGATCCTCTTATTGATGGTCTCTTTCTTGAGTTCACACCTTTAATGTCATCGTGCTTAGGTTCCAACTGTCCAGCGGAATCCCCTTTACTTCTAGGCTCAAATCTCACTCGTTTCTTGGGCTTCTGCATATTGGAATCAAAAGGGGCAGTACACAACCCAGATCCACCTGTTGCCTCTTCCAAAGGTGAAGGTTTAGATTCCAAGTATTGCTTATGCCTAACTTTCATGATAGACCTCAACTCTACTATTCCAAGTTTGACTTCTTGCAAAGGTGAACTGTTGATCTCATCTTTTCTTGACATTCCATTGATTGTATCCTCGAGATTTTTATTTACTTTGTCATCATTCAATTTTCTGCCCTCTTCCTCTTCACCTAAGTTAATCTTATCAACCATTACTGTGTCAGGATGTACAGCAGCCTCTTCGTCATCTTCTTTAAGCCTATCAAGATCAGAGTCATATTTTCCTGTTTCTTCACAAGTTTCCTTCAAAACAGAGGATGAAACACTCTGTTGTTCATTACTTTTTCCAGCTTCTTTAATAATTTTCCGGTTAGCAGAATCATTTTTAATTTTAACATCTACATCATCATTATAATCTGTTTCACAGTTATAAAGTTTTTGGATTGCACACTTATGTCCTGCGAAGTATATGTCTCCACATTTCCAACATTTCCCTTCTTCTTTACTTTTATTACGCATTGGTGGAGGGATATATTTAGTTGACTTTTCCATGGATTTTTACTTGATTTCCCTTTAGAAAAACTAATTGTTTTATTATTATTACTGCATTTTTCATCCTTTTTATTATGGTCTACTGCAGGATATTTTTCAAGTAACTTCTCAAGCTTTTCTAGCATTTTTCTAATTATTTCAATTCTTTTGGGATCTTGACGTAATGGCACATTATATGGTAAATAATCGTAGGCTTGTAGAACTACGTTGTGTGCCATTCCTTCAACCTGTCCACAATATGGCTCTGATACCACTGTAACAACGGAATTCGTAGATTCGAATACTGTAGCAAAAGACTTGTATGCTTGTTGACTTGATAGCAGAAATAGATTTAATTATAAAAATACACGGGGTATTTATAATAATAATATTTTATTGATAATATATGACATGATTGAAAGTTTACAATGAGGTCCCGCTTTTATACCCATGCAGGTACCTTTTCACGAAAGGGCATGTCTTTTAGACATGCCTTTTTATTAACCTAATGACTATTTAACATAATCCTAACTGATTAGTTAGTAATTACATTTATTCTATTTTATTCTATTAATAACTATATTTAATACTTAAGTTATGAATTACATTCATAACAGATAAGGGCTCCAAGCATTTTCAAATGGAGAAAAGGCCTGAGAAGTACTCGATGAAGGGAAAGGAACATTCCCTTGTTGACCAACGAGAAACTGATTCCCCACTCCCATCACTGTAAAAATAGGATTCCAACCTGTAAAGGTATTAGAACTTTGGCCTCTAGACCCTGGATTGAAACCTTGAGTCAGAGAAGCAAAAGGTAAAGATCCTAAGAAAGGGGTCGAATGAGGTATATGCCCACTCTCAAAGGGAAACCCTTCAAAAGAAGCTAATCCACTAGCCATAGAGGGTATGGGTGCAAATGCAGCTGAAGCAGCAGAAAAGGAGAAAGAAGGAATCCCACTAGTGGGCATTCCAAAAGAAAATGGACCAGATTTTGAAGCATGTTCTTGGGTGTGACCAGAGCCAAACACATTAGCACTAGAAGTGACCGTAGATATAGCAATAGTGCCCCCTCCTTCTACTAAAAGAGGGGTCTGAACACTTGCAGTGCTCACAATTGAATTTAAGTTCCCAGTCGTGGCCAGCAAAAGGTGTGAATATGATGGATAAGGACTTGCGGGTCTTTGAGACTTGGGTCCGATGTATTGAATGATGAAAGGATGATTAGCAGGAAGAGGAGATGGAAGAGACTCAGTAGGCCGAGGAACTTCTTCTATTGAATCTACTTCTTCTGCAGGAAATAAAACTCTTGAGATGAGTGAGGAACTCCTCTATGTATTGATACTAACACCAGAACCACCTACAACAAGCCCTGACAGAGGATCTCTCTCCACTACGTCTGAAACCATCAGGTGAAAATCACCCTCCAAATTACTCCTATGCCTTCTTGAAGAAGGCTCGACACTCACGAGATACAACCGATGAAGCCTCCTCAATCGACGAGGTGGGCGGTTAGCCACTTTAAGAGATTTATTTTAGACTCAAAAAATATGTGAAGCTAATCAATCTAGGAGCAAAGAGCACACTCTAAAAAATTCCTAAGATATAGCCAAACAAGAAGCTCTCGGGTATTTCCGCTATGGGTGATGAGGACTGGACACCAAAATACAAGAAAGCGAAATAATAGGACCTCCCGAAAGCAGTCTCAGGTAATTACGACCCAGGCCTACTAGTGAAGGTAACAGAAACAGTTACGATGACCTCCTAACAACAGCCTTTGCCGGTGCAAGTATCCAAGCTTCGCAAGGGCACCGTCCAGAAGTCCTGAAGGAAGTGATGCAACGTCTACCTTAGGTACCACGGGTATTCCCCCCCGCAGTCACCATCGTGGTCCCTAGGATAAGAAACTATGGGCACCAATACGTATCGGCAGCCGGGTGAAACGGTCTTAGGTCAAGATTCAGCAAATAGGAGAGGGGTATCTCTCTTCTCTGCCTACACTATCCCTTGCGCTTGACTCTCTGGAGGAGAGATTTCCTGGTCCCCTTAACAGTGTTGGATTTTGCTCATTAATGAACTTCTATGTTTAACAGTTTGAGCGGCCTTTGAGAGTTAACTCTCCACTCACCTAATCCAAGGCCCTACAACCTAGCTAGTTGGTGTATAATTAATGAAAATAATACAAAAACTACTAGTTACATTTAATCATATCGCTTATTTTAGATGGGCTATTATTTAAGTCAAGGGCACACGAAAGTGAAACTAATGGTGTTTTTAAGACACAGAAGAAACCAATGAAAACCAAAATACATGCAAATGCAATGATTTCCTTTCGATGAAGAGTGATTTCTACACAGGTTCTACGAAACTAATAAACAAAAATTTTGTTTTCTTTTCACAACTCAGAAAATTACGAAAAATACTAACAAAAATGCTTGAATGCACTTAATGCAAACTACCAATGATATGCAGATCCTAAGATGCTACTTCTAAAGAAGCAAAAAGGGAGTCTCTAGAAAAACCAAAGGTTCAATCACTTTTTGACAGTCAACAAGGCTAGTTCCAAATCAGAACTCCTATGTATAAAAATGCCAAAATGCACTTGACATAAAGAGAGAAATCAAGAGCGGACTTCCTTCCAAATCAAGCCACAATCTAAAGACTAGAAACTTAACCAAAAGCTTCAAAAGATGAAAAAGAAACCGTAAACAAAGATGGAAGCAAAAAGAAATGGAAAATGCAAAATATTTTTGGACTTTTCAACTTATAAAAGAAAGAAAAGAGATTTCAAGAAGACAAATGAAACTATCCAGAAACTGAATCAAGTAAACATGAATTCTAATCAAAGGCTTCAAAGTACTCAAGCCAATCGTGCAACTTTCTTAGCAAGGCTTATTCGAGAAAAAAGAAGCAAGAAATTCAATCAATCAACTCAGTATAATAGCATAATCTTGCAGCGAACAGCAACTCCAAAAAATCAAAAAGAGATCTTTCAAAATTTGCAACAAGACAAGTCTACGAAATCAAGAAAACCAACTACACCAAGAAGCAAAAAATCAAATGCGAAGCAACACATAAGGCCAAGAAGAGAAAACAAGTAAAATCTCATTGTTCTGAATGTTCAGGACAGCCAAGAACCTTCAGGGAAAGATCTTGGTGCTCAAGCCACAATTGCAAATACACAAAACATGGATTTCACCAAATGGCTAGATTTTCATATAAGCAAGAGAGAAACATATGCAAAATCACTCTAAACACAGTCCAGAGACCTTCAAGATACTACAGGAATAGCTCAACATAGTCAGACAAGACCATAGGGGCTAGAAACTAAAATTTTCAAATTTTCCCAGGCATGCGCGCTTTTTCATAGAGCAACAAGCGTGCATACGCGACTATAACAAAGGAAACTCACGTATACGTGGGTCCCTTTGCAAAAAAAGCGTGTATACGTGACTGTGTAAAGAAAAAATTGCGTATGTAAACAAAGATAAGGAAAAAATAAAAAAATCAAGCCTGATCAAGAGACCAAGTCTTCTGTCTGACTGAAAAAGGACTTGCTAGACTGCAAAAAGTGATAGAAACTGTTGGGAACCTGCAAGACAGATAAAACAACCAAAATGGGAAATCACAAGAATGTGATCTCCATGAGAGTTTCCATTTCTGTTTCGGGAAATAATACCCTAAAGGTCTTTGGTTGACAACCTTCACAGATTAGGGGCATGCCATTCAAGAAGGACTCACTTTAACCAACTTCTATACTGAAAACTAGATACTACTAGTTGCAGAACTTACCCGAAAGTCCTTCGTTTGATGTAGATCTCGCGGGGTGAAAACCCCCTGCAACACTTTGTGCTCTGAAACCTGTAAATCCACAAAGAATGGACACAAAAACCTAGTTGTACAGCATATATGATTCCTAGATGTTAGTGAAAACCATGCATAATATGATAAAAACAATATGAAATGTTCAATTAATGATTATTACACATGTATAAAGCATCATAAACACATAACATCAGGAACAATATGGCTCTTATTATTATGAATGGCATGTACAGTAACCAAAACGTGGAGATATCACCTGAATCCTGCCACAGCCTTCGAGCATACCGTCCTCTGGATCCATCCAGCCCTAGCCTTGCAAGAATTCTTCCAAGATGTGTGCACAATAGATGTCATATAGGGTGATGAACATCTCAAGGAAACAAGGGTTTCCTGAATATACCTGGGAAGTGCAGGAGGCATGGGAATATCAGACTTGAATAGGGCTCCAACAGAGTATAATATCTATATTTTTCTCTCTCCCTTAGGCCATTCCTTTAAGGGGCTTTTATACTCCCTCAAATTAGTTTCTGCAGTTAGGAGCAGTTAGGCCATGGGCTGGGGTGGTTGAATTACTAGAATAACCATCAAACCTGCCTCAAATATAGGGAAATTATATATTTTTAATAATTAAAAAGGTATACGCGGATCTCTATGAATGGACTCGCGTGTATATGCGAAAAAGTCTGGGCAGAGTCGCGTATGGGTTTTAAGATACTATTTTTTGAGAAAATGTTCAAGTCTGGGGGAAAGGGTGCCCAAGGCCAAAGTGTAAATCATCAAGTACATGAAGGTGATAAATGACACTATAACAGCTATTCTAACTTGATAATAACCACTTCATAAGTCTAACTTAGTGAAATCATTTTCATACCTTAAATGATCAATAAAATCATCAATTCATGGGAGTGGATAGTAATTCTTTACCGTGATTTTATTCAGTGCATGTAAATCTATGCACATGCGCCAAGTCCTATCCTTCTTTGGTACCAAAAAAATTGGTGAACCACATGGCAAAGTAGATGGGCATATGATACCTTTTTTCAGAAATTCTTGGATTTTCTTCTTGATTTCCAAACTTTCCATAATTACATGGGATACATACCTATGTTTGGAAGTGGAACATCCTTTTGCATCTGAATCTCATGTTGAATTCCCCTCTTGGGAGGTAACCCACTTGGTTCTCGAAACATCTCGCTATGCTGACTTACCACATAAAAAAAATCAGATTTTAATTTTTCATCACATCCTTCAAAATATTCATATTCAATATCATTTTTTTTCTTGATCATGAGAAGCATAAAATTTTTACTTGCATTAACTGGTCTCTTCATCTGCCCTGGATTAAGTAAAGAAATATTCAAATTTTTGTGATGAGCTCTCACAATATACTCCACCCCATCCTTGAGAAAATGATATTTGTTATCATGTTGATAAAATACCGCTTTCATGTCATAAAAATATGGAATTCCTAAGATAATCCTGGAAATTTCAAGTGGAACCACATCTAACTTAAATTCATCAACAAAGTTTGCACTAATGGCAAATCAAAATATGCATTTCCTTATAACCTCTAAATTGGCATTCTTGACTATCAATCCCAAAAGGTATGGCTTATGATGTGGTATGGTTTCAAGGTTAATATTTTTTATCAAGTCTTCTGAAATCAAATTTGCTTGTGACCTATTATAAAACAATGCATCAATATTTTATGATTTGAAATCACCCTTACATGGAACAATTCTATCCTTTTGTCTTCATTTGGAGTGTTGTTGTGACAATTTGAGGAACTAGTACTTGTTATGGCTTCTTTTCCATCTTTTACCACGGCTACAATCTTGGTCTCATCACCGGAATCGGATCCAAGATCATGTTGTGTGGTGGCAGTCATCTTTTGTTTCACCTTATTGTTTAGTTTCTTAGGCCTTAGTTTGGGATGTAATTTCCAATAGTGGGCTTCATCATGGCCTTGTTTGGAACAATTTTTGCATGTAGTTTTCTCCCCTTAGTTCTTAACACTTGCATTCTTCTTTCCCTTCCATTTTCCTCCCTTCTCTTTTCCCTTACCCTTGAATGTCTTTTTCTTACTACCCTCTTCCTGAATATTCTTTCCCATTTCTTCAAGATGTGTGGCTTGCACACATACTTCATATAAATTTATTGGGTTTAACATAAGGATAGTATGTTTCAAATAGGAATTTAAACCCCAAATGTATTTCAAGAGTGTGTCTTGGGAATTGAAGTTTACTCCTAATAACAAAGTCCTTTTCCTAAACTCCTGGGTATACTCTTGAATTTTTTTGACCCTTGAGTTGCCTAAATTTTTTCCAACTAATAATTTTTTTTCACATATAGGCTAATGGATAAAACTGTCTTTTAATTGAAGAAATAAACTCAACCCAAGAAATGGATACCTTACCATGGATTCGCATTTCCTCTTGAGTCTTTGCTTCCCACCAAACTAGGGTGATCCTTCTAGCCTCAATGAAGCCAACTAGATCTTTATGTCATCCTCTTGTAGATTCTAAATTATACATTATACCTCCAATTTACGGATCCAATTTTCCAACTTCTATGCATTTATCTCGCCATTGTACATGGTAAGTTCAAACTTAATTTCCAATTTGAGTAATGGAGTTTTTCCTTTTGGGGTTTTTGAATGAGTATGGGTGGTTTTTTGGTGGAAGTGGAAGATGATGCTGATGAATATGATGAGGCTGAGTATGATGTAGATGGAGGTGGCTTTCCTTCACTTCCCTTCAAACTCTTATCTTCATCCTTCTTATCATCTGTAGTTCCTTCTCCATGTGGAGGCTTAGAACCTTCTCCTACCATTTCAACAGTGAATGCATCAAACATGATTTTAACCATCCTATTTATGTCATTGAAGTCTCTCTTGACATCTTCCTCTTCTCACTGTCCTTGAGTCTCTCTAACACCTGAGATGATGGCTAAAGATTCAAGCTCAACTTGTGATGCTTGTACCTCTTCAATCAACTCAGCTTCTTTTGCAATTTGTACCTCTTCAATCTCAACTTATGGAGATAAAAATTGAGGTGCTTGAAGTGCAACTATGAGTGGAACTTTGGGTGGAGATGATGCTCTTTTAGCTCTCCTTCTTCTGGTCCTAGCCTCAGGACTAGCAACCAATATTTTCCCTTCTCCTCTCTGCAACTTCAACCTTGTAAGCATCACAAAATTACAACTATTAAAACCCTTCTTGCACAAAACTCAAGAAAAACAAGAAATTAACCTTTTCTCTAATACCATATTGATCTGAATTTGATTATTAGTTTTGTTTTTCTAATATCATCTTCAGATTTATATTAAAATTGTTGATGTTTGCCTCTTGTAAAAGGGTTTATGGAAGTGCTTATGATTTATAAACAAGTAAATTTGTGTAGATTAAGTTGAATACATGAACATAAAAGCATGGAAACTAAATTTTGAACAACAGCATATAAACACACAACAAACCATCACAACTGAATCAATAACACTTTATTTTAATGAAGGAGTTCACCCCTCCTACGCTACATCTCCTTGGCTTAGCTTCCATGGCATGGGCCTTTGTATTAGCTCAATTGTGAAAATAATGTTGTTTAAAATCTCCTATTGCCTCTGCAACCTGCTCCAATGTGTCCAAAACATCAAAATCTACCAAGAATGACTCTTCCTAAGCCAAAATTGGTCGAAAATTGTCTTAGTTATCGAAAAAACAAATTTCCCTACAATTTATCCTCCAAATCTGGAAGGACTCCATATAACTCCGCTATTTTTGGTGAAATCCATATAATATGACGTTGCCACTAATTCTGCCACCAATTTAAGTGCAGGATTAACTAGCAGTTAATGACGGCTTAATTATGGATAAACACGTCATTAACTGTAGGTTTATCCGAATGGAATAAACCTATTTAGTTTATCGCAAATCCACGTTAATTAATTTAATCCACGGATTAATGGTATAATCATGGATTAACATTTTAAATTTCCTCCGTTTGAATTTGGCTCTGCCCGTGGTTTTGCATTGAAGTAACATGGGAGGGGGTTGGCCCCCTCCAAAACCCCGTCGTCGGAACTGATGAAAGATAAGTATGAGTGGTTACCATATATGGTCAAGAACCATCGGATAATAGAGGTGGTAAGATGGTAGACTGGTGCAAGGTAGGTCATGGGTTCGACCCCGATCCCGACACCATAATTTTTCCCCAACGCATAACATGTTCACCCTTAGTCATAAACTTTGGATAAAATAATATGTTCACCTGCATACATAGATGTCTGTCGGTTCAACATCCAAAGGTTTCTACCTTGGTTAAAATGCAATATGTCCAGCCCATATAATATGACTTCGCCCATATAGTTAAAACCATAGGTTGTGTTGTACCTTAAGAGACAACCCCTTAGCTATGATAAGGAATCAGTGCTTAAGACATTTATATGATTATGTCACAAATATATATGTCTCTATTTTATTAACCCTCAAGTATTTATAATCAAACCCTTAAATATCAAATATGATGAATGCTTCGCAATGCTACCATTTTTTGATGTTGAATGAAGTGACTAGAAGAAAATGAAAGAAGAAGCCCAAACTGATATGTTGTTTTATACAGAAAATATCATCTCAAACCCCAGAAGAAATATATGAAAGAAATATTTAAAACAAAAGAGCGCCAATTAAGGTTTTTAACTCTTACATACAGAAGTAAAAAGAGACCTGCTACTCATAACTTTGTTTTATTCATAGATAGAAAACACAGAATGGAAACTTGAATACATTTCAACATAAACGAGATGCTAGAAACTTGCTTACTCATTCATTAATATTTGAATCTCTGAGTACAAAAAAAAATGTATGAAGGTCCAAAACTCGGAACCTTTCCTTTCCTTGAAAATTACATTAAATACAGTAAAAAATAGTTTGAAACTGTTGTAACCAATCCTAACTACCAAAACTATTTAAGACTTCGAAGGCTCTCTATTACATGCCTTGAAAATGTCTTATTATAATTAAATTGTCTTCAGAAAGTAACATAAAATAAATATCCTAATCTATAGGAATTGCTAATGATGTGGCTTCTTTTCCTAGATAAACTGATTTGTCTTTCTTTGATGTTGATCCTTTTGGTAGGCCTATTGTCCAAGCTCTGCACTTTTTCCATATTTCTACCTTCGTCCTAGATGAATGTGTTGGATTGTGATATTCCAATCTGAATGCAGTAATTTGATCATAGGACGGCCTTTCTATGAAAAGAGTCTTTACCATCCACAAGAGTTGGAAATGTCTCTGTAAGAAGTTGACCATTGTCTCTCCTTTAAGCACCTGAGTCTTTTCATGCCTGTTATCAACTTTGCTTTTTGTCAACACTAATAAGTTATCATAATAATTCCATGGCAGAAGATTTCCTTCAACTCCCCAACATGATGGCAAGCCTACTCTTGTCATTTTATCAAATGCCTTATCAAACTTACTTACTGCTTCCTTAATTTCCATCAACTTCTTCTCTGCAGCCTTTCTGAGATCATTTCTAACAATCATTTTATTAATTTCTATTGCATAGAACATTATGTCCTGCATGTCATTCTCTTCTAATTCTTGATCTGATTTAGAATTAATAAAATCAATGAATCTTCTAGCCCAAATGGCTCTATTAATTCCTTTTTTCTTGTCAGACATGATTGGTTCTTCACATTCTAAAATAAGGCTTTTCTCTTTTGCAATTATCATCAGGAAGCACCAATTAGATTTTATTTCTGAAATTATATTAGTCCAAATGATATCTTTGGCTTGTATCAGTGAGATATTTCCTTTCAGTATTTCTTTGAGATTTTTAATCTCAGCTTCAGCATTTCGGAAATCCATTCTGTACTTGTCAACTTCATTTTCCATGACTTTCATCAACTTTGTTGCAGTATCCAGATCTGTTTGAGCATTCTTTCGATCACTTTCAGACATTTGCAACTCAATATTTAATTGAACAATTTGTGCTTGAGGATCTTCATCACCTGTAGGAAAAACAAAATTACAATTATGATTATCAATATGATTTTGCAATGAAATTGCAGTCTGCTTTATTTTGGAGAGTTCTTCATCCTTCTACATGAGTTGCTGCAACAGCTTTCCCTTTTCCTTCTCTACCTCTGCAACTTCTGTAGCCATTGAATGTTCTCCAGTAGGTAATTTTAACTTCTTCCTTAATGTGGATATTTCTACCTCAGCACTTTGCATGAATTTCTGCACAGCAATCTTATCACTGGGGTCTACTCCAATCTTTATAATAATTTTCTTTAATTCCTCATTCTGAACTGCTAAGGCTCTTGAGTTAGCCTTCTCTAACTTCAACTGTTTAATTACTTTACCCAACATATTATCTGCTTTTATTTCCATTGCATTAGTCTTTGTGAGGTCATTTACAATCAATTGGCCTGTCTACATATGCAAATTCATTTTATCCATCAGTGGAATTTTCTTCACATCCACAGTCACATTTACAGTGTTGAAACTATTGGAAGAACCAATTGACATATATGTAGGATGTGACAGGGCAATTCTAAATTGATCTTTCTCAAGATCCATCACAGTCAACAATCTTGTTTGATCAGCAGCAACTTGATGTTCATCTTGGGCCTCCATGCTGGCCTTAATCCTCTGATTTCTTTCCTCAATTTGTGAAAATAGTTGTTTGATCAAGGGCACTTGTTCATGAGAAGCTTCCTGACTCATAGGTGAAGTAGGGGCATTTTTCTCTTCTCCCAAATGTAAAGAAAAACCAGGTGAGTTAGATGTAGGTTCTTCAGTAAGTTTTGTTCTCTTCTTGGCTCCTTGCTCCTCATCATCTAGATCAATAACTACTTCTTTGGTTCTTTTAGTTGTTTTCTCTGCTATGATGGGAGTTTGAATGTTTGCATCTACTGAACTCATCATACCTTTACTTGTTATCTTCTCTTGTTTTGGCCTACTTTCATGAATGAAAGCAGAGCACCCATTCTCAATTCTTCTATTTGAAATCACACTATAAGGGTCATAAGCCCAACTTTCTCCTAGTAGCATATGCATCTCATCTAGCATTCTTGTTACTTCATCAAATGCCTGCCTCATATTTACTATGAAAGGGCCTAAGACCATGGGTAATTTATACATGTGTCCTTTCTTCATAGGCACGAAATGAACCTGATCAACATTTAGACTCTGTCTAATGAACTCTAAAGCAAAAAGCCTCATTGGTACAAATGTTGGGAGTCTATAAGGCTCAACACTTGCTCCATATAGCCTTATTTCAAAATATTCCTCAAAAACAAACCAATCTCCATATTTTCAATTGTTTCCTAAATGCAGAAAATCCTGAGCTTTAGGTAAGAAACAGGGAGGAGGACTTCCATTCAATATTTTATATGCAATTGACATGTAATAGCTATCAAAATCAAACAACCCAGCCTCATTTTTATCCCTTCTAACTACATCTGTCCAGAATATTACTGATTTCCTTCTTTTACTTACATCCATAATATTTAGACCTAAATGCATGAATTCTTCCACATTCTGATATAAGAACAAGTATACAATCAATGAAGGAAATTTGAATGAACCTATTAATGAAAGGCTCATCCGCTGTGAATTAACTGCTTCCTACCAACATGATGGAAAATCCAGCACCATTCCTAGCTTCATCATCATGGCAAACATCCCTAAGACTAATTTATCCACTGTTTTATCATCCTCATTACCCAAAATTTTTGCAATATTACTTAATACTGGACGAGTCTCAGCGTCAAAAACCCCCATAGAAAACTCTTTGAAATCTTGCTGAAACTGCTTCATGTTAGTTTTCAAATAAAATATGAATTGATTAAATTCTTCACCTGCAAGATTATCATAATATTGTACCAGCGAATCGTCAGAAAATTGGATGGATGACTCTTACTCGGGATAGCAAAGGGCTTGGTAGATTAACTGGGTGGACACCTGCAGAACGTTCTCTCCTTGGGAATTCATGACAGAACACTTCCCTGGATACATGACAGACACCAACCAATAGATAAACTCAGGGAAAAGATGGGTCTTTGGAATGCATGCAGACAAAATTCCAGACTTGACCATGGCAGAATACAGAGGGGAAGCATTCTCATTCAAGATAATTTGCTGGTAGAAAGGGAGGTGAATTATAGAACACGGGGTATCTTGAATATCCCTCTCAGTATCCATGAGAGGGATATGGCTAGTTGAACCTGATAGGGATGATCGTTTAGCCATGGTTTAAAAACTCTGCAGGAATAGTTCACAGGGTGGTCAAATTTGTGCAAGTGGCAGAAAGCTAAAATAGGGTGCAGCGCAACAAATCACAAGTAATTTGAAAAATAGATAAAAATATTCTTTAAATGGGTGGCGCGGGTTTTAAATTTAATGCTGACAAGATGCACCAGCAAGCCGTTGATTCTACCCAACGTGGAAGACAGTTGTGACCAACTCAGCGTCTTACGTCACTGCGGGGGCTCTCAAGGTATGGAGGAAAACTTCGGCTGGTGCCCCCACAGTCAATCTCTGCCATTCATCTCTATTTTCCCCGCAATCAACTCGGTCAACTGTGAAGGCACTCATCATGGTATCTAGTGCGCTAGTTGTGCTCGCGGGTTGGGCCTTTTGATAAAGACTTTAATTATCAGCGCTTTCCGCCAATCAAATCAATCAATGTTTAACATTAAATACCGAACCCACTACTATAAAGTTTAAATTTTTAAAATTTAACTCAAATATTGGCAAACATACATATTTTTTCATGCTAAAGTATAATATTTTGATACTTTAACATATTTTCCAACAATTTCTTATTTTTATATTTTCAAAAATTTGAAAAATAAAAGGATATGCATATGATCCACAACATCTGGCTCCACCTGGGGATAGTGTTTTTTGCCACGAAACACTAATAACCTGCAGATCAGTGCCTTCACTTCGGCATGAGTCAAAAATTACTTGATGAGAAATATACAGTGAGAGGAAACTGAATATGTACAACAATGAAATAACTGCCTTTAGTGCTGGAAATAATGTTTCAGATACTGCCCATTTACAGGTAGTTCTACTGCTTCTCCATCAAGATCTTCCAGCATGAAAGTATTATTTGATCTGGCTTCAGAGATTTTGTAAGGACCATACCATAAGGGATCAAATTTACCATGTTTCCCTTTCTCTTCCTTCCTAGTATCCCATCTTAATACCAGATCTCCAGCCTGAAACATGATTTATTTTTCCTTTCTGTCAAAAATAGACTTCATTTTCTTCTGATAAGTGACCAAATTGTCTCTGACTTTATTTGTGCTTTCACTCAATTCTATCACCTTATTTAGTCTCCTGATCAAGGCATTAGGTTCCTCTTGAGAGTCTTGAAGAAAATAAATTACTGGTCTTGCTAGTTGAGTGGGAAACAAAGCCTGTGCACCATATACCAATTCATAAGGATACTTACCAGTGGATATTTTAGTAGTCATCCTCACTGCCCATAAAGCAAAAACTAGCTTTGAATCCCAATCCTTTTGGTTTTCATTGATTGTTTTCTTCAAGATTTTCACCAATGTTATATTAGATGATTCTGCTAATCCATTTCCTTGAGGATGATATGTTGTAGAGTGGGATAATATTACATTATAAGTCTGATAAAAATTTATGAACCTGACTGAGTTGAAAACTTGAGCATTGTCTATTACAATCTTTACTGGACATCCAAATCTGCTGAAAATATTCTCTTCTAAAAACTTCATCACAACCAAATCATTTGCTTTTCTAGTAGGAATTGCCTCTACCCATTTTGTAAAATAATTAGTAGCAGTTAGAATCCATTTAAACTGCCCACTTGATGGTGGATTAATCTCTCCAATGAAATCTAATCCCCGTTGCCTGAAGGGTTATTCAATAAACATAGGAAGGAGAGGTAAAGGAGCTAACCTTTTCTTTTCTGCAAACAATTGGCATTTCTGGTAACTTCTAACAGTTTTGTATACATCAGCAAATAAAGAGGGCCAATAAAAACCTGATTTAAGAATCTTATGAGCAGTTACTTTCCAACTGTAATGACCTCCACACAAGCATTCATGATATTCTTTAATCACCTCCATGGTTTCCTCTTCTGTCAAACATAATAGCAGCACACCAGCAGGATCTTTCCAATACAACTTAGTTTCAATTATAACATAAGGTTGAGCCTTGAGTTTCAAATCTCTATACTTAGCTCTGTTTATTGAAGGAGGACAAGAAAAGAAACACAGATAATGAATAATATCTTTATACCAATCTGAACAGAGAAATTTATATTTGATTGCAGACTTTGTCTTAATCTTATTTGTTTCTTCAGTCACTTCATCTATAGGTGCAAGTAAACTAATTCCCAAATCTTGGAAATTAGATTATGTTAACAATTTGGCCAGTCCCTAACCTTTGACTAACTTTTTTGGTTTGATATCCAGATCATATTCTTGGATTTTGGCAATCCATTTTCCTCTTTTTCCTTCTACATCACTCTGTACTAGCACATCCTTTACAGCAGAATTAGGCACATATGCTACTATTTGGGAATGAAGTACATAAGTTCTCAAAGCCTTTAATGATTTAACCAAAGCATATACCTACTTCTCCAGGATATTATACTTTAGCTCGGCATCTCTGAGGACTTTGTTGAAAAATGCTACAGGTTGTTCACTTCCTTCCTCATTTTTTTGTAATAACACAGCAACAATAGTAGAAGATGATGCAAATGAGAAGATTTGGAAAGGCTTTAAGTAATCTGGACTGATCAGAACAGGATATTATTGAAGAGCTTCTTTAATTCTGCCGAATGATTCTCTTTCATCTTTGTCCCATTTTACTTCAACATTATTTTTTAACATATATTTCATCTTGGATATATTTTTTACTTCTAGGCAGTGGAATTGTCTGTATAGCTTCAACCCTTTTTGGGTCAATCTTCACTCCTTGTTTTGAAACTATGTGACCCAACAACTTACCTTCTTCTAAAGCAAACAAATATTTCTTGGGATTTAATGATAATCCAAATTTTCTGCATTTCAAGAAGGCTTTCCTCAAGTGTTCTAAGTGTTCATCATCAGAACCTGAAAAAATAATAACATCATCAACATAAATGACTACAAATTTATCACCCACAAAAGAAATATTCATTGCCCTTTGGAAAGTTTCTCCTGCATTCATGAGGCCAAATGGCATCCTGGCATACATGAATGTTCCCCAAGGTGTGGTGAAGGAAGTTTTATTTTGATCTTCCTTCTCCACAGCCACCTGATTATACCCGGAAAAACCATCAACCATAGATAACCTGAATGCTCATGTTAATTTCTGCAGAACAAAATCCATCTTTGGTAAAGGATAATTATCCTTTAGGGAAGCTCTGTTCAAATTTATGAAATCCACACATAATCTTATCTCTCCATTTTTCTTCCTGACTTTTACCAGATTGGAAACCCAATCAAAATATCTTAGTGGAACTATGTTTTTTTCTTGCAAAATTTTCTTCACCTCTTTTTCAATTGGAGCCAGCAATAGTGGGTTAATTTGTCTGAGTTTCTTCTTGTGTGGCTTAACCCCATATTTCAGTGGTATTTTATGTTGAATAATATCTAGATCATAAGTTTTTAAATCTTCATATGACCATGCAAATACATCCATGAATTGTTTAAAAATATCTACATACCTTTCTTTGTACTGCTTAGCAAATCCTCTAAACAATTTGACTATTTTAGGCTCATGTTGAGTTCCTAAATTACAGTCTTCCATTTCTCCATCTTGGGATACCTTTTTCTGGTTCATTGGCACATCATTACCATCAAACAATCTCTCAAGAGGTATCAAACCTCTGGGCAAAATATTATCCTTCAACCGAATTATCTTCTGATCACCAATTGAATGTTTCAGATTTTTAGACGTATCACTTTGACCACTTTCATCAACTTCTAAATCAATTTGACTGTCTTCAAAATTTCCAATCATTGTTAAAAATTGATTAATTTTCTCATCATCCTCGAAAACCTGCCAATGTTTTATATTATCAGGGATTGAAGGCTTGTGTCTCAATTCAATTTCATATCTCAACCTTAGATTAATTGGTGGCTTAAATGTACTGGCTGCAACTGCCAATGAATCTTCCATTCTATTCTCTTCTCTTGGAATAAACTGTAAATTGAAAGCTTCAAAATAATTTTCAACTATATCCCACACCTCATTTCTATAACACCTCAATCTGGGATGTTTAGTCTGGCAGCAATTCTTAATTTTTCTTATGATTAATTCAGAGTCACCAAAAACAGATATATACTGAATTCTCATCTGTTTAGCTATTTGCAGACTTAGAATCAATGCTTCATATTCAGCTACATTATTAGTGGATTCAAATTCCAATTTGAAGGAAAAAGGTAAAAAGTTACCTTCAGGAGATATAAATATGAATCCAACTCCAGTACCCTCCTTAGAGAATGCACCATCAAAATAACACTTCCAAATTTTATTTCAACACAACTCTTTATGTACATTGGCTGAAGAGAGCTGCTTTTGTGAATCTTCAGCAAATTCTGCATCTTCATGCAGCATGAAACAAGAGAGATCCTCCTTCTCTTGACCATAAATGGGGGAATTACATGCATCTTTCTTGGTAGTAGTTTTCAAAAATCTAGTTTCTTTGTTTAACCTCCTTTCCTCCCCATTAAAAATAGGAATAATAGCATATGTGAAATCCTCCTCCAAGCTTTTCCCCCCAAGATCTAGACAACAACATACCAAATCTGGCTGGAATATCTGCTACTACCACATCCATCATAATACTCTTAGCTAGAATTTGAGCCAAGGAAACAACCATATCTTTGATAAGACCTACACACTTCACCCTTTTTGAATCAAAGGAATAAAGGTCTCTATATGGCTTGGTGATTTGTAAATTTAATTCTTTCATCACAGATAGTGGCATTAGATTATGTGATGCACCGGAATCTAGCATACAATTATGTAAAATGAAATCATGCAATAGAACTGAAATATAAAAAGGTGGAACAGAAGAATCTACCTCTTCAACATGAGGTCCAAAAGTAACCACTAGTTTCTCTTCTTGCAGATTCAGTATATCACCCACCTCATGAGACTGAGATAAATTAATAAACTCTGCAATTTCTTTCTTATAACCAGGTGTTTTAACCAACTCATGAAGTGGTACTTGAATCTTTAATTTTTCTAATTCTTTAGAAAAACTGAAAGTTTGATTTTGTTTTGTTAACTTTTCAGGTTCTTCTTGGTTTTTATTTGAATATGCATGTTGATCAGGAACGGTAACAATTTTCTCCAAAATATTAGGGTCATTAGATTTACTTGGGAAGCCTCAGCTTGCTGCTTCTCTTTCTCTTTTTCTTGATTCATGGGCTGCTTCCCTTTATTTGAATTTTTAATTAGATTTTTTTTTTGTGGTGGAGTCACCATTGGAGTAGGTACTGATTCTGATTATTTTTCTTCATCATCCTGAGTTCTCAACCTCTTTTTTTACCTCAAATCATATTTTTTTATGTAACTCTGCTTGCATAAAATCAGTAAACTATTTTCAATAATCATCCATTTCTTCCTGATCAAATGAGACATCAGCTTCTTTACATTCTTCTACATATTCTTTCTCACTTCCTCCCTCTGTTTCACCATCCTCCATATACACAGCAGAAATTTGATCTTCATATTCTTTCTAATCATTATCAACAGAATGTGATGGTGTTGCCTCTATATATAAAGGTGCTTGGACTTGGTCTTGATCTTTTCTTTCTCTCTGTAGAATCTGCAGGGGCTTTTTTCTGAATTGGGGATTGAAAACCCCTCTGTTTTGTTGTGCAGGTTTCTTGTTATCTAATTCCATCTTTACTAATTTGTTTGACAATTTTTTAATGACCTTAGTCATGTCATCTATCCTTTGATCTTGTGATGAATCTTCTTCTTTAGTGTTTCCTTTGTCTTGAAATTTTCCAGCAGCAGTCATGTATGCCTCAATCTCTAAGGCATCAGTTTGAATCTGTTCAAGAGTGGAGGCTCTTCTTTCTATCAAGGTAAAACTGAAATTTGATACAAATTCCCCAGAAAAAACAACCCTTGCTCCAATAGGAGGAGGTTTCATTTCCACAGGCAAACTATTATACAACTTATTAAATATTTTGATAAAATCACTCATGCTTTCATTTGATTTTTTCTTTATAGCATTAAAATTTGTTAAATAATAACCATGGTCTCTTTTTTCACCCCATCTCTGGATGAATTGTCTTTCTAATTCATCCCAATCATTGATTGAACCATTTGGTAATCCTTTGAACCATTTTCTTGCCTCTCCACTTACAGACTGCACAAAAATTCTCATTACAACATCAAGATGCTCTACATTAAAGTTTTCAGAAAAAGTGCAAAACAAAGGCAAGTGTTGTTCTGCAGTTATTTCATCTTCACTAGTAAATATAGGAAGCAACTTAAGGTACTCCTAAGGCATTGCATTCATTGGTTAGGGTAGATTTAATGGTGCATATCTATTCATCAAGAAGGCATGGGCTGCCATGTTTATGCCCTGATTGACTGCTCCTTGAGCGGGGGTAAAATGAATACCAGTTGTAGGTGGGGATAAAAGGGGTGGAACAAATTATATGGGAAGGGGTATATGAACAATAGTAGAAGAACTGGAAACTGAATTAGGTTGAGATTCTATGAATGGAAATGATACAGTCTCATAATATAGTTCTTCTAATGTTGGTTCTTGGAAATTAATGGATGAGGGTAAGGATTCTTTTTCCGAGAAAATGAGTTTCCGAGAAATTTCCTTGGATGGAAAAATATGAGAACTGCTGCCTGGTGCAAGCAGTGTGGCATCAGGTGTAGAAAATATTTTTGTTTTCTGGCCCTTCTTTGAAACTAACTTTTCATGATCTAATAGAATAGGGAGTTTTTGCTGAGAGGTATCTAACCTCGTGTGAGGCCTCTTAGGAGCCAAAATTACTTAAAATAAAGCACAGCTTAGGATTTCCTCCTCTCTAAACAACCAGAGGAAATATGAACAAAACCCAGGGAAAACTTTGAATCTTTGCTCCTCGACAACGGCGCCAATTAATGTTATACCTTAAGACACAATCCCTTAGCTGTGATAAGGAATCAGTGCTTAAGACATTTATATGATTATGTCACAAATATATATGTATTTGTTTTATTAACCCTCAAGTATTTATAATCAAACCCTTAAATATAAAATATGATGAATGCTTCACAATGCTACCATTTTTTGATGTTGAATGAATTGACTAGAAGAAAATGAAAGAATAAGCCCAAACTGATATGATGTTTTATACATAAAATATCATCTCAAACCCCAAAAGAAATATATGAAAGAAATAGTTAAAACAAAGGAGTGCCAATAAAGGTTTTTAACTCTTACATACAGAAGTAAAAAGAGACCTGCTGCTCATAACTTTGTTTTATTCATAGATAGAAAACACAGAATGTAAACTTGAATACATTTCAACATAAACAAGATGCCAGAAACTTGCTTACTCATTCATTAATCTTTGAATCTTTGAGTACAAAAATAATTGTCTGAAGGTCCAAAACTCGGAACCTTTCCTTTCATTGAAAATTACATTAAATACAGTAAAAAGCAGTTTGAAACTGTTGTAACCAATCCTAACTACCAAAACTACTTAAGACTTTGAAGGATCTTTATTACATGCCTTGAAAATGTCTTATTATAATTACATTGTCTTTAGAAAGTAACATAAAATAAATATCCTAATCTATCGGAATTGCTGATGATGTGGCTTCTTTTCCTGGATCAACTGATTTGTCTTTCTTTGATGTTGATCCTTTTGGCAGGTCTATTGTCCAAGCTCTGCACTTTTTCCATATTTCTACCTTCGTCCTGGATGAATGTGTCAAATTGCGATATTCCAATCTGAATGCAGTAATTCGATCATAGGACGGCCTTTCTGTGAAAAGAGTCTTTACCATCCACAAGAGTTGGAAATGTCTCTGTAAGAAGTTGACCATTGTCTCTCCTTTAAGCACCTGAGTCTCTTCATGCCTGTTATCAACTTTGCTTTTTGTCAACACTAATAAGTTCTCATAAGAATTCCATGGCAGAATATTTCCTTCAGCTCCCCAACGTGATGGCAAGCCTACTCTTATCATTTTATCAAATGCCTTATCAAATTGACTTACTGCTTCCTTAATTTCCATCAACTTCTTCTCTGCAACCTTTCTGAGATCATTTCTGACAATCATTTTATTAATTTCTATTGCATACATCATTATGTCCTGCATGTCATTCTCTTCTAATTCTTGATCTGATTTAGAATTAATAAAATCAATGAATCTTCTGGCCCAAATGGCTCTATTAATTCCTTTTTGCTTGTCAGACATGATTGGTTCTTCACATTCTAAAATAAGGCTTTTATCTTTTGAAATTATCATCAGGAAGCACCAATTAGATTTCATTACTGAAATGATATCAGTGCAAATGATATCTTTGGCTTGTATCAGTGAGAGATTTCCTTTCAGTCTTTCTTTGAGATTTTTCATCTCAGCTTCATCATTTCGGAAATCCATTCCGTACTTGTCAGCTTCATTTTCCATGACTTTCATCAACTTTGTTGCAGTCTCCAGATATTTTTGAGCCTTCTTTCGATCTCTTTCAGCCATCTGCAAATCAGTATTTAATTGAAAAATTTGTGCTTGAGGATCTTCATCACCTGTAGGAAAAACAAAAGTACAATTATGATTATCAATATGATTTTGCAATGAAATTGCAGTCTGTTTTATTTTGGAGAGTTCTTCATCCTTCTGCATGAGTTGCTGCAACAACTTTCCCTTTTCCTTCTCTACCTCTGCAACTTCTGTAGCCATTGAATGTTCTCCAGTAGGTAATTTTAACTTCTTCTTTAATGTGGATATTTCTACCTCAACAATTTGCATGAATTTCTGCACAGCAATCTTATCACTGGGGTCTACTCCAATCTTTATAATAATTTTCTTTAATTCCTCATTCTGAACTGTTAAGGCTCTTGAGTTAGCCTTCTCTAACTTCAACTATTTAATTACTTTACCCAACATACTCTCTGCTTTTATTGCCATTGTATTAGTATTTGTGAGGTCATTTACAATCAATTGACCTGTTTTCATATGCAAATTCATTTTATCCATCAGTGGAATTTTCTTCACATCCACAGTCACATTTACAGTGTTGAAACTATTGGAAGAACCAATTGACATATCTGTAGGATGTGACAAGGAAATTCTAAATTGATCTTTCTCAAGATCCATCACAGTCAACAATCTTGTTTGATCAGAAGCAACTTGATGTTCAGCTTGGGCCTCCATGCTAGCCTTCATCCTCTGATTTATTTCCTCAATTTGTGAAAATAGTTGTTTGATCAAAGGCACTTGTTCATGAGAAGCTTCCTGACTCCTAGGTGAAGCAGGGGAATTTTTCTCTTCTCCCAAATGTAAAGAAAAACTACGTGAATTAGATGTATTTTCTTTAGTAAGTTTTGTTCTCTTCTTGGCTCCTTTCTCCTCATCATCTAGATCAATAACTACTTATTTGGTTCTTTTAGTTATTTTCTCTGCTATTATGGGAGTTTGAATGTTTGCATCTACTGAACTCATCATACCTTTACTTGTTTTCTTCTCTTGTTCTGGCCTACTTTCATGAATGAAATCAGAGTACCCATTCTCAATTCTTCTATTTGAAATCACACTATAATGGTCATAAGCCCAACTTTCTCCTAGTAGCATATGCATCTCATCTAACATTCTTATTACTTCATCAAATGCCTGCCTCATATTTACTATGAAAGGGCCTACGACCATGGGTAATTTATACTTGTGTCCTTTCTTCATAGGCACGAAATGAACGTGATCAACATTTAGACTCTGTCTAAAGAAATATAAAGCAAAAAGCCTCATTGGTACAAATGTTGGGAGTCTATAAGGCTCAACACTTGCTCCATATAGCCTTATTTCAGAATATTCCTCAAAAACAAACCAATCTCCATATTTGCAATTATTTCCTAAATGCAGAAAGTCCTGAGCTTTAGGTAAGAAACAGGGAGGGGGACTTCCATTCAATATTTTATATGAAATAGGCATGTAATAGCTAGAAAAATAAAACAACCCAGCCTCATTTTTCTCCCTTCTAACTACATCTGTCCAGAATATTACTGATTGCCTTCTTTTATTTACGTCCATAATATTTAGACCTAAATCCATGAATTCTTCTGCATTCTGATATAAGAACAAGTATACAATCAATGAAGGAAATTTGAATGAACCGGTTAATGAAAGGCTCATCAACTGTGAATTGACTACTTCTTGCCAATATGATGGAATATCCAGCACCATTCCTGGCTTCATCATCATGGAAAACATCCCTAGGACTGATTTATCCACTGTTTTATCATCCTCTTTACCCAGAATTTTTGCAATACTACTTAATACTGGACGAGTCTCAACGTCAAAAACCCCCATAGAAAACTCTTTGCAGTCTGGCTGAAACTGCTTCATGTCAGGTTTCAAATAAAATATGAATTGATTAAATTCTTCACCTGCAAGATTATCATAATATTGTACCAGCGAATCATCAGAAAATTGGATGGATGACTCTGACTCAGGATAGCAAAGGGCTTGGCGGATTAACTGGGTGGACACCTGCAGAATGTTCTCTCCTTGGGAATTCATGACAAAACACTTCCCTGGATACATGACAGACACCAACCAATAGATAAACTTAGGGAAAATATGGGTCTTTGGAATGCATGCAGACAAAATTCCAAACTTGACCATGGAAAAATACAGAGGGGAAGCATTCTCATTCAAGATAACTTGTTGGTAGAAAGGGAGGTGAATTATAGAACACATGGTATCTTGAATATCCCTCTCTGTATCCATGAGAGGGATATGGCTAGCTGAACTTGATAGGGATGACCATTTAGCCATGGTTGAAAAACTCTGCAGGAATAGTTCACAGGGTGGTCAAATTTGTGCAGGTGGTGGAAAGCTAAAACAGGGTGCAGCGCAACAAATCACAAGTAATTTGAAAAACAGATAAAAATCTTCTTTAAATAGGTGGCACAAGTTTTAAATTTAATGCTAACAAGATGCGCCAGCAAGCCGTTGATTCTACCCAGCGTGGAAGACAATTGTGACCAACTCAGCATCTTACGTCACTGCGGGGGCTTTCGAGGTACGGAGGAAAACTTCAGCTGGTGCCCCCGCAGTCAATCTCCGCCGTTCATCTCTGTTGTCCCCGTAGTCAACCCGGTCAACTACGGAGGCACTCATCATGGTATATGGTGTGCTAGTTGTGCCCGCGAGTTGGGCCTTCGGATAAATACTTTAATTATCAATGTTTTCCGCCAATCAAATCAATCAATGTTTAACATTAAATACCAAACCCACTACTATAGAGTTTAAATGTTTAAACTTTAACTCAGATATTGGCGAACATACATATTTTTTCATGCTAAAGTATAAGATTTTGATACTTTAACATATTTTCCAACAATTTCTTATTTTTATATTTTCAAATATTTGAAAAATAAAAGGATATGCATATGATCCACAACGAGTTGTATGAAATATATTTTCCCGCCTGTAAATTGTTTAAAAGCATAGGATATGTGAAATAATACATTTCAGCCTTAAACATATGTAGGTCCAGAACCTTGGAAATAACTTAGAAATTTTGAAAATTTCAACACAATCCCAAGGTTGGATGGGTGCACAATAGGGGGCACATGGCGGCCCCTGGTTGCAGAATGTGTCAAACTCTGGTTGGACTATTCCAACTAAAAAAAATATCCTTCAACCTTAGGATAGATGTAAAAAAAAAATCACTTCCAAAATTCACTGGCGAATCTGATTGTGACACTTGTCATAGTGTCATTGGGATAAAACAAGAGAATATTCCCTGAAAATACCTAGAGTGCTCATTGGGCTTCCATGTCATCAGCCTGTCACTGTTCTACAATTTTTTTACTTGTTTGAGAAAACGGACATGAGGTCATAACTTCTTCATCCGGAGTTGGATTTTTATGAAACGAATTGTGTCAGATTCCTCATGACGAAATCTAAGTTTTCATTCTAGTTTGGAGCATTTATGAGCACTTTAATTTTTTAGCTTAATATTGAGCCTCTGATCACTATATCAGGAGTCTAAGATAACTCTTGAAAATACATCATATCAAGATCTAAGTCATAGAATGCATGTGGATGTAAGGTTGTATTGAGGTTGTATTTTGTGGCTTTGTGCAGAAGGGAAGGCTCCTACTTTTGAGTGCACAGAGACCTTAGAAATTCTACAACTGAGTGTGTAGACCCCTGTAGCTGAGTGCACAGACCCCTATAGCTGAGTGTGCAGGGTGGAAATTGTTGTATTGAGAAGATCTGAGTAATAATAGAAGACTTTGAAGACAACTTTGTGTTCTTTGCTTATGTTTTAAATTTTTTGTGTTGAGCTATGGCTTTTACATATAATTACATCGCGAAGTCATGTTTGTGGTTTCTATTGTTGATTAATGCATGTTAAATTAGAATCGTGCAATCCTCAAGCTAGTTCAATATAAGTGTTGAACAGCACCTACGTAGTTATCATATTTGTTTTGCGAAGCTCTGATAAGTGTTAAAGAGGAAATGAGCCCTAAAGCTACCGTACATAGTCCATATAGATGCAGAAACCTGGTTCTAGCGTCGCCTAATATTTCCACGGGTGATACTCTGGTCTGCTTAGTAGATCATTTCCAAAAGGGTGGATAATAGTGGGTTTTTTGGGTTCACGCAACCATATCTGAACCTGCATTTAGGCCCCACCAATCCAAGAATAACATATAAAATAATGAAAATCACAAAAGTAAAATATCGACGACATGTAAATTCAATATGCATAGGATATAATGTATCATATGATTCTCTCGCTAAGCTTCTTTCATTTCTTTGATGAAGTTTGTAATAGCTTCTTGAAATGTTATTGCGTCACCTTCCATGATTTTTTCCTTATCCATGAACAAAAACAAAGATCAAAGTGACCTCCAAGAATATTTATTCTTTCTAGCGATTTCCCACCCTTCATTATTGTGATCACGTTCGACATCAATTAAGTCTTCATAAAACCCCTAGCATCCATGTCCACATTTATTTTCAATAAAATGACGTTCCATTGCACAACATTTATGGCTTTGTTAGAATATTACCTCATGTACTTGACCTCTTAATATATTTTTCAATTTCGACATGTCCACCATACAAACCAACTTTTCAAAAAACACATTCAATGGCGTCAATTGACTTTTTACTTTAAACTTGTGGGGTTTTGTTCCATGAATAAAAAATAGATAAATACACAATTTTTTCAAAATTTATACCATGTGTACCCTATTTGATTGTATGGGAAGGATGGGACAGATATCTAGATCGTGTTGCTCACAATTAGGAGGAATATTTTGATCACAACTCAAAATACCACTTTTCCAACTACAATCTTTTTGTTTTTTTTTTCATGTAATATTATCAAATATGTGTGGCATTTGCACCATAATAAATATCGTACATGCACTTGAGATTTTTAAATCAGCTACCAGATTCCATTCCAAAGAATATGAACCATATCCCTCCCCATGCAATTTTTCTCTTGCAATATTTGAAGCAATAATTGATGGTAAATATGTTTTGTTGAAAACAAATTTTAATGACTAGTGGGACTCCTTGTTGACATGAAAATTTCCCAACAAAAAAGGTGATATTTGGATTGAACTTGAAATTATCATCACTTGTCTTATCAAGTTTTGGATCTAATACATGATACATTAATGTAATTGAAACTAGTTCATATTTTTCATCAGCGACTAACTCCATATCATCTAATTTTATGACAACAATCAATTTATCACATGCTTACTAAGTAGATATGTTGTAGTACCTGTTAGGTCCCCGTAGTTTTGCGAGATTGGAAAGATCAACGCTGCAAGGCCAACATCAAAACCACTTTGGAATCCTAGGATCTAGCCCTCCTGGATTCAGAGAGGGATCTCTCTATATTAGTGCTTTCAAAAGATATATCTTTAAGCTTTAAGTAAGATATTAGGCTAGTTATGAAGTACAAGGGGTTTTGTTTGTTTTGGTTGGGTAGAATATCATCAAAATGAAGGAATTATTTGAAGGGTGAGGGTGTGAGTGAGTTGGAATAATGGCTCAGCTGATAGGATAAGTCAGAAACAATATCAATCCATTGGGCTATGGAGTCACAAAGGAGTTAATTGCACAACAAGTTTCTAAGGTGGTCCCTGGGTCAAGTCATCTATATCAAAGGATATTTTTATATTGATTTTGTGATATGGAACATTAAAAGTCTTGTGAAAGAAGTAAATCTAACAACCAATTAATAATATATTAACTTCACTAAAACAAGAAAATCCATTCAAAGTAATTGTTTGAAGCAAGCCAAAGGACAGGGCAAACCATAGACTTCTTTGGGAAGACTTTTACTAAAGCACACTTTTCAGAAAACAATCTAGCAATCTCACAGATTACTTTCAGACAGTAGAAAACATATAAGATAAACAAAAGAACAGCCTAAGATCAGGTAAGGACTTTGAACCTATCTTGCTTTTGACATACTCTCAAGGGAAACTTTCAAAACGGTTGTTGAAGATTAAATAAGGGACATGGCTAACCATAAACTTCCTTGTTTAGGAATCTACTTAGCATGCAGTGAAACAATCATTCAAAAACAACATCTCAAGATTTACACAACAATACATGGGCTTACCAACGTTCCTTAACTTCTTATACTCTATTGACATCATTCCCAAGCACACAGTTAGAAGAAAACATAGAGATAAATCTTATCAATGAGAGACAGGGTACTTTGATAGTAAATCCTCCTCTATTTTTCTTGTTCTTTATCAGAGAAAGCGAACAGTATTGAAAACATAAGGGAAACAACAATTACAGTAAGAAAACATCACTAGTGACATAGACTAGGATCCTATAAATCAGCTTGTATATTTGATGTTCAAACCAGTTACAATCTTCAAGTCCAGTGGGTCTTTACAGCTACAAACTTCTCTTCTCAACCTATCTTTCCTCAATTACTAACAGAGCTTCAGCAGCCTCAAAAACTATTTACATCAAATAAGTATTCAAAAGCCAACATTTTTCATGGGCTCTTCCTTTGGTATTTATAGATGAATTGAGGAGGTGGATTGAAAGGAACGGCCATTTGATCAATTAATACAGAGTAAATACCTCTTGGCCTTTGGGAGACCCAAAAGAGAAGAAATCTAATGTCTTAACTCTGTATTAATTGATCAAATGGCCCTTCCTTTGAGGAAACCTGTGAAAACAGGGTTTGAAAGTGAATTTTGGCATGAAGTAATGGATAAGCAATTTCGGGAATACCACCGGCGGTTTTCGCGCTGCTAATGGGTGGTAAGTGGTATTGCCCCGGGGGAACGCGATACGGTCCATTGAATGACATGTGGCTCCTGAAAACTTCCCATTTCGAGTGCAAGATGCACGATTAGTTCTTTTGGAGTTTTTTAGCGTGAAACGGATTTGGACCCATTAGATCTTCAGGCCAAAGATCTATGGTCATGGATGAGCGCGAAGGGAGAAGAGAAGGGCGGAGGAAAAATATGGTGGGGCCGGGGTGACGTGGAGGCAATTTTTCACGTAGCAAGGGGGGCTTGCGGTTGTGCAAACAAGGGTTTATAGTGTTAAAGTGAAAAAACCCATGTATGGGAAAATACATAGGAAAAAGGTGAAAATGAGAGGAAGCGGAGGCGCGGAGCGATGGGACCGGGAGGTGACGTTGGGTGTACAGAGGAAAGGTCTTGGGGTGTGCCCTCCCAAGAAATCTCAACCATAGATCTGAGTTGGGATGGGGTCAAAAGGGTCAACTGTGGGGGCACCAGGGAGTATGGACAATCCTTGGTCGGGTGCCTCCGCAATGATTCTGAGCGGTTGGATCGGGAGATGGACGGTCCAGATAAGCCCGGAGAGGCAGCATTTTGTTACGGAGAAATGATGTTGGGGTGATATTTTCACAAAGGGAAGGAGTATAAGGAGAGGTTGGAACCGGAGCCGTTGGATCAGGATGATCAACGGTTGAGATGGAATCGGAATATCGGCAATCGGTGGAAGAGAGGGACCAGTGGAATGAGGTTTTTAGGATGTGCGATGCGGCGATGGCCTACGGGAGAAGTAAGAGTGATGAATGGAGGACCGCCGGATCTAGAAATAGTTCGATGGTAGAGATGTGATTGGGAGATCACTATCGAAGGAGAAAAGGATCTGGGGACACATAAAAATGGATTTGTGATGGCCGATGGCCAATGGAAGAGGCAGGTGCGATGAGCGATGCGATGAGCGCGGACCGTCTGATCTAAGGGAGATCGACGGTCGAGATTTGATCACGGGATCACATCGGCGGGAGGAGATCCATTGGCAGGGAACTTGCGATAAGCGATGCGATGAGCGCGGACCATCGGATCTTGAGGAATGGACTGTGGAGATCGAATCAGCGAATCGACCATTGGCGGGGGAAGGGGTCCGTACAAAGGAAAAGGAGATTTCTGATGTAGCGAGGGCCGCCGGATCGGAACGAGATTGACAACTTAGATCGAATCTGGGGAGCGTATCGGCATTTCGCCAATCGGCAGAAAAAAGGGAAAAGGCATGAAGAATATGAAAACGCCAATATGCAATGGCGCGAAAGGGGCTTAAGATCTCAACCGATGGTCTTGGGCCTCGATTTTGCGGTGAAGAAAGGGGCCAAGGGCTTAGGAAAAATTGTTTAAGGCATTATGTTAAAAAAGGTCGGAATAGGCCAAAAAAATGGGTTTTTTAAGCGTTTTTTAAAGTTCCGATAGGGTGAAAGGAGATGTTTTAAACCATGAAAAAGGGTTTTTCGTAGGTTTTTAAAGGATTTTATTAGATAATGAGGGTGAATGAGGGAAAAATGGATGAGAAGAAGGGGTTTTTTCAGAGGGAAATGGAGGATAGATAAAAGGGAAAAATGAGTGATATGGGGGCAATTGTGAAGATGAGATGGGGGGAAATGGAGGAAATTGTGAAGGTGAAAAGATGGAAAAAATGGCTGCAAACAATCTCCTTTATACAGCAGGGCTTCTTGAGGATTTTTTGAAGGAGACAGCAGTGAAGATTATTCTTGAGTTAGAAAACACCAAAAGTCTTCAAGAATGAGTAATTTTCTAGGAAAATAATCTCTTGAAGGCTCAAGGCCTGTTTTAGCCATCATTTGCTATGACAAAATTTACTAATGACTAACAGTGGCTCCACTTGGGGATGGCAGCTCCTTGGAGGTGTCAAGAACTTTAGAAATTTATCTCTAGAATGTGAACCAGTTCCTTGATGTCTTGCTGCACTTTGAAAACCTTTTTCTTCTTTGATCATGCTGCTTAAAAAGATGATCAGTATTACATCAAACAAAATAATTCATTCCCCAAACAACTACCTACTCAACCTACTTGTCCTAAAAAAATTTCGTCATAAGGTGCACTTGGACTGGAAAACCTTTAACATCAACATTTTATTCTTTTATTGACAGCAGGAAACTAATCTAAATCTACCCTTGTTTCTTCCATGAGTTCAGATTAAATAGTTGAACTCATAATTTCTCTACCTAAGCTACCATCTGCTAGGATTAAGCTGTTTGACAGATTTTATCCTCTATATTCTAAAACAGAAATTTTGAAACACAACCAAATCAGGATTTAGACTATCTGATTTTCTCTAGTGTCTATGGTTGTATGTACGAGTTGCACATAGACTTTATTTGCAGAAAATTTAAAACAAAATTTGTGAAGGCTTAAGATCTGAAAATTAAGCACATCCTTCTTCCTTTCTTTGACTCAAGTTTTTATCATGTTAGAGCCATCTTTTCTTGTGATTCTTGGTTCATATTTTGAGCATGTTTGAACCATTTTACTCTATCCTTTGGCTCAGTTTTTTATCTGATTAGAGCCATTTCTTTCTATCCTAATCTATTCTATTGATAAGCCAAGATTAAACAATTTGGAAAATCTTCTTCACTAACCTATCAGCAGTAAATTGAAATTTATCTAGTCATGATTAGGCTGTATGACTAAATAATGGTGTTCTTTTTAAAGTAGTGGCATTTACGCTTGCACACTTTGAGATTTCTCTTTTTTGGGGTATGGGACTGTACCTCACTTTTTTCAATCTGCCCTCTTTTTCTATTGTTTTTGTATTTTCTCTTTATTCAAATTAAAAAGCAGTGTTATATACAATGAACCAAAAAGCTTGGAAACTAACACATCAGTTAACAGAAATAATGTTTGAGCATCCTGCCACTGACAGGACCTCCAAAATATTTAGATCCATCTAATTCTTGCAGAAAAAATGCATTGTTTCCAATATCAGAGTGAATGAGATAAGGGACTTGCCATAAATTATCAAATTTTCCATGTTTGCCCTTATCTTCTCTCCTTGAATCCCATTTCAATACTTTGTCACCAATTGTAAAGTCACTTGCCTTGGTTCTTTTGTCAAACAAATTCTTGATATTTTCTTGTAGTTGTTGTGCTCTAATGTATACTTCCTCTCTGGTTTGTTGCAAATGTATAGTCTGGTTTTTTCTTCTTGTTATATCATCATCTTCAAATTGTACTTCTTGGATCAGCTTCATAACTGGCACTCCTAGACTGGTTGGAAATATTGCATATGTCACATAAACTAGCTAGTAGGGAGACATTCCAATTAATTTTTTAATTGTTAGTCTGTTTGCCCATAAGGCATGTACTAGTTTGTTATGCCATGATTTCTTATTATCTTCCAGCAACTTCTTAATTATATTTACCAAAATTTTGTTTGAGGATTCTTCCAACCCATTACCTTGATGGTAATAAGCTGTAGAATGACCCAATATAATCTGGTATTTATGACAAAATTCCACCATCTTTTTGGATCCAAATGTAGCAGCATTATCAGTAATGATCTTCCTAGGACAGCCAAACCTAGACAGTATATGGTTTTCAATGAATGAAATGATAACTGAGTCTGTGGCATTCCTATAAGGGATGGCTTCTATCCATTTGGTGAAATAGTTTGTGGTTGTGAGGATCCATTTATGTTGGGCAGATGAGGCAGAATTAATTTCCCCAATGAAGTCTAGACCCCACTGTTGAAAAGGAGCTTCAACAGTGATTGGTTGTAGAGGTAAGGGAAGCAGCTTTCTTTTGCCTTCAAATATTTGACACTTGTGACAGGCAACAATCATTTTGTGGACATCTTGAAAGAGGGTGGGCCAGTAGTAACCAGCTCTAAGGATTTTGTTAGCAGTTGATTTCCAGTAGAGGTGGCCTCCACATTCTCCTTCATGAAATTCGTGCTTGATCTTATCTGCATCATTCTCAGGCAAACATTGAATGAATAATCCACTAGCATTTTTCCAATATAAACATTTATCCACAATGCAGTAATTTACATATTTTAATTTTAAGAATATTGCCTTTGTTTTAGAAAAACTCGGAGGGGCATTTAGGTTGAGAAATACATACAAAATATCAGCATACCAAGATGAATTCAAAAAATGATCTTCAATCATTGGAGTTTACAACTCCCCCTGTTCATATAATGCATTAAACATGTTTATATCGAGAGCTTGAAAATTGGATTCAGCCATAAGTTTTGCTAGCCCTTGACCTTTTATGAGCTTAGTGGGCTTGATCTCTAAGTCATATTCTAGAATTACAACAATCCACTTTCCTCTTTTTCCATCTGGATCTTGGGTTAATATGTCTTTTACAACTGAATGAGGCACAAATGCTATGATGTGGGAATGTAGAATGTAAACTCTGAAGTCTTTTAAGGCTTTGACCAGGGCAAAGGCTTGTTTTTCCATTATATTGTACTTCAGAGGTGCATCTCTTAATTCCTTACTAAAAAATGCAATTGGCTGCTCTTGTCGCTCCAAGTTTTTCTGTAATAGGACAGCAGCTACTGTGTGTTCTGATGCAAATGAAAAGATGTAGAAATCCTTTGTAAAATCGGGACTAATAAGAACTAGTGTTTTGGTAAGAGCTTGTTTTACCAGCTCAAATGATTTCTTTTCTTCTAAGGTCCACTTAACTCCTTATTCTCTTTTGAGCATATTTGTCATGATTCTAAGGAGTTTAGCTAAGTTGGGTATTAACCTTCTCAAGAAATTAATCTTCCCAATGAAAGATTGAAGTTCCTTGATGTTTCTAGGATGGGTGATTTGCAATATACCATCGATCCTCTTTGGGTATATCCTTATTCCTTATTCTGATATGATATGTCCAAGAAGCTTTCCTTCTTGGAGACCAAACGGCATTTTCTTTGGATTTAAGGACAACCCATACTTTCTGCATTTCTCAAAAACTTTCCTTAAGTGTATTAAGTGTTCTTCATCTGTTTTAGAATAGACAGTGATATCATCAAGGTAAATCACAATGAAGTGACCTATTTCTTTTGAGAATGCTATATCCATGGCTCTCTGAAATGTGACACCAGCATTCATTAAACCGAAGGGCATTTTCAGATACATGAACGTACCCCAAGGAGTAGTAAAGGCAGTTTTAAGTTGATCATCAGGATGTACCAATATCTGATTGAAACCTGAGAAGCCATCTAGCAAAGAAATTATTTTGGAACCAACTACCCTTTGTAAGATGTGATCCATTTTGAGCAAGGGATAGTTGTCCTTTAATGAGGCTTTTTTTAAGTTTCTGAAATCAATACAAAGCCTTATTTATCCTGTTTTCTTCCTAGTTGATACAATATTAGATACCCAATTTGTATATCTTACTGGGACTATTATTCCAGCATCATACATTTTCTTAATTTCTTTCTCTACCAGAGGTAATTGAACAGGGTTGATTCTGCGCATTTTTTGTTTAAAAGGCTTCTAAGTTTGTTTGAGGGGTATCTTATGCTGGATTATCTCTGTATCATATGATTTTAGATCTTTGTAGCTCCATGCAAAAACATCAAAAAACTCTTTAAATAGCTCAATGTATTTCAGTTTAATATGAGTAGGCAGTGTTTTAGATAGTTTGATCATTTTGGGTTCTTCTTCACTACCTATGTTGCATTCTTCCACTTCAGCCTCAACAGGTTCCAATCTAGGCATTTTGGCAACATCATTGAAGTCAAACAATTCTTCTAATGGGGCCAGTCCTTTTGGCAAGCTTTGATATTTAGATTGCAACACTTCTAAATCTTCTTTTTCTAAATCTGTGCTATTTTCTGTTGTGTTTTTGGGACTACCAGTTAACAGATTTATTTCAGCAATCTCAAGAGACTTTTATTCTTCAACAAGTGGGTTTTCTTCAGTAGGACAGTCTTGTTCATACTCTGAATCTGAGTTTGGTAGTTCAAATTCATTTTTGGACTGTAAGAAGTCTTCTATTTGTTTATCTCCATCAAAAACTTGCCATTATATTTCATTATCAGGGACAGCTGGTCTATATTTTACTTGGATGGTGTATTGTTTGCTTTCATAAGGTGTTAGACAAGTACTAGCAGAAAAGGCTAATCCATTGGCCAGAATGTTCTGGTTCCTTAGGACAAAGGTAAGTTGGAATTCAGTAAATGTCTTTAATAAGTCCATGACATCATCTCTATAGGCTCTAATTTTGGGATGTGTATCAGTGTATTCCCCATTTACTTGCCTAATTATCAATTATGAATCTCCATGAACGGTTATCCTCTGGGCCCCTAATTTTTCAGTAAACGTAGGCCTAAAAGGAGAGCTTCATACTCTGCTATGTTATTTGTACATTGGAAATTCAATCTATAGGAATGACCCTCAGCATGATTTTTTTCAGTGTTATGTACCCATATGCCTACTCCTGCACCAGTTTTAGAGCAAGAAAAAATCATACTCCAAAGAGGACTGTTTTCAGATTTGTCATTAATTTCATTGTTGTCCTCTCTGCTTTGTTGGCCTAATCTGTGACTGTGTTGTTCCTGTGGGTTTGCACTATGTTTATCCTTGTTTAGTTCCTCAAAATTTTCAATGTTTTGAGGGTTTATTCTTTGATTCTCAGGATTGGTATTATGTTCAGGATTGTTTTGATACTCAAGACATGTGATCTGTTTGCTATGATTTTCTGAATTAGAAAACTGTTTTTTAGTTTTCCCCTTGTTTTCCTCTTCATCTATGATTTCCACTATCTTGGTAGATGTTTCATTGGTTAACTCTTGCTCATTAGAAACCTCATCATTATAAATAATGAATGAGTCAAGGTCAGTATGTATAGAGTAGAGAGGAAAGTTTTTTTTTTCTTTCTTGACTATTCACCATGTATTTCATGTGTGTTTCCATATAAAGTCTTCTATATTGACTGAAGACAGGGATGGTGGCATAAGTCATATCCATCTGCATAGTACCTTGTTAATTAGCACCCCATGATCTTGAAAGAAGCATGCCATATCTGAGGGGTATATCAGCCACTACAATGTCCATCACTAGGCTTTTGGCTGGGATATGGGATAAGTTAACACATAGATCCTTTATTAAGCCAAGGAACTTCACCCTACTTGAATCAAAGGAATATAAATATTTATAGGGTCTGGTAATCTCAAGGCCTAACCTTTCCATTATTACTTTAGGCATGAGGTTATGGGATGCTCCTGAATCAAGCATGGCATTGTGCAACATCTTATCATGGATATTCAAACTGATGTAGAATGGAGGGGTAGTTCCTTCTTGAAATTTCCCTTCAATTTTGGGACCGAACAGAAGTTTTGGAGTGTCATCATTCAAATTAACAGTATCATGAACATCTTATATATTCAAAGCTTTCAAAACTTGACCTCTATATACATTTTGAGTGACTAACTCAGTAAGTGGGATAGAGAGTTTGGTTTTGGCAATTTCATTCTCTATGCTAAAGGGAATCTTAGTTTTTTAAATGTTTAATTCAGCTTTGTGTGTCACTCCTTTATCAGCTAAATCAGCTTGCTTATTTCCACTATTTATAGCAGTCAAAATGGTTTTTTCAGGAGAAATAGATTAAATGCTAGTGCTTCTAAGGTCACTACTCTGTTTTTCATTGATTTGGGTGTTTTTTCCCTTGACTGGATCATAACTTTCAGCCACTATTTTATGCTTTTCTGTTGTCTTTTTAGAGGTGTTTACAGGGCTATTTTTGGCAGAATTGTAAAGGTTTTCTTTTTGGGAGTTTCTGGGTTCTTTTTACTTCTTAGGTCATACTGTTTGGGTTCTCCTATGATGGAATTTTCAAGATCTTGTTTACTTTCCTGGGGGAAATCAGAATCTTCATTGGTTACTCCCAACATGTTTATGTAGTCATCCTCTGTTTGTTCATTTGTTTCTTCATCCTCATTAACATAATTCTTTTGAAAAGGAGGTATGATCTGTTGATCAGCGTCTCTTTGTCTGTTCTGAGGTTGATTTCTCATAAAGTTATGAATTTGATTCCTATTTTGAGGAGCTATTTGGTTTTCTCTAGATTGAACCTTTTCAAATATGCTCATCCTTTCCATCATAGCTTCCATCATTCTTTCTATCTTTGAAGTAGATGTGGAAGGTGCAGCCTCCTCCCTAAATGATACCTTCTTTTCAATCCTCATCCTTGCTCTTTTCTCAATCAGATTAGCTTCCACACTAAGAGCTCCCTTATGCATGTCTTCTAAAGTTAAGGGATCCCTTTCTCTTAGCTAGTAAGCCATTTCTGGATCAAATCCTTCAGGGAATTTGGCCAAAGTTGAGCCTTGTGGAGTTTTCAAATCTGGGGGTAGTGCATTATAAACACTATTGAATCTAGTGCAATAACTTTGAACACTCTCCCCCGAGTTTCTCTTGAGGTTGTTGTAATCTGAAAGTATCTGGAGAGGGTTCTTCCTAATTTCCCATTTGTTTATGAATTTTTGATGTAAGGAAGGGAGATCATTGATGCTATTTGGAGTTAAACCCTTAAACCATTTTTTGGCTTCTCCCCCTAAACTTTGGGCAAATATTCTCATCTTGATGGTCTCCTCTTCTATCTCCATGTAATCAAAAGCATCATTAAGCTTGTCTACGTGTTGTTGAGCAGTAGTGGCTTCACTTCCAGTGAATTGGAAAATTTTGGACTGATAGTCCGGTGGCAGATTTATTAAAGGCAAAGGGAGGACTAGAGGAGCATACCATGTTGCCATGATAGGAGGTTGTGGAAAAAGTGGGACGTTTACAGGTGGAGGATGTAGGATAGGAGGTGGAGGATGGGATGGAGTAGCTTGAACAGTGGATGTATGGATAACAGAAGTACTTGGACCAGCAAGAGACTGTTGAGAAGATCTAGGATGAGAGAAACCAAATTTATGAATGAACTGTAGATCAGGTGGGGTAGTTTCTCTACTATCAATATGTTCACCACTATGAAGGGGTGAGTGTGAGGGCTCACAGTCTATCTGATCTATATCACTAAGTGAATTAGTTCTGGATGGGTTCCTTACGAAAGGTAATTCAACTTGTGTATCCTGCAGAGCTGAGAGATTCTCAAGGACAGACTCATCTCTATGAATTGGTCTGAAAATAGTTGAAGTCTTGGCTTTAGGAGATTTCCTAAGGATACTTTCTGGGTTATCAACTATCTCAGGAGGATTTGGGTCAGGATAGGCTCTATTATGAATTCTTCTAGGAGCCACTATGTGGTGTTTTGAGACCTAATGATGAGAAAAGTTCAACCAAGTATGACAGTCTTTTAAGAGGCTAACTAATTTTTTCAAAGAAAACTCAATCCTCATAGTCTTCTTAACTAGGTCTGAAAGATGTTTGAAGGATAAAAAATAAATTCCTAGTGGAGTCTAAGGACAACCAGTGGGGTCAGTAGGCCTACTGAATACCAATGGAGTCACCAGGTGAAGGATTTTTAACTTGTTTCCAAAACTTGGTTATTGTTCACCACCAAAAATCAATAATAACCAGTCTTAGTGATACTTATCATCATTTAGAAATAGGGGTTTGTTGAGTTGTGAAGTTATCTATTACTCAATAATTTCCCCAGTATGGTCACCACTATGTTAGGTCTCCGTAGTTTTGCGAGATTGGAAAGAACAACGTTGCAGGGCCAACATCAAAACCACTTTGGAATCCTAGGATCTAGCCCTCCTGGATTCAGAGAGGGATATCTCTATATGAGTGCTTTCAAAAGATACATCTTTAAGCTTTAAGTAAGATACTATGTTAGTTATGAAGTACAAGGGGTTTTGTTTGTTTTGGTTGGGTAGAATATCATCAAACTGAAGGAATTCTTTGAAGGGTGAGGGTGTGAGTGAGTTGGAATAATGGCTCAGCTGATAGGATAAGTCAGAAACAGTATCAATCCATTGGGCTATGGAGTCACAAAGGAGTTAATTGCACAACAAGTTTCTAAGGTGGTCCATGGGGCAAGTCATCTATATCAAAGGATATTTTTATATTGATTTTTTGATATGGAACATTAAAAGTGTTGTGAAAGAATTAAAGCTAACAACCAATTAAGAATATATTAACTTCACTAAAACAAGAAAATCCATTCAAAGTAACTGTTTGAAGCAAGCCAAAGGACAGGGAAAACCATAGACTTCTTTGGGCAGACTTTTACTAAAGCACACTTTTCAGACAACAATCCAGTAATCTCACAGATTACTTTCAGATAGTAAAAAACATATAAGATAAACAAAATAACAGCCTAAGATCAGGTAAGGACTTTGAACCTATCTTGATTTTGACATACTCTTAAGGGAAACTTTTAAAACAGTTGTTGAAGATTAAACAAGGGACAGGGCTAACCATCAAATTCCTTGTTTAGGACTCTACTTAGCATGCAGTGAAACAATCATTCAAAAACAACATCTCAAGCTTTACACAGCAAGACATGGGCTTACCAACGTTCCTTAACTGCTTATACTCTATTGACATCATTCCCAAACACACAGTTAGAAGAAAACATAGAGATAAAACTTTTTAGTGAGAGACAGGGTACTTTGATAGTAAATCCTCCTCTATTTTTCCTGTTCTTTATCATAGAAAGTGGACAGTATTGAAAACATAAGGGAAACAACAATTACAGTAAGAAAACATCACCAGTGACATAGACCAGTATCCCATAAATCAGCTTGTATATTTGATGTTCAAACCAGTTACAATCTTCAAGACCAGTGGGTCTTTACAACTACAAACTTCTCTTCTCAACCTATCTTTCTTCGATTACTAGCAGAGCTTCAGCAGCCTCAACAACTATTTACATCAAATAAGTATTCAAAAGCCAACATTTTTCATGGGCTCTTCCTTTGGTATTTATAGATGAATTGAGGTGGTGGAGTGAAAGGAAGGGCCATTTGATCAATTAATACAGAGTAAATGCCTCTTGGCCTTTGGGAGACCCAAAGGAGAAGAAATATAATGTCTTAACTATGTTAATTTATTTTATATTAATTTTTAACTGCTTTCGGTTACTTTAGTTTCCCTTTGAGGTTTTTAGAAGCTAGTATTTAATTCTAAGTTGTCTTTGGTAAAATATCTTTGACTATGCATTAACCTTGTATGCTTTTGAGGAAAACAAGCTGGTAGGTGGCACTTCCGAGGATTAATGGCCTCACTGATGTGGCATTTGGAGGCTTTCTTGATTGATCTGTCTGTCTTTGATACTTTAAACACTGAATTAGGCCTCTGATTTATGCGTTAAGGCCTTCTTTTCATATTCGGGGCTTTTGTCTCTTTCTTCTGACTGTATTTAACCTTTAATCATCTTCTGCTTTAAACTATGTCTTCAATATTTAATCTTCAGATTAATTCTTTTTAATCTTCATACTTTGCTTTAATCCATTTTCTTTAATCTTGGTCTTCACTGTTCTTTCATATGTTTCCTTTGTCAGTGTACAGGTGGCTTTCTTCGATGCTGGATGGTTTGATTGCATGAGCAATGCCCTTCTCCTGTCCTTCTCCTTGACATCTCCCATGCCAAAGGTATATGTTGGAAGGTTTCTATCCTTCCCATGTTTCTCCTCCCATGGCGCAAAATCTGAAATGAGAGTGGGTAATGATGATGTTGGGAGAATGTCTCCCTCCTCCTTGAGTCTACCCAATACTCTCAGTGTTGTACCATGGCCTCCTATTGCTTCCATTCCTTCTGGATGTATGAATGGTGCATCATGATGTGAAACATGTCTCACCAAATCTAGATCAGGTGGCCTCCCAAGTGGTTTTCCACAACACAATGATTTCTCATGAGCCAATATCATATGCATAATAGATGGGACTGCTAGATCCTTTCTTCCACTGCACAAATCAGCCTTCCTCTTCTGTGCATCAACCTTCTAAAATAGATTGGGGTGTGTGCTCCTAATCATATGATGTTGGTCCTCCTTCCTATCCTCTTATTTCATCTTCAAGGTCTCACAATCTATCAATGATGGCACATGCTGCTCATGGACTGTGCCTTGATCTTCACATGTGAGATTATTTGGAATTTCTTGCAAGGGTACAATAATTCCTCTCATTGGAGCAATTGCTTCATCTTCCTCTCTATGAGGTACTAGATCTACTCCTGATGTGACAACGTTGTTACCTCTTACCTTCTCTTCCCCTTCATCATGAATGGAGGTTGCCTCAGCATCATTAAGAGACTCTTTGTTTAGTTTCTCTTTTCCAAAAGAGATCTCCATGTCGTCCTTTTGAGAAGAGAGCTCTTTCTAAAGTGGGGATCTTACCTCTAGCAAGGTATTCTGCAAGTTTTTAACCCCCTCAATAGCATTCTGGAATGGATTTGGGTTTATAGATCCTTCCAACTCATGTAAATGTTTTCTTTGTTTAGGCTTGGTTAGCTCAACCAAGGATGTTTCAAAATTTTTTGCATAAAATATTTTCACTAACCTCCTAGTGAACTTTTCATAAGTAGATACATTTACATGGTTCAAGGAAGAAGTTTCATAAAACCACCAGGCATAAGCCTTACCTTCAAGATGCAGCGCTGCTACTCTAATGGCTTCATCTTCTGAAACTTGTTGTTGCTGAAAATATGTGTTTAGCTCCTTCACCCAAGCCCTAGCTGTGCATCTAGGTGACCCATCAAAAGTAGATAGAGATAATCTACCCAAATCATGTTGCTTGCACCTTTTTCTTCTATCATGGTTGCTAGGTCTTTTATTCTCCTTGATCTTGAAAAACCCTTGGAATTTTAGATGATCTTTGAATCTCTGTGATTGAGATTCATATTCTTGAAGATAGTCACCAAGAGTCTCCTCCTTTGGCACATCCCCTTCCTCCATCTCTCTTGCTATGAAAATAGGCATGGTAGAGCATTGTAGATCTGATTTTGTGGTTGAATTCACACCCATAATATGAAAATCTTGAGCTTTCTCTATGTTCAAATCTTCTTGAGGGATTTCCATGTCTTTCCCTCCTCATTCCCTTGATTTCTCTTTTAAGCTCATGCGTAGTTTGGAGAAGAAGTTCTGAAAACTTCTTTCCCTCCATTTCTCCAAATAACGAAGACATCCCTTTTTCTCTTCTATGAGCCTTCTCTTTTTTGTGAGAAGCTTCTTCTCTGTCTGATAACATAGATGCAATGTCTTCACAGGCTGAGCCAAGATTATGCTCTGATATCACTATAATATTCCCAAATGGGAAAAGAAGGAATATAGCTCATAATAATTTAAATAGAAGCAAGTATTAACACATTACATGTGAGCCAAATTATATATCCATGGTATTATGTATAACAGCAATAAATAAGTACAAGATATTGGGGATCAAGCCCCTCAAGATAGGCAAAAGAAGACTCGAATGACAAAATGCACCCAAAACATGTAATACACTACTACACAAAGTACTGAAGAAAGCAGAGCGTAGTTTTAGTGACTAATACTGCAGCTACAAGATATATATATGGATCTGATAAGATCATGCTCATACAGGGCCAAAAATGGAGATCTATGCTCCTCAACACTTTTCCAAGACAACCCAAGATGGGTTTCCGGAAATACACTAAATATGAATGGTGGATATAAAGCCCTAGGGCTGAAGATGCACTGCAACTAAATCACATAGAAGGAGGTGGCTGAATCTGATGTAGATCTAAAATAACTCCTCCAAAAGGACTCTCTCCATGAAGGGTTGATCCCTTCACTGGAAAGCAAACTACTGCTACTGAGGAAATTGTTGTTGCTGGAAACTACTACTTTTGAGGAGAAGAACCATGTGTGGAAGGTTTTTAATGTGCTTAGAATGATCTAGGCTTTTAACCACATATTCTACTCAAGAAACCCAGAAAAAACCCAAAAATGGCTTGGACAGATTTTAACTTTATATTTTCAGCCATTTTTGGGTTGCCCACTACAACAACTCACTAAAATAACGCAAATCTGGACTAGAATTGCACTGTATGGGATAAAATCACCTTGGCATGATGCCAAATATATAAAATAATCCCAAGGGGCTCCTTTACTGGCCTCCCAATGGAAGGAAACCTTCCTCCACTGCAAAACTAGCTCAGAAAACACCCAACAAGATCTTCCACTGCTGCACCCTACAACTCAGCACATCTCTCAACAGAAACTACGTTGTACCACAATAATGAAGCTTAGTCTGAAACCTGAATGTGGAAATGTAGTGCAAACTCCTCCAAAAGCTTCTCAATGGAAGAGGTGGGATTCCCGATCAAGAACACCCGGTGCTAAACAGCACTCAATCTCAGCTAAACAGCTATAGAAAGATATATGTCTAAATAGACCATATAATCTAAAACATAACATATCATAATCTGAATAATATGGCTACTATCCTCTTCCTTTTATAAGAAATGAGCTTCCAAACCCTAAACCCCATCCATTAATGACAATACTTCTATGCAATGTTTCTCCATCTAAAACTGTGATTTCCCTCATTGAATGCCACTCCTCCATGACAACATTGTTGATTTGGTCAAGGTTGACCCAGTCCACATGCTTTAGCCCCTGTTCACACCTTAGGGTGCTTTATTAAGCTGAAAATATGATCCACTTTCACATGAGAAGTGGTTTTATTCCTAATAAAGAGATTTATGGGTCTCCCTACCCACTTATTCATCAAACAAGAAAGCAAAATTAGATTTTAATATTCCTATTATTTGCATGCTAATTTAGGAATATTACACAAAGTATACTGAGGTTAATCAGATTTACCGAAAGGTAACTAAATTAACCATTCCAAATGAAGAGAGATGGGACAAAATTTGTGAATTACTAGACTGATTAGTAATTCGGATGTAGTAAAAGGATATGCCAATAGATAAACAACACATAAACTAGCGCAGCACAGAAAAATGTCAATTCATCAACAAACTCCTCCAAAGCAGAGCCACCTCTCCACGCAGTTTTCCACCTTGCCTATTATCTGAAGGGATCGATAATATTGTTTAAAATAGTGCTAATTATACAATGTTTGTTGAGACACCGATCTTGTAATGATTTTGTAGCTATTGTATAAATACTTCACATTTTGAAGTATTCCAAGTCGATTGTTGAATATAATTTTCTCCAATTTATTGTAATTTTCCGGTTGCTCGACCCATCAATAATACAAGGACATTCTTCACAGGATTCATGTGGTGTATGAATTGGTGATGTTTTTCTCTTTTTCATGTGTTTATTCATTTTTTTTCTTTCTCTATCATTTAGTAAAATCTTAATTACATTAAATAAATGGTGACTAATAGGATTTGTTGAAAAGAACACCCTATTCTGGCGGTAGGTAATTTCTATGTTTTCTTCTAAAGTCAAAGTGAGGAATCCTTAATTGCTCCTCAGTTTCAAATAAACATTTCATTTCTTATGTTCCATATCGCCTTAAATTCTGAAAGATCCAACTAGTGCAACCTAGCTTGCCCTGTGAAACTCATTTAAAGTTTGGTGTAGATCGAGTTATTTGTTACACTCCATAGACTGGAATTATAAATAATCCAATCAACCAAACAATCACAAACAAACAAACAATTACACAAAGTAATAACTAGCCTAAAATTCATAAAAAAACGTAGCTAAATTTTAACGAGAGATCCCTCTTTGAAGCTAGTAGGGCTAGATCTGAGCTTCCAAAGCGGTTTTTATGTTATCCTCTATGTTTACTCTCACAATCTCAAAAAGTATAGAACGATAACAAGCCTAATAATACATCACAAGCTTCAAGAGGAGAAACAACACACAATACTGAATCTGTGAAGGGATTGATGTTTTAGGGAATGAGACACTCCTTGGTGACATAGATATATTATCCTTAGTGAAGCCACCCAATGGTGTGCAACTATGGGTGAGTGTAGTCAGTACAAAAAACTACTCCACAACCTCCGTTGATATTAGGTTCTTTTGTCTTTCGTTTTCGACAATGAACTACATCGAAGAACCCTTCACCCACATATGTGAGTGGAAGAGCCACTCCCAATGCTCTATATCTTCAAGCTCAATCTTATCAATTTTTGTGATTGCAAAGGTGGAATTGGGCTCTGCATCAATAATATTCTTCCCTTTATCATTCCCCTTGCCAGGTTTTAACTCAGAGTCAGAACATGCATATCATTTGAAAGCCTTCAGATCAACCACCAGTGATTGTGTGATTCAGTACTCTCTTTTATTGTGAGTGGGGCTCTTATGGGAATCACACCATTTCCCTATGTCCTTTTTTGTCTTTGTGGTGTTGTTATTTTCTTGTGGCTTCAATGAGTTGTCCTGGGTTTCCTTGCCTTGGATTTTTCCTTTGTTATGCAGTTTGAGGGAACCTTTCCCTTGCATTGGATTCACATATCCAAAGTCTCGTTTCTTTTGTTTAAATTTACACTCATTCTTTGTAGCATAGTTGTATGTTGCACCAAGCGAGGAGATGACGAGGAACTCAATTTCCTCCTAAATATATTTTTGAGATAAAATGTTGTACTTGAGCATCAGATGTATTTTTGAATATGTGATAGCTCCCCATGGGGTAATATTGTTCATGGCATCTTAGAAAGAATTCCATGTGGGTGCAGCTGAAAACAGTGGTGGTTCTCTCTCATCCCTCTATTCACTGTAGGAGCCCCACGAGTCCTTGACATCGAGGGAAACTTTGAGGAGTGAAAAAAGTAATCTTTTCTAGATTGGAAAAGTCATGAACCAAAAAAAAATCCTTCCAACAACTTTAACCATCTACATACGACATCTCCATCTATCTGGCTTTCAAATATGGTAATTTCAAAGTTGACTTACACCTTAAAAGGAGTGGCATCTCTAGAGTGGATACTAGATAAATATGCTTCATCTTTGGGTATTTGTTGAAGGTTGTGGGAAAGGTTATCCATCATCACGTTCCTTTATCGCTAGATACTTCCTCGAAAAATATTTTGAAAGGATATCCAGCTCCCTCATATTTCTTTTCTTATGACATGGGAGATCATCGGGGTTTGTGAGGTTGGTCTTTCAAAGGTTAAACGAGTTCGAACCCTAACTCCTTATATGTTGACCTTGTGGGGGAAATGCAAAGAAAAATAGAGAAAGAGTGGACCATTTTCATATTACTAATCTACACTTATGCAGGAGTGCAACAAAATATAGATATAAACATAAAAACATATATGGAGCAGAAATAGATATTTATTTCTTTAATATCAAAGAACTGTAATATTCTTACAAGGAGAATGGAAATAAACTAATTTGGGCAATGGTATCTTATCTCTGAGAAAATATGTGGCAGCTATTGGAGGAATTTACAGGGTAAGTTCTGTAGACCAAGAATCAAAGGTCACCGCTCATAAACAGATCACAAATCAGTACACCAGTATAATCACATGGTTAAAGCCCTCAAAGAGGGAAACATTCCACGGTCTGAGCCAACGCGACCACTTCATGCAATTTATTAATATAAAAAGAAAATTTACATATGTTTCTCTCATAAAAGGTTACCGGAAAAATGACCCTCCATGCTCTTTAAATAGAGATCATGGACCAATCGAGTGTTAAGCCACGAATCAAGTGTCGTTAATACCGAGGTGAGAGGTAACTGTCGGATCATTACAAATCGTGACCGTCAGATTATAAGTTACAAATGTACATGGTAAAGAAACACACTTTACCTAACTCTACACTAGACTAAGTTATTCTTAATTATTTCCTACGTGTCAGAATATCCTAACATCCTCTCTAAAAACAACTTGGGAGAGATTGGAAAGATTTGCTAAAGGTGACACAAAGGAGCCTATTTCCTATGTGTCGAAAATATCCTAACATCCCCCCTTAAGAACAAAGTGGGATAGGATTGAAGGATTTACAAAAGTGACACAATAGGAGAAGGAAGGAGGCATTAGAGCCTATCCCCCGTTAATGACAACTTTCCTGAACTCCAAGCATGGATCGAAGTTTGGTAAACTTCGCTTCCGTGAGAGCCTTTGTAAAGATATTAGCTACTTGATCATTGGTTGGACAGTACTGCACTTCAAGAACACGATCATGAATGAGATTTCTGATGAAGTGTCTGTGGAGTTCAATGTGTTTCATACGCTGATGTTGAACTGGATCTTTACATAGTTGAATGACACTCTGATTATCACACCAAAGTGTAGTTGGATGCTGCTGATGAAGACCAAATTCAGACAGGATCTGACGAAGCCACATGGCTTCCTTGTTGGCTTCAATTGCACCACAATACCGCTTCGTAAAGAGATGGCACTTTATTTCTTACAACACTAATTAATAGGTCCTCAACCAAGAGTGAATACATAACTGGAAGGCAAGTAGACTTTCGATCATCGTGGTCACCAAACCAATCAATCATGAAACCAATAAATAATGGAGATGCTCATGCACCGTAATGAATCCCTGCACCGTAATGAATCTCAAACTAAATTGTACCCCGAATATATCGAAGTATTCTTTTTTTAGTCGCTTCTGTTGATTGGTGAGGTTAAAATAAAGCGAGGCCACAAGACCAATGCAGCATGAAAGGCCGTGATGGGTATGGGTTAGATACAGAAAGTTTACCAAAAAGTTGACGATATAAGATAGCATCAACTTGTGGTAGTATTACTGATCGAAAGCTTGACCGTACTCAAAAAGGACATGTGTTTGCTTGCTGTACTTTTCCAGTTGAAAGTAAAGGAAGATCATAGGCATACTTGGACTAAGAAAGGGTAATAACTTCTTTGGATTGTAAGACATGAAGACCAAGGAAATCATGCAAGTGTCATAAGTTTGTCTTTCCAAACTTCTTTCTGAGGCTAGAATTCACATGGTTTATATGGTTGGTATCACTACCATTAAGTATAAGATCATCAACATAAATAACAAGGATGATTAAGGACTTACCCACTTTCGGTGGGTATATTTGTTGCCGAATGACACAAAGAAAGTCAACACCAAGAGAAATCTATCCATTCTGGCATACCAAGCTCGAGGAGCTTGTTTGAGACCATAGAGAGACTTCCTAAGGCGACAAACAAGACTGGAGTCTTTTTTGATAAAGCTAGGGGGTTGTTCCATGTATATTTCTTCATGCAAATCTCCATGTAAGAAGGCGGATTTAACATCCATCTGATGGATTTCCCATTTAAAGGAGGTAGCAAGGGAAAGAAAAAGGCGGATAGAATCCATTTTGGCAACAGGGGAGAAGGTTTCAGTATAGTCAATGCCTTAAACTTGTGAAAATCCTTTAGCAACAAGATGAGCTTTATGTATATCCACTTTTCCATCTGGTCCAAACTTGGTTTTGTAAACCCATATGCATCTGACAAGTTTTCTTCCTTTTGGAAGAGGAACAAGATCCCAAGTATTGTTTGCCAATAAGGAATGATACTCTTCATTCATAGATTCATCCCAACTTGGATGATCGGAGGCTTCTTCAAAGGTTTCTGGATCAAGTTTTTCTAGAACTTGAGCCAATAAGGAAGAAGCTCTTTCGAACTAAGAACGTGTACGACGTCAATCGACAGGGTCACCTGCAAGAGAACCTGCTGCATCCCAAGTAGAGTGGACCCAACTTGGAAGCGGTGGAGTATAAGGAACAATTTCACGAGGTGGAGGAGGATTTTCATCCTCACTGTCATCATCTGAACTAGAAGGAATGCTATTAAAAATAGAAGAGAGAGAGAGGTGGCACATATGCCGAATCAGGTTCGCAAGCCAAAGGTGGCACACTTGCCGAACTAGGCTCGTAGGCCGATGTATTTTCATCAAATTTTACATCTCTTCTAATGATAATATTTTTGGATTTTGGTTGAAGAAGTCTATATCCTTTTACATCTTCAGAATATCCAACAAAAATACATTTTTCACTCTCAGGTTCTAAGGCTTTATGTTTCGCATCTGGAATATGGGCCCAAGCATCACTTCCAAAAACATGAAAGTGACTTACATCGGGTTCGATTGAGCTCCAAGATTCTTTTGGAGTTATATTATTTAAAACTTTAGTAGGAGTGCAATTTACTATGTAATTTTCACAATTAATGGCTTCTACTCGTAGAAATTTGAATAACTGATATATTATTCACCGAGATTCTCCCGATCACACACTATTTTAGCTTCATGCACAATACATAATCTCTTCTACCATTGATCATTACATGCGGAAATAAAATCAATTGCATGCGCACATTAAAACCATAAACAATCACACATATGAACACAGTATTTCATGGGAAAGCTTAAAGCTGAAAACCCCAACTATCTGTATATTATATGTCATAGAGATCATGTAACAATAATTGTACAAAGCTCCTCACAAGCTCTCAATATAATATCCACTTGCTACACACTAATCAGGCCCGATCTTGCAAATCACATGCACCGATCTTTGCCAACCCTTAGCCTGCCTCTACTGCGTAATCCCTACTGAATAATGCCTCTGGATGAGTTCTAATTACCCCAGCCTTGCTCACGCAGTCTTTATAGGCATCTCTACTTAGTGTTGGATGCAAACCATGCATCACTTATAGTCACAACTGATAGTCATACTTTCCCTTTCACCTATCTCTGCACTGGTCTCCACTGAAACTGTCCATGCACTGAAGTTAACTGATGTATTCTTTAGTTGATTAATGGGTTTATAATTAGTGAATTAATTAACAATTAATTCACACCACTCCCACTAATTGTATCAATCGGGCTAAACTATATACAAATATCTCAACTATGTTTAGATTAGTTAAACCTAACACAACTCCATTAATCTCTCAATCAACTCCACCAAACTCACATGAGTTCTAACCGAAGAACCACAATAGCTCACAACTCCCTCGTGAGTCAGCGTAATTCCTTCCGTCAGCCTCCTGTACATATCCGTGCACTTAACTCGTTGCCCAAATGTATCAAGATAATGTTTAAAGTCCAAATACACAGAGCTAATAATATTCGACATATCTATTTTTAGACTGGCAATCTAAAAATAGATTCCACCCAATATGTCTGAAAATAGAAATCCATATATTTTTTCAACTTGACCAACCATCCATAAATAGCATCCCACAACTTATAGAACATGATCCATATGTCTAAAAATAGACTTTGCGACAAAAATCACTTGTGTGGCCCCCACCTAGTTTAGGTGATCACTTTCCAACTAGGATCAGGAATGATGTTTCAGGATGCCTCCTTCACTATTTCTTGTTGCAATATTCAACACTCCCTCTCAACAAGAAAGGACTGTCTTTGCATGCGACATGGAACTCCATGCATTTTCCCTGCAACCTTTGCAAGCGCCATGCAACTCCATGCACCGCTACAGAATCCTTCTGAACCGAAATACCCAACAACCACCGCCTAATGCATCATCAAAGTTCGACTTCTTCGGGTACTCATTGATAAAGACCATCGTGAACCATCATACCGTTGAACTCTGCACCCATGCACTCTGCACTTGCTGTCAACTCTGAATCGTGCTCCAGTATCTGACACTGTCACTTTGATCTGCCTGCATCAATCCAACTGATCATGCTACTGCTGATCTATAGGCTCCTCCTAGCCAAGTTCAATTCATGAGATCCACACCATCTCAATGAATCCTACCCAGAAATTTCCTCTTGGGATTACTCATGCATGTCGCCCCACCTCTCACCTGGTGGTATAGCTGTATGCACTCCCTCTGCCCATCTGGCACGAAATTTGTTTGCATGAGTGGTTTCTTCCACTCCATGATCCTCATCTTGTGGCTGCTCCACATCCTGAGGTTCACTATTACCTGCATGCAAATCCATCTCCCTCTCAAGCTTCAATTACATGGCTTTCTTGCACTTCCCAACAGTAGGAAGCTCCGTAGAAATCCCATCTACTTCAAGTCTGTAGAGATTCTTGGCTCGAATCCCAACCTTCTTGACTTGTCCTATTGCTTTGTACCGAAGGAAAACTTTTCCTTCACTAAAGACAACATCATACCCTTTATCCTCTAACATTGTGACTGAGATTAAATTCTTCTTTAAACCTAGAACATGCACAACATCTTGTAAAAGAATGAGTTTACCTGACTCCCTCTGAAAGGTAATGGTACCAATGCTGGTCGCATTGTATCATCCATTGTTGCCCAACTCAAAATGCAACTGGAGATATTTCTCCACCAAGTCACTGAAAAGATTCACATCTCCCGTCATGTGAAAGGAAGCACCACTATCAAAGTACCACCCCGATCCCAATGCACTAGACACCATGCATGTGATCAATGAGAAGTCCAGCTCAAATTGCGAGGCAAGAGCCTCACCAGCTGCAGCTCTAGCAGCCTGCTTTTTCTTCTTCTTTTGTGGACAATTCGTGGCGTAATGTCCATGCTCGTGACAGTGAAAACACTTCACTTTCGACATGTCATGTTCTTTACCATCCGTACCGGATTGAGAAGCATTCTTCTTACCCTTCCCCTTCCTTTCTTTGGCAGCCAAAGCGCATTCCTCTTCATCACCATTCTTTGATGAAGATCCATCCCTGGTATCCCGCCTTATCTCCCCCTGCACAAGATCCGACCAAAGTCACTCCCATCCTGGCAATTTCTCCTAATTAACACAACAAAGTCCTAATAGAGTGCCAAATTTTTCTAAGCCTGATAATCCCAGCCACCCTCATCATCCACACTAACTCCTACACTCCCAAGCTCATCCCTGCAGTGGACAAACTTTGTCAAGTATACCGGAATAGTGTCATTCTTCTCCATTTTTATTTTCCTGAGTTTATCCTTGAGCGCCAACTTCCTCTGGTTAGTTTCACTAGGTGAAACCCACGAGACCAAGGTTCAAATCCCATTGAGTATATGGTCTGCTATGATCTCGACTCAAGGAGTAGGCTCCCCCTTTTCCGTAGGGGTCTCGACTCTTGCTAAATCATAAAGATTCGGTGTATTTGGCTTGCAGGTTGTTGGATATGCTCTTGGTGTTATAAGGCAGCGACGAGGATTAATCCTTAGACCTCCCTTAGATTAGTCTAAAGAGTTATCGATTCACCATGGTCAAAAAAAAAAGGGGAACAATCAGAAGTCATTTTATGCTTATCTTTAAATCACAATATTTATTTTAAACATGAAATTTGTCAAAAGCCTAACAAGTTACGTGAATATATGACTTTAAAAGTTGATCCTAAAACTAGCACCATAATCATATCTTGACTTAGCAAGGTTTAAAATACCTAAACTTAGAGCATTGTCAATCTTTCAATTCAAAATTTCAAAATAGTTATTATCAAGTTGCATTCCATTGAGATATTTTGTATCATATGGTCAATACAATAACATGAACTAGATTTTCTACAAACTTCCTAAGTTGGTGAGATCCAATAATCCTCTCGGCATGGTATAGTTTTCTAATCTCGACCAATTCATAATGACCATTTCATTTTTTGTTACCCCTCCCACTAGAAAGCCCAACTATAATAGGTTGTCTTGAAACCTATATTTTTCCATTTTATCTTGCAAGTTGTGCTCTCAAATGGTTCAAAACACCATTTTCAAGCTTCACTTAATCTTTTCCCAAGATATGCTGAAAATTAGAACACCATTGATGATTGAGATAAATAATGGAAAAACAATTCACGAATGGTTTGTTGTCCTCATTTGGACTTGATAGTACTTGGACTAGATGTGAAGTGTTGTACATCCTGAAGATGAAAATTTAGGTTATCAATCCTTGGCATGGGTTACCTAATTTGTATTACAATTTGGTTAAAGCTTGGATTTTTGTGCATTCACAAAGTTTATGTTTTGTGGTATTATAAGCATAAATGATCCACATAGGGAGACACAATATTTTATTATATGTTGGTCAAGAATGTCTTTCACCTCCTCCTTAATTTTTTAATTTTTTAATAGTAATTTTTTATATAGATCAATTTTTAGCCAAGAAAACATAGCCATGAGGTCAATATCATGTTGATTTGTTCTTATTTGGGGCAACCATTTACCTGAAGTGAATCATATTTATACCACACCCACAATTTATTGAAGTGCTAGTTTTTTTTTGTGTCATTTTACGTATCTCCACTTCTTGCATCTACTCTATCTTAATTGCTATTACCATCAAAATAATTTCATCAATTATCTCTTAAGTTTTATAACTAACAAGAAAATTTCAATAAACAAGCTTGTATATTTAATAATGGAATTGACCAACATTAAGTGCATTCCTCTTGAAAATACTCCAATATATAATGCACTACAATGATAAGTTGATTAGGGGAAAAAATGTGGCCTCCTAATTGAAGAATGAATACAATGATTTAGGCTGATTATTGCAACATTATTTATATAAAAAGCACAACATATTTGACTCAATGGCCTAGATAGCTAGGACACATTTTGCAAACACTTAATGAAATTTTAGCCTCACCCCATAAATTTCACAAACCCCCTTGAAATATGGATAAAATTCAGGAATTTGTTTGCAAAACCCCATGAAATATAAATGAATTTTTTTCCTTGTGAGGGTAGCTCCATTAAATATGGAGATAATTAGTCTCCACTGATAAATGTTGCAAACTTCCAATGAAATATTAATCTTTTTGGATAAATTTTGGCACTCCTTTTGTAATATCCAAAAATAGGAAAAGACAGTAATACAAAACACAATAATTGGAAACTGCAACAATGACCAAATGAACTAAATACACCATACAAATATGTGGAATAGCTGAGCCATTTTATTAACATCGAGGTGGATGAACAAGTACAATAGTGCTCAAAATAGATAGCACTCAAGCCAACAAAGAAGGCTAGAGTGACCCTGAAGTCCTCTAAATGCAGACACTGCGTAATTGTTGATCTTTTGGAGGCCATATTGTGTTGTCCCTTCTACAAATGCTAGAAATATAATTTTTGGATGAAATGGATTGTGTAGATTAGGTTGTTCCAGAGCTCAGATGATGTCGGGATTTCAGATCCGGGCTCTATGATGAAAACCCAAAATAACCCAGAAAGGATTTCCAGATTGGACAACCTTGGAAAGTCACCCTCTTAGGGATTGCAATGTATAACTGCTGGGTATGCAAATTTGTTGCATGAACTGAAGATAAATATGGTTGCAATAAGATCAATCAACTCAATTCTTGAAGGTTTGATCCCTTCTCTAGATTCTCAAGCTAGAAGCTCAAGATCTAATTCCTCCTTCCTCCTCTCAATGTTGCATTTGCTGAATAAACAACTGCTGGAATGGATTGCGCTGTCAAGGAGGCTGAAGTTTCAACCTACTACTAGATGATGTAATAGAGCTCAAGGTTTATTAAAATAATCTCTCCAAAGTGAGGGGATGATCCCTCGTAGGATTTCCAGCTGAAATGTTCGAAACTTCCTTTCTCTAGTGGATCTATAGGACTGGACTACGCAATTCCTAGGGGAACTGCTGCTACATGGAGGTGTATGATGATGGCCTCATGTCGGATATCAATATTTTTCTCCTGGAATATTGAAATATAAGCACAAGGTGAAAGGATGAATACTCCACTAGTTTCTTAGTTGAAATGCCAAGAACTACCTCCTCCTCTCAAACCCTCAAGCAGGAATGTGTAATTCCTAAATTTGTATGTACAGAAGAGAGGGGTTGAATGTGGAGCCAATGCCTAATGATGAATGGCTTCTCAATAGAAACCTTCCCATATTAGTCACTTGAAGTCCCCCATGGGTAAGGGTGGGATTCCCGCTCGGGAACACCCATGTGATAAACAGCACTACAAACTTAGCTAAACAACTGAAGCGTGCAAAGAAATGTCAAATGACAATTCCAGATCTAAAATCCAATTCTAAAATCTACCTTATATGAATACCTTAGCCTTCCTTTTATGCTTTGTGAGCCTTCCCTAACCTTGGCCCACCTCATAACTATGTTGAACATGTGGCCACTAGCCTCCATGAAGACTGTGTTGTCTCTCCATGATCTCCATCATCTCCATCATCTCTTCATTTAATTTCTACTCCTCCATCATGTGTGCATTAAATGCACCACTTCCTCCACTATTCATTAGTGCTCTATGATCTTACTTTTTTTTATCCATGATCCTACTTTTACTCCTCCTCTATCTCCATGATCTTCCTCATTAATGTTGCATGATCTCCACTCTTCCTTCATTAGTAAGCTGCTCCACTACTCCATAATGTTGATCTACTATCTAAATAACCACATTCACACAACAAGAGTGGATTTTATTCATCTATGGGGTTTATGGGTCCCTCCACCCTTTTATTTACTTAACTAATTAAGAAAAGTAAGAACTCTAATATTCCAATTAACTGATGGAAAATTGGGAATATTACATTCCTCCCCGCCAAAATGTTGTTTTTCCTTAAGAAACTGCAAAAGTGAATGATACAACAATCCATCTCCTTCCAATTGGAATCTTCATATGGAAGGTATCCCCATCTGCTACAATGTGCTATGAATGACCAAATCCATAGTTGCCTCTCTAGAATGTCTAGAATGGCCTCCAACTGCGTATTTAGATGCCTCTCCTCATCAAAGTGGCAACCATATGTTGTCCCAAAGCCTCTTCCCTGCATGAGATATATGAAGTGAAGTGGTTGCTTCCCCAAAAGGAAAGTCCCAACTCATGAACTATCTCTCCAACCCATGCTTCATGGAGTAAGATTTATCTCTCCATGCTTCCATCATTAGCCCTGCTTTCTCCAAGCATCATCTCAACATTGTGCACAATAGGAAATAGAGACATATGGGTTGACATGTGAAATGTCATACCATACTCTCTCAATAGTAGCCACCACAGCAATGCCTCTTGCTGCCACATCACACCATCATCATGCCAAATGTAGTAGCCATGCTCTCTCAAGAGAAGCCACCACAACAATTCCTCTTGCTGCCACACCACCTCATCATCATACCAAGTATGGTGGCCATACTCTCCTAACATAAGCCAATGCAGTAAGGCCTCTTGTTTCCATCCTACATCAGCATTATGCAATGTATGGGAGAAAGTCAGCCCATACTCTCCCAAGATTAACCAAAGCAGCAATGATTCTTGCTGCCACCTCACATCATCATCATGCAAGCCATGGATCATCAACATACTGATTGGCATGTAAAATGTCACATCATCCCAACATAACCAAGCTCCCTATTGCCACCTCATCTGAGAGTCATGCAATGTTCCAAATAATAACACATCACATGACGTATACCACTATAATATCCCAAAAAAAGCACATACATGGACATGTGATATGTCATGTGATGACCAAACTCTCTCAAGAGTAACCAGCGCATCCATGCCTCTTGCTGCTGCATCACACCAGTACTATGCAAGGCATGGATCATGAAAATATGAAATGTTTCATAGTAACCATACTCACCCAAAAGCAACCAGCGCAGCCATGCTTATTTTTACCTCGTGTCATAGATCTGCAAGTAGCTGACCAGCCACTTACTCATCATCCTCACCCATCCATCCAACTATGTGTGACTCCTATCATGCTCCAACTTGGTATCCACCAAATGGATAATACCATCCTCCCCAATCTGATGACTATCTTTGCACTCCATGATATGTTGAAGTGCACCCTCCTCGAGGTCTCTCCAAGAGAACCTCTCACCAATGGCCCAATAGAACCTATGAAGTTTTGAATATGTTGTAGGAATAAACTTCCCTTTTATTTGTGGGATGCTCATCAATAATTCTTTATCCTTGTAATATTCCAAAAGGGAAAAGACAAGAATATAGAACATGTGCAACATTCCAAATTAAGCAAAACAAGAATATAGCACTAAAGTCTGAAAAATGTCAGAAATGTGCTGCAACTGGAAATTACATTAAGCCATCATAATCATGAGCAGTAAACAATTGGATCATATCATTAAGGATCAAAAATAATGTAAGTACACAGTGCTCCAAAACAGATGCACTCAAGCCACAAGATGGCTAAAATACACTAAAGTAATATAGCACTGGAAGGTATAACTGCAGTTGTTAGAAATTGTTTCTTATATGAAGAAGATATATGTGCAAGATGTTTTTGTAGTGCTCAGAATGATCCAGGATTTCAACCATGGACTCTTCTCTAAAAACCCAGAAAAACTCAGAAATGGTTTGGCTCGATTCTAAGTTTGGATTTTTGGCCCTTTTTGGGTTGCCCACTACACCCGTGATGACTGACTTACGCACTCCCTAGGAATGACTGCTGATATGGGGCTGAGGAAATGATCTATCAGCTACAATAGCACCCAATCAAATCAATAGGTGAAGGGTTGGTCCCCTCACTGGAAAATAGGGTGAAGAACTTGGGTACTTGACCTCCCACTGCAACTGCACTACAAAATAACGCAGTTTATGGAGGAGACTACGTTGTGGGTGAATGTTGTTGCTTGGACTGATGTTAGATGGTGGAATGAAGCTCTAATAACTTCCTCATTAGCCTCCCATATGAATGGTTTCTCCCTCCACTGGAAAACAAGCTCAGAAGTTGGGTTTCTTAACCCTCCATTATTGCAACCCTGCAACACAACACAATCCTAAAGGAGATTGCGCTAGGAATAATGGTTGAAGATTGGCCAAATTATAGATAGTGGAAATTATTCTCAATATACCTCTCCTAAGTAGGCACTTGAATTTTCCTGAGGATGCACAATAGACTCCACTTGATGAGATGCACTAATTTCACTTGATTCTCGCTCAAGAACACCCTTGTGCTAAACAGCACAACAGACTCCGCTAAATAGCTGAAGCATGCAAATAGTCATACAAGACCACAAAATCAATAATCCAAATCATGTCTTATATGGTTTCCATCCTCTTCCTTTTATGCTTGGTGAGCATCCTCACCCTGGGTCCCACTCATTAAAGGAGTTACTCTCATGCATACACTCCTCCTAAATTACTGTGTTATCCTCCATTAATCCTCCACTATCTCCATAATAGCGTTGTTGATCTAGTCAACATTAACCTTGTCCACATGCTTTAGCCCTTGTTCACACCTCAAGGTGATTTATTAAGCTAATACAATTATCCACATTCACATGAGAAGTGGTTTTATTCCTACTAAATAGATTTATGGGTCTCCCTACCCACTTATTCATCTATCTAAATGACAAAAGTAAAAATTAATATTCCAATTAGTTGCAAGATAATTTTGGAATATTGCAGTCCTCCCCTCCCAAATTTTTCTTTTCCTCAAGCAACTGCAAGGATAGACACTACAAAGCATCCTCTCCTCCTCCTGTAGCATCCTCATCTGATAAGATCCTCCACTGAACAAGATGCTCTCTCATCAATCTGTCCCCTAGTTGCTCCTCCCAACTGTACAAGTTAGCCTTTGGTGATAAATCCAAATGGCTCTCATCATGAAGAAGTGGGATATCCATGGAGGCAAATATATGTTGTCTAGAGGCCTTATTGAGGCATGGAATCTGAAAAGTGTTGGGAACCTTCATTCCCATGTGAAGCTCCAATCCCCAAGCTATCATCCAAACAAAATGGGTCACCCTCCAAAGTGGTAACTCATAGAAAAACTCCTCCATCTCTTGCTCCTGCAATGTAGATGGGCTATATGACTGGACATGATAGAAAAAATTGTCTATTCCATGTTGTCTCTCTCTACACTTATGATATGTGTAGAGATGCTTCTATTTTTTTGCTGCAATAATGTTGCCCTCAAGAGGCAAAAAATGCAACTGGATCCTCAAAGGCCCACTCTTTGGTTCTATGAACCTTGCTTGCCCAAACCATCCCACATATAGTGAATAGTACATCATCACAACATGGCATCAAGATGAGAAATATATTGAGTGTTATCTGAAATGTTGGATGGTGCCAATAGTTTCCCATGTGGTTACAACGTAGTTTTGCTACCTACTGCCTTTGATCATAGTGTGGCAAGTTGTCTCCCAACATGGAAAATTTTAGGGGCTAATATTCGCAGGTGGGCTAATTTTCCATGGTTTTTCCAAAAAAAAGATTCGCTAATTTCCATTCTTTTATAGAAATGATTCGCCCAAATTTTACAATATAAAATTACTTTACGTTAAAAATTGCCAACATTATATAGACAATATGTATAATATCATTATAAATTTGAATAAGATTACAAATACATCAATAAATATTTTATAGTTTTCATATTAGGAACGGGTGAGATTCGCCAATTTTTTAAACTTCAAGATAATTTTCCATCCTTAAAATTATCCCTATCTCCCAACCATTTTGTAGTTGTGCATGTTTTCTCATCTACTGGAAAGTAGTAAATGGCATTGTGTATCAATTGATCCCACCAATAATAGCATAATACTTGCCCAAATCCATACAATAAATGGCTATATCCATCACTGATGTTTGTCTTAGGAAGACCATGAAGCCCAAATAGAAGCTTTCCCTCTTGTGGAGCAATGCATTGTATATAAATGGCAAGAGAATGCAAATACTTTGTTAGATGATCAATAAGTGAAAAAACACAACTCTTACCATGTATTGTGATTAAGTTGTTAATGAGATCCATGGATGAGTCCTCCCATGAGAATCTCTTCATATGGTATGATATGTCTCCATGAGATCTTGGTGAATGGAAAGGAATGAACCATGTGATGCATGTAGAGTCTTCTTCTTGTGCTTGGATATCCAAGTCAAGAAGGTCATGTCCTGGTAATAGGTGACTCCATTCACCACTCTATAACTCCCATCTTCTACTTTCCCATCAAGTGCCTCATATGTGAAGTGACCCTTGGAACACTCCATCAATAGATACATACTCCCAAGTGATAGTGTTGTTGGCCTTTGTGATAAGGCTCATGTCATCTCATAACTTCCCTCTTTGACATGCCCAATGCCAAAGTCACATATCGGAATGCTACTATATATGAGAGACTCCTTCCCATGTGGAAGAATCTCCTGATCCTCCAAGGCTAAGGAGTAGCCCCTTTGCACCATGATTGTGCCACCATCTACTCCTAAAACATTATGCAAGGTATGGAAGAAAATCAGCCCATACTCTCCCAAGAGTACCCAAAGCAACAATAACTCTTGCTACCTCCTCACATCATCATCATATAGACCATGGAGTAAAAACATGATGATTGACATGAAAAATATCACATCAGCCCAATACAACCAAACTCCTTGTTGCCACATGATGTAAGTTTCATGCCATGTCCCAACCAATAACACACCCTTTGACATAGGATATGTCACATGATGGAAAAAATCCTTCAAGAGTAGCCAGCGCAGCCATGCCTCATGTTTCCCTGTGTCATAGATCTGCAAGTGTATCACCAACCCCTTGCTCATCATCCTCACCCATCCATCCAAATGTGGATGTATCCTACCATGCTCCAAATTGGTATCCATCCAATGGAGAATACCATCCTCCCAAATCTGATCACTATCTTTGCACTTCATGAGATGTTGAAGTGAAACCTCCTAGAGTTCTCCACATAAAGACCACTCATCAATGACCAAGTTAAACCCATAAGGTTCCAAATATGTTGTAGGCAATAGCTTCTCATTGAGATGTGAGGTGCTCATCAAGAAGGACCTATCATAATAATGGGAGATGTTATCCATAATAAGATGTCTCTCATCAACCATCTACCTATCCAATGCTACACAAGTAGAATGGTCATTGGAATGCTCCAATAATATTTGGGCACCTAACTTATCACTGCTGCTTAGTGACAGCGTTGTTGATCTCCATGATGGGGCATGTGGTGTCTCATAATCATGCACAATGTTGAACATATAGTTCTGCATTGGATTTATTAGGGTTATGCTCATCCTATCCTCCAAAACTCTACACTCTAACCCAAAGTGTTTTGTGCATCTCAACAATGAGAAACCAGGATGGCTATATATCTCCTCCTTGAACAAGTCAAGGATCCTCTGCGCAGTGATATTCTATTGCTCCAAATCAACAGTGTGGTTTGACCCTTGGTCATGCAATTTCCCTAATGGTATGTCCCCACAACTCTCCATATGATGTGCTGAAATAATATGGGGTGGAATTGTTTGCATGCCTTGGTTAAGTTGATCCTTGGGAAGATCTTGTACAGCTAGAAGGGTTCCTCATATAGGTGTAATGACTCCAAATACTGGTGATGGTGATGTTTTCTCCTCTACTATTGCAGCAGCGCTGGTATAAGTCTCCTCCTCCTCATGCATCTCCTGAATAATGCATGGGACTCTCAATGCCAAGAGATCAAGACCATCTTGCAAAGATGTAAGTGTTCCTTCTCCTGATGCAAGTACTCCTGCAGCAAGTGGTGGTGGAAGTTGTTCTTCTTTCAGAATGATAATGCTGACATCTTCCCTTGGCTTCTCATGTGCTTTCTCATCTATGTCAGGAAATGTCTCAATAGGAACTACCTCCGGTTTCCTCTTATCAAACTTCTTGATCACCCTTCAAGTAAAATCTGCATAAGAAGTCACTCTTTCATGTTTCAAATGGTTGAACCATCAAATATTTGCTTCACCCTCAAGGTGCAGTGCTGCAATCTCAACAGCTTCTCTTTCTGCTATTGGATGTAGCAGGAAGAATGCATCTAATTTCTTCCTCCAAGCCTTTGTTGTGCTTGTGGATGACCCATCAAAAGTAGACAATAGAAATCTATTATGTCTTTTTCTTCTATTTTTGTTGCAAGGTCTCTGTTCTTCTTGGATCTGAATGAACTGTTGGAGAGTTAGATTCTCCTTGAAATCCCTTGATTGAGATTTGTAATTTTCAATATTATCACTTAGATTCTCATGATCTAAGTTTCTTCTATCTCCATGCATTTCACCTTCCTCTTCAAAGAAAGTGGACATTGTAGATTGCTTTGGAGCTCTACGCAATACCGGTTTATTTTGTTGCTGATAGGAAGTGCTTTGACCTTCCTCATCTTGAAACCTTCTTTGAGTTCTGATTGCATCTCTCCCTTCTCATTTGCTTGACCTCCTTGGAGAGGTCCTTCATAGATCTGAAAAGATATGATAAAAACTCATTCCCTCCATCATTGTAGATCCCTTCTTCTTGTGTCATAACATGTATTGCCCACAAGTTGAGCCAGAGATCATGCTCTGATACCACTATAATATTCCAAAATATAAAAGATAGGAATATAAAACATATGCAACATTCCAAATTAAGAAAAACAGGAATATAGCACTAAAGTCTGAAAAATGTCGAAAATGTGTTGCAACTGGAAATTTCATTAAGACATCATAATCATGAGGAGTAAACAGTTGGATCATATCATTAAGGATCAACAATAATTTAAGTACACAGTGCTCCAAAATGAATGCACTCAAGCCACAAGATGGTTGAAATACACTAAAGAAATCTAGCACTGGAAGGTATAACTATTGTTGTTGGAAACTTCTACTTTTGTGAAGAAGATTTATGTGCTAGAGGCTATTGGAGTGCTCCAAATGATCCATGATTTTAACCACATACTCTACTCAAAAACCCCAGGAAAACCCAGAAATGGTTTGGCCAGATTCTAAGTTTGGATTTTTGGCCTTTTTTGGGTTGCCCATTGCACCCCTGCTGACTGACTTACGCACTCCCTGGGAATGACTATTGATATGGGGCTGAAGAAATGATATATCAACTTTAATAGCACCCAATAAACTCAATATATGAAGATCTAGTCCCCTCACTGGAAAATAGGGTCAAGAACTTGGGTACTTGACCTCCCACTGCAACTACGCTACAAAATAACGCAATTTCTGGAGGAGACTGCGTTGTGGGTGAATGTTGCTACTTGGCCTAATTTCGGATGGTGGAATGAAGCTCTACGCACTTCCTCACTAGCCTACTGAATCAAGGGCTGCTCCCTCCACTGGAAAACAACCTCAGAAGTTGGGTTTCTCAACCCTCCACTACTGCAACACTGCAACACAACACAATCCTGAACGAGACTATGTTGGGAATAATAGCTGAAGCTTGGCCAAATTCTGGATAGTGGAAATGATGCTCAATATATCTGTCCTGAGTAGGCACTCGAATTCCCCCGAGGATGAGGGTGTGATTCCCACTCGGGAACACCCTTGTGCTAAACAGCACAGCAGACTCCGCTAAACCGCTGAAGCGTGCAAATAGTCATACAAGACCACAAAATAAATAATCCAAATCATGTCTTCTATGGCTTCCATCATCTTCCTTTTATGCTTTATGAGCATCCTCACCTTGATTCCCACTCATTAAAGGAGTTATTCTCATGCATACACTCCTCCTAAATGACTGTGTTGTCCTCCATTAATCCTCCACTATCTCCATAACAGCGTTGTTGATCTGGTCAACATTGACCTTGTCCACATGCTTTAGCCCCAGTTCACACCTCAAGGTGCTTTATTTAGCTAATATAATGATCCACATTCACATGAGAAGTGGTTTTATTCCTACTAAAGAGATTTATGGGTCTCCCTACCCACTTATTCATCTATCTAAATGACAAAAGTATAAATTAATATTCCAATTAGCTGCAAGCTAATTTTGGAATATTAAAATCCTCATAGTGGAAGATGCCATCCATCACAAGATGCCTATCATCTACCATCTGCACATCCAATGCTTCATAAGTGAAGCGGTCATCAGAATTCTCCTAGAATAATTGGGCCTCCAAATTATCACTGCTCCTAAGTGACAGCGTTGTTGATCTCCATGATGGTGCATATGTTGTCTCATGGTCCTCTCCATACACAATTCTAAACTCGTAGTCTTGCATTGTACTGATCCACCGTTGTTGCCTCTCCTGCAGCTGTTTCTCCTCCTCAGAATGATGTCGGATACCATGGTGGTTGGTCTTCTCCTGAAATCTACTATCAATAAAGAACTGCCAAAATTTTACCAATGCATGCATAATGGCCAATATCTCTTTGCTGTAAATAGAATACGACAATTCATGCGATAGTAATATCTGACTCTCGAAATTTAATGTATATCTCCCCTGCAATAGGACTATGCTAATCCCATCCTTTGAAACTCCAATCTCCAACACAAAGTGTTGTGTGCAGCTTGACAATGTAAAACTAGGATAGCTATATATCTCCTCCTTGAAAAAATCAAGGTTCCTCTGCGCATTGAAATTATGTTGCTCCAAATTAGCATGGTGCTCTAATCCTTTGCTATGTAATTGCCCTTATGGCATGACCCCACAAATCTCAAGAAAAGGTGTTGAAATAATAGGGAATGGAAATTTTTGCAAACCTTGAATCAGCTGATACTTGGAAACGTCTTGCAAAGCTACAAGAGTTCCTCCAACCGGTGTGTTACACCATTTTTTGGTCATCTAACCTACTATCATTAGATGGACCCAAGTACACCATGCAAGACCAATTTTACCCTAAGTAAAATTGCCTTCACTATGTAAAATAACTTAATAAAACACATTTATTAGGTTGTTTATGGTCTAAACAGGAAACCCCAAAAGGAAATATTAAACAAACCTATATTTGTTTGATTTTCCTAGTCATGTTTAACCCAAAAAAAAGAAATTAATTAGATAAATCTTTATTTATCTTATTAGTTTCTAGGAATAATTATTTAAACCTTATTTAAATAATATTCCTTGTTAAATATGACTAAATCACCCATAAATAATTAAATAAATCATTATTTATTTTATTATCCTTCAACCACTTCCTTAAAATGATAAATAAATCATTTATTTATTTATTATTCACAAATAAAGGGATTTTACCCAAGTCAAATACCTTTTCCCTCCAACAAATATAATAAAATATTCCATAAAAGGTGGATCTAGATTTGGTTAACATTATTTTAATCATGCACCAAGATCTAGAATGACCCAATATTTTGTTATAAATAGGAGGGTTTTCCCTACCATTCTTCACCTTTTGTTGCTTATTAGATCACTCTGGATCTAAACTCTTGGTCTGACTTTGAGCCATTATCATTGTCATAATTTCCATTATTTGCTGTGTGAGCTCCCTTTGAGTTCTATCTTTGTCTGGGTTTTCTACACCAACAGGAGAGAGAAATGCTAGATCTGAAGTGCTGAGGACTTCCAAGAACCCATCCCATTGAGGAGAATTTGAAACATCTTCTTGTTTTCCTCCCAGGTGCCCTTAATACAAAAAATTCTTTCAAAAATTGTTCTTGTCTTGTCTATTGGATATATGGAGAAAAACCTTATTTTTACTGCTTAATGTCTTTCTATGCATAGATCTGGTTTTTGCAGCTCTTGTCTTGATCAACTAACTACAGATCTGAAGATATTGGCAGCCTTATTTGATGTTAGGGCTATTAGTTATGCGTAGCTAAAGTGGTATTTTTTCGTACACTTCGACAGAAGATTCATACTAACACGGTGCAATGGCTTCTCCAATTGATGGTGATGGTGATGTGTGTTCCTCCTCTACCGTACCAGTGATGGTATCTGCCTCCTCTTCCTCATGCATCTCTAGAATCATGCATGGGACTCCCAATTTCAAGAGCTCAAGACCATCTTGAAAAGATGCAAGTGCTCTTTCTCCTGATGCAAGTACTTCTGCAACTGGTGGTGGTGGAATCTACTCCTCTTCCAGAGTGATAGTGTTGACATCTTCTCTTGGATCCTCATGTAATTTCTCATCAATGTTGGGAAATGTCTCAATGGGAATTACCTTTGGTTTTCTTCTATCAAAATTCTTTATCAGCCTTCTAGTGAAGTCTACATAAGCAGTCACTCTTGCATGTTTCAAATGGTTGAACCACCAATCCTTTTCTCCACCCTCAAGATACAATGCTGCAATCTCAACAGCCTCTCTTTCCACTACTTGATGTAGCTGGAAAATTGCATCTAACTTCTTCCTCCAATATTTTTCTATGCTTGTGGATGATCCATCAAATGTAGGCAAGAAAAATCAATTTTGTATGTGCATTTTCTTCTATTACTGTTGCGGGATATTTGTTCTTCTTTGATCTAAAAGAATTGTTGGAGAGTTATATTCTCCTTGAATGCTCTAGAATGAGATTTGTACTCTGCAAGATAATTACTCAGAGTCTCATGCACTAAGTATCCTCCATCTCCATGCCATTCACCTTCCTCTGCAAATAAAGTGGATATAGTATATTGTTGTGGAGATTTTTGCATTGTTGGTTTCTTCTGCTGTTGATAGGAAGTGCTTGGACCTTCCTCATTCTGAAACATTCTTGAGGTCTCTTTTTGCTTCTCCCTTCTCATTTCTTTTACCTCCTTGGAGAGATACAACATCGATATATAGATAAGTGTGGAAAAACTTAATCCCTCTGTCATTTTAAATTTATACTTTCTGATTCTTCTTCTGATGTCATAATATGATGTTCTCACAAGCTGAGCTAAAGGTCATGCTCTGATACCTCTATAATATCCCAAAATAAGAAAATAAAGTAATACAAAACACAATAACTATAAACTACAACAATGAACAAATGAACTAAATACACCATAAAACTATACAGAATAGTTGAGAAATTTTATTAATATGGAGGTGGATGAACAAGCACAAAAGTGCTGAAAATAGATAGCACTCAAGCCAACAGAGAAGGCTAAAGTGACCCTGAAGTCCTCTCAATGCAGGCACTACGTAACTATTGATCTGTTGGAGGCCATACTGCGTTGTCCCTTCTGCAAATGTTGGAAATATAACTATTGGCTGAAAGGGAATGCGTAGTTCAGGTTGTTCCGAAGCTCAGATGATGTCGGGATTCTAGATTCGGGCTCTATGATTTCCAGATTGGACAAACTTGGAAAGTCGCCCTCTTAGGAATTGCAATGTGTAATTCTTGGGTATGAAAATATGATGCATGAACTGAATATAAATATGGTTGCAATCAGATCAATCAGCTCAATGCTTGAAGGGTTGATCCCTTCTCTAGATTCTCAAGCTAGAAGCTCAAGATCTAGCTCCTCCTTCCTCCTCTCAATGTTGCAGCTGTTGAATACACAACTACAGGAATGGACTGCACTGTTAAGGAGGCTAAACCTTTAGCCTGCTGCTAGATGATGAAATAGAGCTCAAGGCTGATGGAAATAATCTCTCCAAAGTGAGGGGATGATCCCTCACAAGATTTCCAGCTGAAATGCTAGAAACTTCCTTCCTCCAATGTATCTACAGGACTCGACTGCACAATTCCTGGGGGAACTGCAGCTACATGGAGGTGTATAATGATGGCCTGATGTCAGATATCAATATGCTGCTCCTGGAAGACTAAAATATAAGCACAAGGTGAAAGGATGAATCTTCCACCAGTTTCTTAGCTAAAATTCCAAGACTACCTCCTTCTCTCAAACCCTCAAGCAGGAATGCGTAATTCCTGAAGTTGTATGTGCAAAAGAGAGGGGCTTAATGTGGCACAAATTCTTTATGATGACTGGCTTCTCAATAGAAACCTTCCCAGAGTAGCTTGAAGTCCCCCTTGCGTAAGGGTGAGATTTTCACTCACGAACACTTGTGTGCTAAACAGCACTGCAGACTTAGCTAAACATCTGAAGTGTGCAAAGAATTGTCAAATGAGAATTCCAGATCTAAAATCCAATTCTAAAATCTGCCTTATATGGAAACCTTCACCTTCTTTTTATGCTTTGTGAGCCTTCCCTAGCCTTGGCCCACCTCATAACTGCGCTGCACATGTGGCCATTAGCCTCCATAAAGACTGTGTTGTCTCTCCATGATCTCCATCATCTTTGCATTTACTTTCCACTCCTCCATCATGTGTGAGTTAAATGCACCACTTCCTCCACTATTTCATGATTAGTGCTCTACGATCTTACTTGTATTGCTCCATGATCTTACTTTTACTTTTCCACTATCTCCATGATCTTCCTCATTAAGGTTGCATGATCTCCACTCGTCCTTCATTAATAAGCTGCTCCACTACTCCATAATGTTGATCTACTATCTAAATAACCACATTCACACAACAAGAGTGGATTTTATTCACCTATGAGGCTTACGGGTCCCTCCACCCTTTTATTTACTTAACTAATTAAGAAAAGTAAGAACTCTAATATTCCAATTAACTGATGGAAAATTGGGAACATTACACCTTTAAATTTGGAGATAATGTGTGTTGGGAGGCTATGAAATTTTGGTTTTCCATGAGAAAGTTTGCAAACCCCCAGAAATATAAGTGAAAATTTAGTTATAAATTATAACACAATTAGTTTGTCAATTTTTATAATTAAATTAATATTAATAATTATTATTTTTTAATAAGTTTATGAATTTTTTAATTAGATAATACTAATAATTAACATAGTTTTTTATAATATTTTTTAACATGTCAAATATTTCTCTCATAATATATTAAAAAGAAATTTTGTTGTAAATTTTTGTGTAAATTTAAATTCCCACAAAAAATCATTCTAATCTTTAAAAAAAAATTAAGTATGAAAAAAATGTTATTAATATTATTTTTATTTTTATTTTATTAATGATTAATTCTTTGTTTTTTTTTCTACATAATAAATTACTTTATATTTAGAATTTTATATAGAAATTTAACACAGTTGGTTAACAAATGTTCCCTTGTATTTAGTATTTTATATAGAAATTTGAAACCATTTATTCACAAATTCTGTTAAATATTGAGTTTATAAATTAATTTAAATATAAAATATACAGAGGCAATTATTTTGGTAAAAGTGTAGTTGAAAATAATTCATATTATATTGTATTAATGGAGAAATGATTACATGGTTGTAACATAACTCCTTAAGTTAGGATTAGTTCCTAGGTTGTAGGAGTTTTTTCCCAACTCCCTATTCGCACCCCACACTCACAATACCGCAAACCACTTCGACCCCCCTCCGAAATCTGCCTAACCACCCTCTTTTCCCGCTCTCCTCCTCATGCGCTCCCCTCCACTCCCCTACTACCACGTATCTCCTCCTGCCTGATCCCACTCCCACTTACTGTTCAATTCTTGCACCTTCCTTTCACACTCACACATCAAATATTGTTGCCAACCATGTGCCTTCACATCATTTCTCACCTCCATGTCACCTCCCGCCTCATGTTCAGTCAAAACTATGTTTTTTACCTATACATCACAGTAATTTAAAACATGGATTACAAACAAAAACAGACCTTTAGAATATTTTTTAGGTGCTGCTGCTGCGTTGCGCAGCCGTGACCTAACAGCACTGCATCTGCTCTTCACTCACAGGGTTCAGCTCCAATGGAGGCTGGTGGGGGTGTCGAACCTGTCCCTCCCCTGCTAGAACTGATTACATTCAAGAAGCTCATTGCCGGATCTCTCAAGAGACCAATGTCCGAGGCACAACAGAAGTCCGTCAAAATTCTGGACTACATCCCAATTGTAGAATTTCCAATAGCAGAAACTTGCAGATCGGCAGTCAATCTAGCAGACAGAGGGCTCATCGGACAATTTACCGGGCTCTGGCCCTCTCCCAAATCTGTTGAGGCCTGGGTGCAGAGAAATTTGACGCCGCTCGTATCTGAAGGTATCAAGAGCCATTTTGTTGGAAAAGGATTCTATGTGTTCGTGTTTGAAAGCCCGGAGGACAAAAATCTCATTTTCAAAAACGGTCCTTACTTCATGGGGCCTCAGGGTTTATACCTAAAAAAATGGACCCCTGACTTCAATCTAGCCTAGGACGTGTTGTCTGTTGTTCCAGTTTGGGTCTGTCTACCTCATCTCCCATTACATTGCTGGAATCAAAAATCTTTGCAGGCTATCGGCAACTCGCTTGGAAGGTATATCGATCAAGCTGTTCGAAAAGATCAATACTCATGTGCACGATTCTGTGTGGAGGTTGATCTGGAGGTAGGGTTACCAGAGGAAATCAAACTTACAGCAGCTGAATGGATGCACATCCAGGAGCTATATTATGAACAACTACCCTTCAAATGCCGAAACTGTCATGGCTATGGCCACTTCGCAAGACACTGCAAAAAAAAGGAAGGAGAGGAGAGCGAGAACGTGAAATCAGAACAATGGACCACAGTGCAGAAAGCAGGGATAGAAAAACCAAAAACTAAAGGAATACCAAATGAAAATAACCCCGACCCAACGGGGCAAGAACAAAAATATGTGACCACCAACCCCACCTCTAAAACAGGAGATCAAAATGTAGAGTCTAGCAAGGCCATAGAAGCCCTAGAAGCAAACAGGAACAACAGCGAACATTCAAGACCCTCCCCTAACGGGAAAGGAGTAGAGGAGTAAGGGAAAATAGTGGGAACCCCCGAAGTAGCTCCCTCTCCCTCATATGCTAATGTAGCAAGAAATAAAGTGCATGAATCACCAAGCTCCTCGGAAGACGAGATCATAGAAAGGCCTGCCAAAAGAGCAGGAAGAAAGTCTCGCAGAGAAGAGAGGGAGGAAGAAGCGGAAAGACAAAAGACTCAAGGAAGTCAACCCACTATAGAAATGTCAATTGGCAGAAATACAAGCACAAGGCCACCAAAAGGAGGAGGCCCAACCACCCCAAACAGTAAGTAATGAGAATCGTCTCTTGGAATTGCAGAGGGCTCGAGAACCCAATGAAAATAGAAGTGGTCAAAGATCTTATGAAAGTGGAACTTGCAGACATCCTAATGCTCCAAGAGACAAAAATTGAAGGGGAAGCCCTCCTAGAGATCAGCAAAAAGAAATGGCAGAAGAACACAGGAAAAGTAATAAGCGCAAGAGGCTCCTCGGGTGTAATAGCAACCTTATGGAAGGAAGATCACTTCAAGCTTGTCAATTCACATAACACACAACACTGGTGTTTCACAGAGCTAAAGCATATATCAAGTAAGTTAACCATTGCACTATTCAATTTATATGTACCAGTATTGTATTCTGAAAAGAAAGATTGTTGGAAAACATTAAATGAGTTTTTGCAACTGAATTCTCCAAACAATATAATCATAGTTGGAGATCTAAATCTAGTAATGAACGAAAAGGAAAAGAGAGGGGGCAGGAACAGCAAGGATCAGATGATCCATGTAGTAGAATACATGATACAACAATGGGACCTATTGGACTTTAAACCAAGAAAAGGGCTCTATACCTGGACAAACAACAGGACAGGGGAAGACCATATATCTGCCAGACTGGACAGGTTCTTGGTCCAAAGCACAATGTTGATGGAAAGGAGGCTTATCTCATCAGCCATCCTTCCAAAGCTCACCTCGGATCAAAAGCCCATCCGGCTAATGCTGGAGGAGGAAGAGAATTTGGGGCCAATCCCATTCAGATTCAGCCCACTGTGGAATGGAAAGAGCAGCTTTATAGAGACGGTCTGAATGGCATGGAACACCTCAGTCAATGGCTCTCCCAATTATGTATGGGAACAAAAATTTAAAACAACAAAAAAGGCACTCAAGGAATGGAGTAAACTCCCAACAAACACATCCAAAGACCAAAGAATTGAGGCCGTGCAACACTTGGAATTTCTGCAAAGTGAAATGGACACAATTGATATAAACAAAACAGAACTAGAAAAGGAGCAAGTAGCCCAATGCAAAACATTCCTCTCCTTTAGAAAGGAAGAAGAGTATTGGAGACTAAAGTCCCAGAGTCTCTGGCTGGAAGCTGGAGATAGAAACGCATCATATTTTCATAGACAATGTAGAGCTAGACTCTCCAGGAATCACATCTCAGAGATCACTTCCTCTTATGGGAGGCTCTGCAAAGGAATAGAACAGATAAAATCTACTACAGTATTACATTTCCATCATCTTTACAGCAAAGAGAAAGAGTATTGTGAAGAAGATATAAAATAATTCCTGAAGAACATTCCGGCATTGGTCACCACAGAGGACAACACAGCATTAATGAAGAAAAACAAATGAAGAAGAAATCAGCAATATAATTTGGTCCATGAACCCAGACAAAGCCCCTGGGCCAGATGGGTTCACCATACACACTTATAGGATATGTTGGGATATAATTAAAACAGATCTAATTAGAATGATAAAAGGATTCTTGAAGAAAGAAAAAATGGGGGGCAGCACCAACTCAATGTTCCTCGCTTTAATCCCAAAAGAGACAAACCCCTCCTCCTTTGACAGGTTCAGACCAATCTCCTTGTGCAACGCTTCATATAAAATTATTGCAAAACTTCTTGCAAATAGAATAAAGCCACTGCTGAGAAAACTCATATCAGATTCGCAAGGGGGCTTCGTCAATGGGAGACACATCTTGGACAATGTAATCCAAGTCCAGGAAGCCATGCATTCCAGCAATCTTAGAAAGGAGAAAGGTATGCTGATCAAGTTAGACATGGATAATGCCTTCGACAGAGTCAAGTTGTCCTATCTATATCAAGTTCTAATCTCCTTTGGATTTGGTCAAGAGTTTGTAAATCTGATCCAAGCATGCACCAGTAATCCTTGGATAGCGCCATTGGTTAATGGGAGGCTAGCTGATTTCTTCCAAGCCATGAGGGGGTTGAGACAAGGTTGTCCCCTTTCCCCATTCCTCTACATCTTAATGGTGGATACATTGAGCAGAAATCTGGAGCTTGATATGATAACAGGAATAGGCCCAGGTTTAAAAATAACAAAGGACCTTAAAGCAATAAACCATGCACTATTTTTGGATGACTCCCTCATGCTGGGAGGAGCTTCAACCAGAATAGGCTCTGCATACAAAAATACTCTTGAAGCATGTTGCAAAGTATCTAGAGCTCTAATCAGTGAAAGGAAAAGTGTTGTATATAGCTGGAATACAGAGGAGGAAGACACTCAAAACATAGCAAGCAACTTGGGGTTTAATGGATACGCAAAATGGGAAAAAATCAACTATCTTGGATTGCCACTAACACTGGGCACAAACAAAGCCAATCTGTGGGATGGAGTAATTACAAAAATCAGAGGCAAAATCGCTGCATGGGGAGGTCAATGGCTAACTCATGGAGGCAAATTAACCCTTATAAAATCAGTTCAGTCATCTTTGCTAATTTATCAAGCGCCATACCTGATGGCACCCAAGTCGATCTCAGAACAAATCAATAAAATCATGAGAGACTTTCTGTGGCAAGGAGGCAAAGGAAACCAGAGAAAATTTCATCTGGTGAAATGGGAGATAGCAAAGCGAACCTTGAAGGAAGGAGGCCTTCAAATACAAGATCTAAACTCTGCCAATGTATCTCTGGGATGCAAAATACTCTGGAAACTCCATAGCGACCCCAAACACCCCGTCAGCACAGCTCTGAGGCATAAATACTTACCAAATGCAAATCTAAGAAACTTGCAGACCGCAAACAGCAAAAAGAGCTCGCTGTTATGGCAGTTATGTATTAAAGGGTAGTGTTTTTTCACCCAGAATTTATATCGTATCCCAGGGAATGGGAAACGCATCAAGTTGCTGACTGATAGTATAATGGGCCACTCGCCATTGGCCACACAAGATAGCCTGCATGAGATATGCACGTTTTTAGAAAATGGAGGGGACAAGACGCTCTACGATATCTCAAAGTGGAATGAGTCTGGGTCCTGGATAGATTGGGATTTCATAGATATACCAGCTCACCTAATGCAGCAAATAGAAATGCTCAAACAGGAACTTCGTGAGGCTGCCCCGGTGCATAAAACAGAAAAGGATAAATGGGGATGGGGACCTACAGGAGCATACACCTCATCCAAAGGCTATGAACTGATGCAAACACACAGAGATCAAATTCTTCCAGCAAAGTTTTGGAAAGAGGTATGGGATCCAATGGCGCTGCCCAAGGTTAACTTCTTCTTCTGGACACTAATGCATAGAAAGATCCTGACCGGTGAAAACCTTATGAAAAGAAACATTGCTGGTCCACATAGGTGCACACTTTGTAAAGAAGCAATGGAAACCATGGATCATTTATTTGTTGAATTTCCATATGCAAATAGAGTTTGGACTCACATACTTCAAGTATTAAAGGCTACAATCCCCACTAAAACTTCAGTTGTGGACTTATTCCTCTCATGGAAAGAGCGTTATCCGTCGCTCTCCCTAAACTCTTCATGGGCCAGAATCTGGATCACTCTCCCCAAGCTTGTGTGTTGGAAGCTATGGCTAGCTAGAAATGAGCAGCGATTTAAAAATGTAACTTGGACCCCCAACATGGTAGCAGCAAAAGCAAAAGGACTCCTTCTAGAAATTTTGAATTCTCGGAAAATCGAAGAGGAAAATTTGGTGCAGCAAGAGGAAAAGAATTGGCTTGGCACCCAAGCATTCACCCAACGAACACACAGCATAGAAAAACCTCTCAGAAATCCTGAGTGGAGGCTAAGAGAAAAGGATGAAGTTTTTCAGAATTGGTGGAGGAAGCAAGGAATAACAACAGCTTTTTTTGATGGTGCCTCTAAAGGCAATCCAGGGACAGCAGGAGCTGTAGATCTCATATACTCTTCTGATGGAAGCATCAAAGAAACCTTCAGTTGGGGGCTAGGACAGTGAACTAACAATCAAGCAGAAATCCTGAGTTTGATAAAATTATGCCAAATAGCCAAAGAAATAGGACATCGGGAGTTGCAAGAATTAGGAGACTCAGAAATCCTGATCAAAATAATACATACGTAAGGCCAATTCAATGAAGCTAGTTTTAAATAGAATATGCAAAGGCTGAGATACCTACTTCAAGACTTCACTACCTTCAAATGCTATCACATACTCAGAGAATCAAACAAAGAAGTAGACTTCTATGCTAACAAAGGCTGCCTCTTGGCACAAGGAGACCTCAACACAAATGGCAAAGATCCAGAAACAATATGTATACCATGAAAATAGATAATTGCTGGAAAAAGAAAATGTAAAAGAATAGCACTGAAAGATGTAAGGCTGCGGCCATTCGGAGTTCTCTACTAATAAAATCCATACCCGTTTCAGTTAAAAAATAAACATGGATTACAAACAATGAAGCATGAATTTTCAAAAAATGAAAGAGGTTTCTTTTAATAACATCCTCATATACAAGGATTAGTTCCTAGGTTGTAGGAGTTTGTTCCCAACTCCCTATTCTCTTCTAGCGTATTTATTGTTGTATCATTGATTGATTGAATATTGGGTGAAATCCAAGGAAAGGTGGAATGTTGAGCTGGAACGAATTGTCCCCTACATCCTTGTTCATGGTGTACGACCCATATCAGAGCAGGTGAAGCTTACGGTGATGCCAAGCGTGACGTTCCATCTGCAAATGTAGCTATAATTTCTCACCCACCTAGAACTTTTGTGGCACCCAATGTTGATCATGACACTGCTTGTTCTTAGCATTGGCTCTATCTAGTTTGTCATGGACCTTCTAGCGGATGTATTGAATTCCCTCAATGAAGTTTTTAGCCCTATCAGCTTCAAACTTTACATGAGAAAAATATCCTTAAGTAGCTGCAAATGGTATAGCCACATCAATGGGACATATTGGCTAGAATCCCAACCCCACCTGAAAGGGATTATGGCTAGTTGAGCAACGAAGAGCTATGTTGTAGTTGTGTTAGACATAGGGGAGACTTTCATCCCATGTGCATGGATTCTTCGAGTTGTACATACACACACTTTGCACGATCATCATGTTAATGACTTCAACTTGGCCATTCGTTTGGGGGTGGAAGGTCGTGGACTTAGTGAACTTGGTATCCAACATCGACCAAAGGCTTGACCAAAAATGTATTCAGGAACTTGTTGTCCCGATCTGTGATAATGGACTATGGGATCCAAAAGTGCACCCACACTCGTTCAAAGAATATCTTAGTGGTGGCTTATGTTGTGATACTCTTCTTACAAGCCTCTAGAATGTCCATCCTCAAGAATCTGTCGACGACCACGAAAACACAGCTATTTCCATGCTCAATAGAGGGAAGGTCCAACATGTATTCCATAGAGATGGATTCCCAAGGCTAACTATGAGTAGGAGGAGGAGTATATAGGACTTGATTCTTGATTATAATTTTGGAAATGGTGCAGGTAGTGTAGTATCTGATGTAATTCCCAACATCATGTCGAACATTCGGCCAATAAAAATACTTATGCAACACTGCCACTATTTTCTCTACTCTAAAATTTCCAGTGAGCCTTGCAAATCATCTTGGCACACTCACTTGAAGGAACACAAATTTTTCTTACGTGGAATAATAGTGTGCCCTATAGGTGCCAATCTAGAACTTTCTTACCTTCCACGAGAAGTTGGTATTTCTTCCTAAGTTCTAGATCACATTTGTAAAGATGTAGACACCGTGAAGTCTCATGTCGAAAAGAGTGAAGCATAGTCTTCAGCACCATAACTAGTGGTCAACTGATACAATGTGCAACATTATTGGTGTTGTCATTCTTGTACTTGATCTTCAAATTAAATTGCTGCAAATATGTGGAGCATTTCAAATGGCGATCAATCTAAACCTTCCGTGATGTTTGTATGAACTATAGTGGTTCGTGGTCTATGTGGATGACTGTTTCCTTCCCCATAATGTAATGCTTCCATTGTCGACAGTTTTACACAATGGAATACATCCCTTTGTCCTAGGTGGAATAATTTTAGACTGTGTTTGAAAGTGTCTCACTATGATATGCCACTCGATGCCCCTACTAAGTAAGAACTACCTCGATAGCATAATCGAAGGCATTTATCTCAATCTCAAATGGTTAATGCAAGTCTGGTAATGTGAGGACCAGTGCAAAGAAGAGACGATGCTTCAAGTCAGTAAATTCCTTCTGTTGGGATTCATACAAAAATAACTTTGCTTTCGCTCCACCCTTGGTGACTTGACTCAAATGCCAAGTGATATGAGAGAATGTTAGGTCCTCATAATACTAGTGTATCCCTTATTATTCTTAGTGTAGCCCCATTATTGTTACTGTTGTGCCCATGTAGTCCCTAGATTTTTATTATTGTGCCCCATAGGTGTAGCCCCATTATTGTTACTATTGTGCCCATGTGGTCCCCATTTTGTTATATTATGACCCCTTAAACTCATATATATAGAAGGTAGGTTTTTCATTTGTATCATCTAAGAATTGTTCATTTATGTAATGTAAACGAGGTTTCCCCCTCGAAGAGACTGATTTCTAAGTCATGATCTATATTTTATTTTATTTTGTGAGCTGGTTGCATAACATTTCGTATCAGAGCTTTGGATTCTAGGGTTTCGTTGCTATAAACGGGTTGTCTTGAAATTTTCGCTATAATATTTTTTCTATGAAGGTTCAGAAGCTTAAATGTTTACCACGAGAAGCTGAAACCCGTAGGAACTTCATGTAAAAATTTTAGATCTTGGTTCACTACATGTTCGAAGATATGTTGTGACGAAGTCATGGTTTTTGCAGGCTCCATAATTTCATCTCAAACAGGTGATCGAGGGAAAATCGTCATAACTTTCATTTCATACATCGGAATTTAAATTATGTAAAAAGTGGCTAAAATTGCATGGACATTAGTTTCCAGTGTATCAATTTCAGGGCCTAAGGTCAAAACAGTTACACGCGGCATGTCGTACAAGTTCACTCTACTAAACGAGTCCATAATTAGGTCATTGTGGGAGATTGGGCATAACTTTATCTTGAAGAATCATGTTAGGGACCTATAAATTTTTATAGGGTCACTTGATTATAGCTGATGATTATTATATTTTAGATGTTGTAATAACATTCCATATTGTAAATTATTTCCAAAAAAGGTCAAAACCTTAAGAAATAAAAATAAAAATAAAAAATATGCTTGCAAGTCGAAATGCAGCATTAGAGGATAATTAAGTATGTTTAGTTTAACTTAATCACATCATTTAAATGTGATTAAATAAATTGTAATAAGACCTTGGTACTATAGTTTTGATTTTATTATAAATTTGAAAAGATGACAAAAGGTGTTTGTCATTTCTGGTTAAGTCATGCTGTCTAATCAATGGCCCCATTATCACTCTGCCAGATCTACAGCCCAAGATGCTTTTTGTACCCCCCTCGCCATCCTAATTTTACCATCGGGGAGGGGTCTGAAAATTGGTTTTACTCATGTCAGTCCCACGAAACGTGTCACTCACTCTGCATTTCGCACCCCCCACTCACAATACCGCAAACCACTTCGACCCCCTCTGAAATCCTCCTAACCACCCTCTTTTCCCACTCTCCTCCCCGTGCACTCCCCTTCACTCCCCTTCTGCCACGTATCTCCTCCTGCCTAATCCCACTCCCACATACTGTTCAATTCCTATGCCTTCCTTTCACGCTCACACATCAAATATTTCTGCCAACCATGTGCATCCACATCATTTCTCACCTCCATGCACATCCCGCCTCATGGTCAATTAAAAAAATGATTTTTCCCTATGTTAGCACTGTAAATGATAATAGTCTGACCGCCATTGTATCAATGTTTTAGATTTTTTCTTGTTTCCTAGCCTATGTCAAAGTTTGAGTCATTTTCAATAAAGGTCAAAAAAGAGTCTCAAAACCAAAATACTTTTAATTTTATAGGTGGTATTAGTGTCTTAGGTTCATAAAATCAGTTAAAGCCATAGTTTTAACTTAGGTTAGTGTAGAAAGCTACTGTTCATTTTGTAATAAAATTATAGCTGCTCTTTCTGAGATAATAGCTACCTCTATTTAACTCTCATTGGTAACATAGTGATACAATGAAGGGCATCTATTTCTCCAAATTGAAGGTCATATTAGTAACACAATGAAAAGAGCAACTATTTCGCTGAAATTTGGTTATATTGCAAAACAGAGATAAAGGCAGCTATTTCTCAGGTATAAGGAGCTGCAAAGAATATTTTCAAAGAAAGGACCATTCTTGTTTGAAGATGATTGAAGACCTCCTATGTTATAAGCATGATTATTCTCTTTAACAAGATTAATTATTTTTTACTTAGGAGAATTATTATAGGTGAATGGTTATAGTATTAATGCAGCTAACCTGTAGCTACCCTACTAAGCCGAAGCGGAGATCATGGTACAAGGTATCAATTATTAAATGATACAATGGAGTGCTATGCGTTATGGGGTGACTTGGTGCTTGTATTCAAATTATTTCAAATCGTGCCATTACACCATACCATGATTAGAGGCATAGAATCATAGGGTTAAGTTCAATGTTCTCTTGATCAAGGTTCTTTGTGGAAGTTATAGCTAACAAGATTCACATCTTCCAGCAACTAGTTTAGCATTTCAAGGCAGAAAAATAAGGCTCCGTGTAGGGTTTTGCCTCCTGGATTGAACAGTTGTGTATTTAGGAGGAGCCTAGATATTGAGAAGTATGGGAAAAGGTGGGAATGTAAACAAGTCCGAGCCAACAAACACCAAGTTTTTTTATGCTAGGGCCAAACCTCAATTTAATTCAGTTGGTTGGTATAAGTTTTTGCAGAAATTTTCCGGAGAAAATGTTACTTTAGCACAGGCCTTTGCCAAGAAATTTGATGGAGAGAAAGTCGAGCTTGGGAGCAAGAATTTCAAGATCTCTAAAGCCATCATAGCCCGAGCTACCCAAACCTCGGCTACTGGAGAACGTTGGTTCAAGAATAAAATGTTGCCCACAGAAGTAAGTCTCTATCTCAAACATGAACACTTGAATGTTAAATGGAATCTGACTGTACATATTTCTTGTTTTAGTGATGAATGGAAACATTTGATCACCATTGTGAAATGCTACATTACATGTGAGGGTAGGTTCTCCTCTGTCCACCATTACCAAATGAGATCTATTGCTCATATTTTAGGTGATAAACCTATGAATTTTCCCTACTTCCTATACAAATCCTTGCTCAAGATGTCCTTAAAGACGCAGAAAATCCCTAACTATCCCTTACACAACCTATATCATAGGGGTTTAATTAAAATGTTGATTTTCTACCACCTTAAAAAGAAAAGGACCACCTGGGATAAGTACTAACAGAGGAAGGGTTTAGTAGTATCAACTCTAGGAGAAGGGTAGGGAGGCCCAAGAAATGAGATGCTCGTGAAAAAACTAGTGCAACTCCTTTGCCAAACAATTCACAACCAAAACCTATCCATTCATCAACTTTCTTCCAAGCTGACCCTCCCTCCATGTCAATCAGAAGGCAAACAAGAAGCTCGACTAAGAAATTTGGAGACCCTATAACTATGGCAACAACACAACCAGTCAATGAAGCCCATATCAACAGTTCACCTAGGGAACCTCATACCTTAAGGTCTTTCATGGATCAATATAAAAATAAATTGAAGCAGAGAGATACTATGCCTCCTACAAATTCTATGTCAAAAGGTAGGGAGCAAACAGCTTCCTCTTTAAGAGACAAACCTAGGAAAAATCTCATCATGACAGAAGAACTTCCAGAGGAAGCCTAACCCTGGAGTTCTAACTTCTAAGCCTATTTTTCCTCCAGAGGAAGTCAACCCTGGAGCAAAGAGATCAAGCCATGTTTCTAAAAAAACTCAGCAAACTCAACCAAGTAGTGATACTTCATTCACAAAATCTACTGTCTCAAAGGTTTTTCTATCTCTTAAGAAAGGAAAAAATAAAATGCCAGAGGTTGTCATAGAGGAAGAGCCTACTTTAGCTCAACTAGTCTGCTACATTTGATCTTTAGTCAAGAAGAGGAAGAACACTGTGATACATTCATACTCCTCTTATGAAGATAGCAATGACACTGAATATACAGAATCAGAGTTTGAGGAAGGATAATCTAGCATATTCATGTATGGAGGTAAGAGGACTAAGTTCATTCCAAATCCCTACATCCAGAGACCTCATACCAGGCCTAAAAATAAACTCAGATTAACCAACAATTTTATTTCTAATCTTGAATTAAGAGATGAGATTATTAATGTTGATGATAGTCTAGAAGATAAAACCAAGAAGAAAAAGACAGCTAAAGAGTCAAACACAGAGGAAGAGGTCAGACAAGAGAGTGACTGAAGTTGAGGCCATCAGAATTTTTGCCTCTATTTTGAACCTCTGAAGAATGAAGGAATAGGGTTGCCTCTGAAGAAGCTTTTCATTTTTGGGTTAATTTTCTATGTTTTCAAATATAGCTACTTTTTCAGCAGAGTTAGCTATTATTTTCGAATATTAGTAAATGATGAAAAGAAGTTGCTTTTTGGTTTATTATCATAATGGTGACATCAAAGTAGGTGAAGTGGAGAAGATTTATGTTATGATAGATGTTTGCAGGTGTCATTGATCAAGCTCCCTCCTAAATTTCAGAATTTTGTTCTGCACTTTTTGTGGAAAACAACCACATGTCATTTTCAAATGTTGTTTGCACTTTTTGTGGAAGTGGTTGCACCAGAACAGAGGAGCAGTATTCCAACATATTGCCACATCATTCAGCCACTTCGAATTGCAAGCCATCATGTTTTTTACTTTATTTATGTCATACCACTTTGTATTAAAGTTTAAGATAAGCCTCATCTTTTGTATGAGATTGTAATAACTTTTTTAGAACAGATTCACACCTTTTGTGGAGATGTAAGTATAATGTTATATATATATATATGATAAATTTCCATGAAGAAAATTTTGGTGGTTTATGAATATTTTGATCATATGATCAGTGTACTTCTCACTGAATGATATTGGAAAATACTTTTGAGGACTTATTACCTACTTGATATGTGTATTGTTAATCTTTCCATGTGTTTCCACACCTCATTTTCTTCAGTTGCAGTTTGAAAATTCAGATGTTGTTGTATGTTTTTATCAGTATCTTGATATATTTATGTATTTTGTCAAATTTTATTAGTCTCACACAGTCATCTTTCTTGATGAGATATACATAATGATGATCTAAAGAGCATTCCTTATGACAACCACTTTTCTTGATATTTCAATAAGATTATTGTAAGTCTTGATATAGCCTTCTCTTGTTGAAATATTGTCAAACAGTTCCTTGTGTTATTTTTCACCAAAAGCAGTGGATTTATGCCTTGCAGACCCACTGTCTCTTCTTCTATTTCACACTCTCTTCTCTCCATAGGCTACAAAATTACCTTTTTTCTACCATATCAAGGACTCAATACCCTCATTAGCGTGACAGTGAAATTCACTGAAATCCCTTTTTAGTGATTGAGGGTTTAAACCACCTACCAATCATCTAATCAAAATCATTAAATTTCTTTAGAGCTTAGGATGTGTCTGGTCAAGCACTTTAAGCAATCCAAGTGTTGATTCCAGCGCTAAAATCTTTTAGTGCATCTACTGGGAGACGAAGGCCTTGAAACGAAGTATTCTCCCAAGTCTCTTCTTTTGAATTGCTAATAATCAATTCTTGATGGTGAAAAAGAATTGGTGACTTGAAGAAGACTCTAAATTGGTTCACCTAGTGACTCCAAAAAGGGAAATAGGTGTTTCAAGACCTCCTACTACAAGGAGAAATCAGAGATCACCTACTGTGACTCCAGTTGCTGACCCAGAGAAAATCATTTAAGATGCAAAAGAAAAATAGAGATCAGTTGAAGCCACATCTTGTTCAGTGAAGAAGGTACATAATGTTGGAAATATTGTCATTGATGGCAAAGGAGCAGCACCGGAATTATCATTAAGGACAAAGGTGTAGATTAGGATCAGTTGGAGTATAAAGGAGAAATAAGGCAAAGAATGTAAAACTTAAGTGGAGAAGCACAAAAGAGAGGTAGAGGAGCAGCATTAGAGGCAAAGGAGCAAGGCAGAGGAGCAACAAAGAGGCATGGATCACCGCTGAAATTATCATTAAGGAAAAGGAGTAGAGAAAAGCAGTAAAAAGGCAAGGAGCAGCATTAGAATCTTTATCAAGGAGAAAAGGCAGCATAGGCAACAAAGGAGAAAAGGTAGCAAAAGAGAAAAGGTAGCAAGCTTGGGTCAAGTCGTGAATGTATTGAATCAAGTCATGAACGCATGGGTCAAGTCGGACTGTTTTGTGTTCATAATAGTGCACGAGGGTGCGTTCAGTTCAAAAGGTCAAGTCGGGTCGCATGCATATAATGTGAAGACTGTGTTGTATGAATATGAAAAGTATGGAAGAATGAGTTTTATTACAAACGTGATTCTATTGACAGAAATCAGTGTGCAGGTGGAACGGACGGTGAAGATCAGGTCGCAGAAATGATAGCGAGTGATGTATGGACCAGACCACAGAAGAGGGTTGGAGCACATTACAATCGGCGACTTTTATATTTACGTGTTAATACATCAAAATTTATATTGTTTAAGTTGCGACGCAATGAGGAGCCATGTGTTGGGTGGAGTTCCATGCACATATCGCACATACCATGCGATATGATATAACTGTTAATAGCGTAGAGGGTTAACTTCCGCGACGTGCGATAAGGTTTTCGGGCCGATTTCCGATGAGTTAAAATGTCTTATTTGCGATAAGACACAGAAATTGTGAAATGCAAAGTGCGGGAGATGACATGAAAAGATGACGTGGAGATGATGTGGCAGTGACATGGCAATGATGTGGCGGTGACGTGGTAGTGACATGGCAAGGTAATGTGGCACGATGATGTAGATATGACGTGGACCTGGCCCACATATCGCACATCGCAAGCTCAGGAGCATAAGCACTCAAGAATCATGTTAAAATTCCAAAGTGTGAAATGCGATAAGAGTATTGGATGTGATATGCTTCAAAGCTAAATTCTAGAGGATTTAAAGTCTGACGTGGGACCCATTCGCATACCGCACATCGCTATCGGCGATTCTTATATTTATATGTTAATTCATAGCAAGTTAAATATTTTAAGTTGCGATGCGATAAGAAGTGCGGTTTTTGATGTGATGCGATCACATATCGCATATGATAAGAGGAAACTTGTTATTTCTATGACATAAATCATGCGAAGAGCGACAAGAGCCCAGATGCAATGTAGTTTCAAAGGTGAACTCTGAAGTATTTCAAATCTGGATGTAAAGCATTTCCTGTGTTAAATCGCATCGGAGGAGGAAAAGGAGGATTATAACATAAAACCTATGGAACGTTGAAGTGCGATAATGAAAGGACGCGATGCATTTTCAAAGGTAATTCTAATATATTTCAGGTCCAGGGTTAGGTGTATTTCCTTAAGAAATCACATCGGGAGAACGGAAGACGTCTATAACATATAATACACAAGAGAAATATCTAAAACGCTGAAATGCGATAAAGGATGTCGGATGCTATTTTATTCAGAGTTCCATGGTAATATATTTGAGGTCTAGATCTTATGGCGGTTTATAAAGAAAAGTCTAAACGCGGCAGGAGACTCGGGTGAAACAACTCGACACTACGTACAAAGATAAACAACGATTATGCTTTAATAAATACAACAAAAATTATAAATGTGGGCAGTAGACTCGGGTAAGTGACCCAACATAGAGAAAAAGGTAAAAGTTGAATGTTGCAGTAATAAGAAGACATGTACCATGGGTCAAGTCGGGCTCAGAAAGACCTCCAGGCAAAGTCGGGTGTTCAGAAAAGCAGAAGGATGAATGCTACAGGCAAGAGAAGGAAGGTAGCTAGGTCGCGTCAAGAAAAAAGGCGGTTATGCAGTACAGTTAGAATATAACAAGCAGAAACATAAAAGACAAAGGGACAGCAAGCAGAAGAGGAAAAATGCACAGAAAAGCTAAGAAGCTAAAAGGGTTGAGTTGAAATATTTTATATGAATGTAAATTTATTGATATATTTTATATGTTTATGATGCAAAGGAAAGTCTCCAAGGCAAAGAAAAACTCCATTTGATACTAAAATAAATGTATATATTGTTGTAACATTTTGAATATGCTGAGTGAGGAAATGAGTGGGTGGAAGACAAAGAGTCATGCATGTTCACTTCATATTCCCATATAGAATGCAAATAGCCATGAAGTTATCTCTATAAATGATGTTATTGCAATGTGCATAGAGAGGTTAGAGAGTGGAAGAATGAGAGTGAGAAGATAGATATTTTGTGCATATCAAGAGCTGATATGAAGTAGATATGAAGGTTGAAAAGGTAGCAGTGAAGAAGGAGTAAAATAGTGTTGATATTCAGGTACATCAGCATATGATTTTATTGTAGTGTGAGGGAGTTGGAGCTTCCATATCAAATTGCAGCTTGATAGATGTCCAGTTGTAGCCAGTTGAGGTAGGAGCCTCCTGTGGGTTGTAGCCTGTAGAAATTAGATGGGTGTTGGAGCTTCCTTGCAAGTTGTAGCTTGCAGAAATTGAGGTAGTAGCCTCCTGTAGGTTGGAGCCTACAGAAAATCAGTTGTGAGAGGGAGTTGGAGCTTGCCTTTGCATCACAATAATAATAAGATGCGGTTTTCTCCCTTATGGGTTTCCACTTATATATATTGTCTATGTGCATGATGATTGATGTATTGTGTTTAATCTGCTTATCACTTGCTGCCCACATATTAAGTTTGTTGATTCATTATATATTAAGTTGCTTATGAAATTAAGGTGTAAATAAGTTTAAAGAAAAGAGTTTTAAATTTCCATGAATGTACTAAACTGATTCACCCCCCCCCCCTCCCAGTTTATATAAGGGTTCATTAAATAAAAATTACATTCCAAAGAAAAATGCACCTTCATCTACTTTAGAATCAAAAGAAGTTTTAGTTTCAAAATATTTTGCTGAAAAATCTCAAGTTGAAACTGCTTCCCTAGAAGATAAATTAGATGATGTTAACCTAGGCTCAGTTGAAATTTTTTCTCACTCATCATTTAGTAAATCTGAGATAAGTACTATTCTAGTCAAAGAGGAAATAATAGAGGTTTTAAGTGGGATTAAGGAATCATAAGAATTTTTACTGACATAAGGGGAATTAGAACAAGTATTGGCAATTGCACCTTTTCTTGATAGGGATGTTTTGACTGAAGAAGATTTTAAAACCATTCTAAATTTCCTTCAAACTCATCCTGAATATCAGTATTTTATTACCCCTCAGCAAGAGTATTTTTCTTTGTCGCGAAATCCAGCTGTTGGGTCGTCCTCTTCTCATCCACTAGAAGGGAGTGTTCCTAAAGGCCTCACTTTCAACTTATCTGAATTTCTAGCTCGGAAAAATAAATTTGAATTTACCTCATCCCCTCAAGAGATAACATTTGAATCTGATTCTTTTGTAGAAGGTGAATTCAATACCTCCTTTGTTCATCTCTTTGAAAATCCACTGTTTTCAATCCCAAAACTTGAAGAATCAACCCAAGATTTCCAATTTTCTATTGTCCCAAATCAAATTCAAAATCCACAAATTGTAATTCTTAATTCCCAAACAGATACATCAACCAGTCATCCATCAACTGTACATCAACAAACCATGGCTCAACCTTCCCTTACAAGGATGCAGCAGATAGTGGCTGCAAGATATGCACCACTTTCTCTTCCTCGGCCTTTTCATCCTCTTCCTCGAGGGGATTACCTGAAATATCTTCCAAAATACACTAGGGAGGGAGAAGGAGTTTATGTTGAGGAACATTTGGTTGCTTTCTATAGTTATGCTGATAACCATAACATTGAACATGAAGATGTCTGGTCAAGGATGTTTTTTCAAAACTTGGATGGAGAAGCTCGTAAATGGTTTAGAAGTCTACCACCAAACTCAATAACAGGAATAGATGAATTGGAGGAAGTATTTGTGAAACAATGGGGTGATAGGAAAGACTATGTGTACTACCTTACAGATTTTGGAACTCTAAAAAAGAAGACATATGAGCCATTGGTTGATTTTACAAAGAGGTTTAATAAAATTTATCAGAAAAATCCTGAAGAAATTAAGCCTCCTGATACTACAGCTATGATAAATTTTTCCAATGCTTTAGATTTTGATTTTTCTTTATGGTTAAGGGTTGAGAAAGCACGGATGTTGATGGATATTCAAGAGGCTACAATTGGAGTGCAGTCTAATCTTATGGATTCAAATAAATTGAAAATGGAAGAGGAAAAAGCAGCAAAAGACAAAAAGAAAATGAAAGAATGAAAACCTTCTTCCTCTAAAACTCTTATAACAGAACAAAAGATTGATCAAATGTCCAATTTGATCAAGGAACTTGCCTGTAAGATGACAAAATTAGAGTTATAAAACAAACCAACTGCTAGAGCCAATCAAAATGAAGCCAATAGAAATCAGACACCCTTCAGAAGACCTTTTCAGCCTCAACAAATTTTACAGTGCCCAAGGAGGATTGCTGATGATAAAAATGTTTAGCCTCCTTTGAATAATTTTGTTGAAGAAGAGCAGCAAGAACATGAGGAATAAAATGAAGAAATAAATCTTGTAGGAGAAACATCACAGTCAACTTGTTTGACTTGCAAGAATATGAATACCATTCAAGGATATATTTGTTTTCAGATGATGAGAATGCCCAAATTTATGCACAAAATGATAATAAAAAAAGCAAGAAGCTCAAAATAGAAATTATCCTCTAAGGTCTAAAGGTCTAGTTTAGCAACCTCAACAAAAATCAGATGTTGATAAACAAGCTGCCAAACAAAAGACCAAATTCAATGAGGTTCCTCCACCTCATAATTTTTCCCTAATCATCAAAATTTATCCAGGAAATAAGAAATCAAATCCTCTTTATTTCAGTTTCAAATCAGAACTGAATAAAATTAAGATTCATGTCCCACTTCTGGAATTGTTGAAAAATCTAACATACAAAGATTCTTTCAAAATTATGTTACAGCCACCTCTCGCTCTTGATTCAGTCAATCTTGAGGATGAACATCCTACTATTTTTTTAGGTTTCCATGTCCAAGACCAAAATGATGATAATTCACCACCTTTCTATCTCTCACTCAATATACATGACAAATTGCTGCATAATTGTCTATTATATTCTGGGGATTCTCACAATCTAATGCCAAATAAAGTGATGGATGAATTAGGATTAGAAATCACTAAGAAATACCATGACCTATACACCTTTTATTTCAAAAAATTCAAGTGTTTAGGAGTGATTAAATAATTGGTTGTTTCTCTTACCCGGCTTCCTATGAAAATCTTAGTGATGGACATCGTAGTTGCAGACATACCTTCTAGATTTGGGATGTTGCTTTCTAGATCTTGGTCTAAAAAATTGGGGTGCACCCTTCAGATGGATATGTCATATGCCACAATCCCAGTGTTTGGAGGAGAATTCAAAAGTTTGTATAGGGAAACCCAAATGGCCTATATCATCAGTGATCAACATAATCCTTCAAATCATCCTATATATGCTGAGGAGAAGGAATTGGGGTCATCCATATTACACCTTACTGCTAATGATAACAATTTCCAACCTAAAATCAGTGAAAAAAAGCACTTCCAAGATACAAATGAGCAGCATTTGGAGGGAGGAAAAATCTGGAAATTGTACTTTAATGGAGCCTCGTCAAGAGAAGGATTGGGTGTCAGTGTAGTCCTCATTCCTCCCACTCAGCAAAGGGTAAATATATCATATAAATTGCAATTTGGTACCACTAATAACACTGCTGAATATGAGGCACTTGTTTTGGGTATGAAGGCAGTGAAAGATTTGGGAGCAGAGTAGCTAGTTGCTTTTGGTGATTCAAAATTGGTGATAAGGCAGGTGAGAAACAACTATTAAGTAAAAAATCCCAAATTGAAGAATTATAGGAATGAAGTGTGGGACTTGATTGAGCATTATTTTTCAGCATTTAATGTAAATTTTGTCACTAGAGAGGAAAATCAAATGGTTGATTCACTAGTTATTGCTACTAGTAATTTCAAAGTTCCTCTTGATCTCAAGGAAACATATGATGTCCAAATAAAAAATAGACCTTCTATTGCTGATAACATCAAATACTGGCAAGTATTTGAGGATGACAAAGAAATTCAAAAAAAAATAGAGTGCGTTGAAGACTTTGCAGACATTCAAATTGATGATGAGCGGGACATTGTTGAAAATCAAAACAACAAGCCTTTCAAAAAGACCATGGCTAGAAAGGACATTATAGATCTGAAAACTAACTATATTCCTAAAGGCCTAGTTCCTTTAGAAATATTGTTTGACAAAAATGATGTATTTTTAAAGCCTGAAAATAAAGTTGATGGAGAGAGTAAAATTGATTGTAATATTGGTACAGAAGATCAGCCAAAATTAATCAAATTTTCTAAATTTATTTCTCTTGAAACTAGAACAAAATATATCAAGTTGGTGAAACAATATGCAGATATTTTTTAATGATCCTATAGTGAGTTGAAGACCTATGATAGAGGTATAATGGAGCACAAAATTCCTCTAAAAGCATATGCAAAGCCTGTAGCACAAAAAATAATCCATATCAATCCCATGTTACTCCCTATCATTGAAAAAGAAATCAGAAAAGTATGGGAAGCAAAAATAATTTTGCCTTTAAGATTTTCTAATTGGGTAGCTAATATAGTCCCGGTTCGGAAAAAGAATGGCGAAATAAGAATTTGTGTCGATTTTCGCAGTCTGAACCGATGTTCATTAAAGGATAATTATCCATTACCCAAGATAGATTATATTTTGCAGAAAGTTGTAGGCTCCAAAATATTGTCAATGATATACGGTTTTTCAGGCTATAATCAAATTTCAGTTGACAGACAAGACAGAGAAAAGACAACATTTTCTACGCCCTGGGGGACATTCATGTACAACAAAATGCCATTTGGTCTAATTAATGTAGGTGCAACATTTCAGCGGGAAATGGATATTGCCTTTGCGGGAGAAAAAGACAGATTTGTAGCCATTTACTTGGATGACATTGCAATCTATTGAAAATCTAATGAAGATCATTTGAAACATTTGAAATAAATTTTTGACAAATGCAGAAAATTTGGTTTGTCCTTGAACCCAAAGAAGTCATCCTTTGTTGTTCAAGGAGGAAAACTATTAGGACACAGAAAGTGGTATCTGTATTGATCCAGGGAGAGTTGAATTTATTTAGAATATTGGTTTTCCAAGGAACAAAAAAGAATTGCAGTCATTTTTGGGGAAAAATATTTTTCTGAGGCGCTTTGTCCCAAATTTTGTAGAGTTGATCAAACACATAAATGTATTTCTGAAGAAAGATGCAGAATTCAAGTGGCGAGATGAAGCAATAAATTATTTTTCAGCAATAAATTCTGCCTTAATTGAAGCTCCAGTTATGATTAGTCTTGATTTTGAAAAATATTTTCTGATTTTTTCATATGCTTCAGAAGAAACAATTACAGTTGTCTTGTTACAAAATAACAAAGAAGGTTTAGAACATCCTATTTCATTTTTTAGTCGTGCTTTAAGAGATGCTGAATTAAAGTACAGCTTGACTGAAAAGAAAGCATATGCATTAGTTAAGGCTTTAAAGTCTTTTCGAGTTTATGTGTTACATTCAAAAATTGTTGCTTTTATGCCAAATATCACTGTCAAAGATGTATTGTTGAAGCCAGACACAGATGGTAGAAGAGGAATATTGCTGACCAAAATCCTGGAATTTGATATTGAGATCAGACCTACTAAATTGATAAAACGACAAGGCTTGGCTCGCTCGATGGTTGAATCTAAATGCAAGGCTCTAAATATGAATATGGAGGTAGCTGAGGAAAAATATGGAGAAGGTATATCTGATTATCCTGAAATCTTTCATTTTCAAATTGGTATAAGGATATAGTATACTTTTTGTTAAATTTCAATTGTCCCCCTGAAATGGAGATGTCAAAAAGGAGAGCTTTTAAATTGAAGGTTGTTAAACATTGCATTTTGGAAGACCAAATTTACTAGAAAGACCCTGTGGGAGTCTTATTAAGATGTGTAAATGAAGCTGAGTCACAAGAGATTATGACAGAGATACATGCAAGAGTGTTTGGAGGACATTTGTATTGGAAATCCACTACAAACAAAATCTTAAGAGCTGGCTATTACTGGCCAACTCTTTTCGCTGATGTTTTTGCCAAAGTCGGGACTTGTGTCGAATGTCAAAAGTTTGCTGGTAAACAAAAGTTGCTTCCATTACCTCTTATTCATATTTCAGCAGATGTTCCTTTCCAGCAGTGGGGGTTAGACTTCATCGGTGAAATTCATCTGCCTTCATCAAGACAACATAGATGGATTCTTACAGCTACATACTATTTTACTAAGTGGATTGAATTTTTTCCAACCAGGAATGCCACTGATACAGTAATAATCAAATTTCTCTTGGAAAAACATTATGGCTAGATTTGGTTGACCACAGAAATTAGTGGTTGATAATGCAATGGATTTTAATTCTACTAAGATGCATAGCTTTTGTCAGCAATATGGTATTTAATTGACTCGTTCCACACCTTATTACCCTCAAGGTAACGGGTTAGCTGAGTCATCCAATAAAATCTTGGTGAGAATCATTAAGAAGATGTTCCCTAAAAATAAGAGAAATTGGGACACTCAGTTGGTGCATGCTCTTTGGGAAGACAAGGTGAGTGGAAAAAAATCAATTAGAATGTCTCCCTTTCATCTTGTATATGGTAATGATGTTGTAATGCCATAAGAATTAGCTCTTCCTGTTATTAAGTTTATGCAAGATGAAGTTGATGATGAAAATCCAATTCAAAGGAGAATGTTGCAGCTGATAGAAGCACATCAAATCAAAGAATCACTGATGGGAAAAGTACATAAATGTCAAACTAAAGTCAAATATGTTTTTGACAAAAGAGAAAACAGCAATTATTTGAGGAGAATGATTTGGTGTTGCGCTAGGATGTTAGGAGGGAAGACCATGGAAAGCATGGTAAGTTTGAAAATTTGTGGTTTGGGCCATTTAGGCTCAATTTTTGGAAAACAATACGTTTCTGCTCAAAGATCTAGATGATGATCAGCTGACTGGAGGTCTAGTTAATGGTAATTTTCTTAAAAAGTTCTTTGTTTGATAATTTAGTTATTCATTTCATTATAAATATCTGGTGTGATGTGTCAATAAAAATCCATGCCCAATGGTACTCATGTCTGTAAATATGATCAGTCTTGAGTCCAGTCAGTCAAAGGTCAGTCCTAGTCATAATTTACATAAGTCTTCTTGATTTTGAAAGTTTAAGGCACTAAGTCTATAGTCCTTGAAGCCTCGTAGGGATGACCTCATCCCCAATAGGAGACATTGTTAGCACTATAAGTGTTAATAGTCTAACTTCCATTGTATCATTGTTTTCAAAATTTTCTTGTTTCCTAGCCTATGTTAAAGTTCGAGTCATTTTCAAAAAAGAGTCTCAAAACAAAAATACTTTTAAGTTTATAGGTGGTATTAGTGTCTTAGGTTGATAAAAAAAGTTAAAACCATTGTTTTAACTTAGGTTAGTGTAGAAAGTTATTGTTCATTTTGTAATAAAATTATAGTTTCTCTTTCCGAGATAATAGCTACCTCTGTTTAAGTCTCATTGGTAACACGGTGATACAATGAAGGGCAGCTATTTCTCCAAATTGAAGGTCATATTAGTAATACAGTGAAAATAGCAGCTATATCGCTGAAATTTGGTTATATTGCAAAACAAAGATAAAGGAAGAAGCTATTTCTCAGGCATAAGGAGCTGCAAATAATATTTTCAGAGAAAGGACCATTCCTGTTTGAAGATGATTGAAGACATCATATGTTATAAGCATGATTATTCTTTTTAACCAGATTAATTATTTTTTACTTAGGAGAATTATTATAGGTGAATGGTTATAGTATTAATGCAACTAACCTATAGCTACCCTACTAAGGTAAAGTGGAGATCATGGTACAAGGTATCAATTATTAAATGATGCAGTGGAGTGTTATGCGTTATGGGGTGACTTGGCACTTGTACTCAAATTATTACAAATCATGCCATTACACCATACCATTATTAGAGGCGCAGAATCAGAGGGTTAAGTTCAATGTTCTCTTGACCGAGGTTCTCTGTGGAAGTTACAACTAACAAGAGTCACATCTTCCAGCAACTAGTTTAGCATTTCAAGGCAGGAAAACAAGGCTCCATATAGGGTTTTGCCTCCAGGATTGAACAATTGTGTGTTTAGGAGGAGCCTAGATGTTGAGAAGTATGGGAAAAGGTGGGAATGTAAACAAGTCTGAGCCAGCAAACACCAAGTTTGTTGATTCTAGGGCCAAACCTCAATTTAAGTCATGTGGCTCGGTATAAGTTTTTGCAGAAATTTTCTAGAGAAAATGTGGCTTTAGCACAGCCCTTTTCCAAGAACTTTGATGGAGATAAATTCAAGCTTAGGAGCAAGACTTTCAAGATCTCTGAAGCCATCATAGACCGAGCTACCCAAACCTTGGCCACTGGAGAACGATGGTTCAAGAATAAAATGATGCCCACAAAAGTGATTCTCTACCTCAAACCTGAACATGTGAATGTTAAATGGAATCTGAGTGTACATATTTCCTGTTTTAGGGCTGAATGGAAACATGTGATCACCACTATGCAATGCCACATTACATGTGAGGGTAGGTTCTCCTTTTTCCACCATTACCAAATGAGATTTATTGATCATATTTCAGGTGATAAACCTATGAATTTTCCCTAATTGTATATAATTCCTTGCTCAATATATCCTTAAAATTGCAGAAAAAACCTAACTATCCCTTGCACAACATATATCATAGGGGTTTAATTAAAATGTTGATTTTCTACCACCTTAAAAATAAAAGGACCACCTGGGATAAGTTCCTATCAGAGGAAGGGTTTGATAGTATCAACTCTAGGAGAAGGGTAGTGAGGCCTAAGAAACGAGATGCTAATGAAAAAAATAGTGCAACTCCTGTGCCAAACAGTTTACAGCCAAACCCTATCCATTCATCAACTTTCTTCCAAGCTAACCCTCCCTCCGTGTCAATCAAAAGGCAAGCTAGAAGCTCGACTAAGAAAATTGGAGACCCTATACCTATGCCAACAACATAACCAATCAATGAAGCCCATATCAGCAGTTTTCCAGTGAGAAGTTCACCTAGGGAACCTCAAACCTTAAGGTCATTCATGGATCAATATAAAAATAAATTGAAGCAGAGAGATACTATGCCTCCTAAAAATTCTGTGTCAAAAGGTAGGGAGAAAAAAACTTCCTCTTCAAGAGGCAAACCTAGGAAAAAGCTCATCATGACATAAGGACTTCCAGAGGAATTAAACCTTGGAGTTCTAACTTCTAAGAATTTTTTGCCTCCAGAGGAAGACAACCTTGGAGCAAAGAGATCAAACCATGTTTCTAAAACAAATCAGCAAACTCAACCAAGCAATGATACTTCATTCACAAAATCTACTCTCTCACAGGTTTTTCTATCTCTTAAGAAAGGCAAAAATAAAATGTCAGAGGTTTTCATAGAGGAAGAGACTACTTTAGCTCAACTGGTCTCATCCATTGGCTCTTCAATCAAGAAGAGGAAGAAGACTGTAATACATTCATACTCCTCTTATGAAGATAATAGTGACACTAAATATAGAGAATCAGTGTTTGAGGAAGGATAATCGAGTACATTCATACATGGAGGTCAAAGGACTAAGTTCATTCCTACATGGAGGTCAAAGGACTAAGTTCATTCCAAATCCCTACATCTAGAGACCTCATACCAGGCCTAAAAATAAACTCATATTAACCAGCAAGTTGATTTCTAATCCTGCATTAAGAGATGAGATTATAAATGTTTAAGATAGTCCAGAAGATAAAACCAAGAAGAAAAAGATTCATTCAAAGAGTCAAACACAGAGGAAGAGGCCAGACAAGAGAGTGACTAAAGCTGAGGCCATCAAAAATTTTGCCTCTATTTTGGACCTCTGAATAATGAAGGAACAGGGTTGCCTTTGAAGAAGCTTTTCATTTTTGGGTTAATTTTCTATATTTTTTGATATAGCTACTTTTTCAGCAGAGGTAGCTATTATTTTCGAATATTAGTATATGATGAAAAGAAGTTGCTTTTTGGTTTATTATCATAATGGTGACATCAAATAAGGTGAAGTGGAGGAGATTTCTGTTATGATAGATGCTGCCAGGTGTCATTGATCAAGCTCCCTCCCAAATTTCAGAATTTTGTTCTGCACTTTTTGGGGAAAATAGCTGCATGTCATTTTCAACTGTTGTTTGCACTTTTTGTGGAAGTGTGCACCAGAACAGAGGAGCGGTCTTCCAAAATATTGCCACATCATTCAGCCATTTCGAATTGCAAGCCATCATGTTGTTTACTTTATTTATGTTATACCACTTTGTATTAAAGTTGAATATAAGCCTTATCTTTTGTATGAGATTGGAATAACTTTTTTAGAACAGATTCACACCTTTTGTGGAGATGTCAGTATAATGTTTTTTGTATATATATGATAAATATCTATGAAGAAAAGGTTGGTAGTTTATGAATTATTTGCTCATATGATCAGTGTACTTTTCAGTGAATGATATTGGAAAATACTTTTGAGGAATTATTACCTACTTGATATGTGTATTGTTAATCTTTCCATGTGTTTCCACACCTCATTTTCTTCAGTTGCAGTTTGAAAATTCAGATGTTGTTGTATGTTTTTATCATTCTCTTGATATGTTTATGTATTTTTTCAACTTTTATTAGTCTCACACGGTCATCTTTCTTGATGAGATATACATAATGATGATCTAAAGAGCATTCCTTATGACAACCACTTTTCTTGATATTTCAATAAGATTATTGTAAGTCTTGATATAGCCTTCTCTTGTTGAAATATTGTCAAACAGTTCCTTGTGTTATTTTTCACCAAAAGCAGTGGATTTATGCCTTGCAGACCCACTGTCTCTTCTTCTATTTCACACTCTCTTCTCTCCATAGGCTACAAACTTACATTTTTTCTACCATATCAAGGACTCAATACCCTCATTAGCGTGACAGTGAAATTCACTGAAATCCATTTTTAGTGATTGAGGGTTTAAACCACCTACCAATCATATAATCCAAATCATTAAATTTCCTTAGAGCTTAGGATGTGTCTGGTCAAGCAGTTGAAGCATTCCAAGTGCTGATTCCAGTGCTAACACCCTATACATCACAGTAATTTCAAATAGGGATTACAAACAACGGAGCATGAATTTTCAAAAAATGAAAGAGATCTTTTTTAATAACATCGGGTTGGAGCGAGGTCCCCTAACCGCAATTTTGGTGCAATTTTGTAATATGTTTTCATAGTTAGTCTATCGCAGGGGATTTGGGGCGGGTCAAAACCCCCAATGAATTGTAATGGGTCAGAGAGTAGACCAAGGGTCCGCAAACCATGGTTTGTAGACCATAGAGTAGCGCAGGCTAATATAGTATAAATAGATGGATAAATCAGGTCTAGAAGTAAGTTAAGTTTGGATTAAGTCTGGATACGAACTTGGATCTGTTGTGTGTATTTTCTAGGTAAGAGCTCCTGCTGGATGTGTGCACGGAGACCCTAAGTCCTGCTATGTGCAGACCTCGCTCATTGTGTGTGTGGGCTGGTAAAGAGTTTGTAAGAAGGATATGAATATTAATGAATGGGAAGACCATTTTTGTTGACATCTGAGTAACTATGTGTTATGACTATTGGCTGCGCTATATGTTATTTCTGATATTATGTTTGTTTATTGAATATTGATGATTATTTGATGCGCATGTGGATACGATGCTTTAAAAGGAATATGAATGCTTAGATCGAGTAATGCCATGGGGTCATTGGCAGCCTTTGAAGCCTAAACTTGAGGACTAGTTTGAAAGGAAGATTCAGGAATTTTCCCTAAAATAAAATAAGAGTAAGAAGCTATCTGTCAAAGAGTGGAAGAATAAGTACATTTTTACAGAAGTACATGAAATCTTCTTCGTAACCTTCGCACACGAATTACAGGAGTGGCTGGAAAGGTTAACGGAGTTCCAAACCTGCTGGAAAGACAATCAGATCACACAATGGACCCCTGAGTTGATCCAATAGTTGTAGAAGACTGATGAAAAGATCACCCGAACTGTAGATCACTGGGTTGATAGTGTGTTGGGTGGATTTGTAACTGAGTTTGCAGTCGATCAATTTGTGTCCTATTCTGAAGCACAGCGAAGGTTTTTCAAGGGATTTAGTGGTAAGTTCTTGCAAACATTGCCACTCCTGATTAAGATGTTATTGTGTGAAAAAGGTGTTTTGTGTAGTCACACCAAGTGAATGACCTCCGATCATAGTAGAAGCATGACATGAAGCGGTAAATACTACCGAGTTAACTAAGAAGGGAATAGATCAATATACAGTCCTCTAAGGGATCCACCTGATGTAAACAGAGGCGGGGCTGCACACGTAGAGACTAGTCCCCCAACTACACCACCATCGAACTCGCGCAAAGGTAAGAACTCTCCTAACCCACCTCTGCCACCACCTACAGACGATATGGCTGCGCACATGAAGTTACCCACCTTTAAGGGTATTGGGTGTGGAGCCTGATTATCTTGTTTAATTTGTATCACAATAGTAATTAATCGCTGCGATGGGGGGTCCAGGGGGGGCGGCAGCGCTTTTCGGAGCCCCCCCCTTGGTGGGGGTTTTTCGGGGGCAGCGCCCCCGAAGCTAAAAACAGATGTAAAATTGCCTTGTAAAAGTATAGTAATTTCTAATCAATCTGGGCCGTTCATTAGGCAAATGATCTGACGGTAGAAGTTATGTTTAGATTAGGGTTTTTTGCCCTAGAAGGCAACCCCTGGCTTTTATGAGGGCATTGTATTGCGGTTGTGTATTGTATGTGTATTCTCGGAGCGAGAAACAGAGAGGGAGACTGTGAGAAAGAACAGAGGATATTATAGCAGATCTGCTGTAGGTTTTGTCTCTTCATTTTTGCTGGATAATAGAAAGGAAGGACTGGTTGTTCGAGGTGGACGTAGCCCAAACTGGGTGAACCACGTATATCTGTGTCTCTCTGGTTTTATGTGTTTTTTGTGTGCTTGTATTTTCCACATATTTTATGTGTTGCATTGCTCCATAATATATAATTTTCTAACAAAGGGTGCAGAGGATGAGGATATGGATCGAATCAAGTTCGTGGCAGATTCGGTATGGACCGCGCGAAATGTTAATAATGATGTTGTAAAAAGCGCACAGATATCAATAGCCTTTGAAGGGCGGGTGTTGGATTGGTTCATGGGATACATTGGTCAGCATGTGAATCCTTCAATACAGTACGTTAAGGAGGCCCCAAAGTAGCAGTTCCGGAAGCCTAAGTCCTATTCTCAATGAATAGTGGAATTGAAAGATTTTAAGCAGGGACCTATAGAGTCTGTTTAGGAAGCTGACCAACGGTTGAAGAGAGTCATCAGTGATGGAGGATTTGTTTATGAGGACAAACAACATAAGGAGTGTTTTATCGCCATTTTGTTACCACATCTGTGCAGACCAATAAGCCAACAGAAGATTGATTCACAAGAAGAGGCCCTGGAGATCTCCATGAAGCTAGAAGTTGTGCCAAGGGATGATACTCTATTTGGGGTGCCTCAGATACAAAGCCAGCTAGAGGAAATGCACTTATAAATTCAAAATTTGTGAAGGGATTGAGGTAAAGAAGCTAGCACGGATGTCTGGTACATACGCTGCAGGGTATCAGGCCACACTAAGGATTAGCGCCCTCTGTTGTCATATTATATGGAGACTGGGGGACCAAGTCCACTGCGACCTAGAGACATGGTTGGACCAAGTACCCCCACACTGTGGTGCGTTGAATGCTGGGTAGTAGGAAGACATGATACAGACCACTGCCCATAATTAGGCCCCTATGTCCCAGAGTTGAAGCAACATTGGTGCAGATTATGCTCGTCAGTGGGTCACGATGAGCACAAATGCCGAATATTCGACCTGATGATCAATAAGGGAAACCTATACAGGGTGTAGGCTAACCCTTCATCGCCGGTCTCTCCCTTGGGGTGAGGAGGATCCCCTGCAAGAGGACGAGAGGAGGGAGAGGTGGAGGAGAAGGTCGAGGAAGAGAGAAACTAATTTTCTACAACTGTGGGGACGTTGGACATTATGCAAGAGACTACCCAAACCTTGCACGCCAATCCTTTAGGTATTGCAGATAGTTCAATCATGTAATTGAATATTGTCCTGTGTTGATAGCGAAGATGCAGGAGAAACAGCGGACACCAACGCAAAATGTAAAACGGGTTAAGGTGGAACCACGCAATGATGGGCACAATGTCAATGTAATTACGTGTAGTGGCATTTCCACTGGAGGAGCTGGGGAAAAATTTGTGGCTGAACCATTGATTAGAAATGCCTCTGACAAGAAGGAAAGCCTAGTCCTGCAAAAGGAGAAAGAGACCTTCATCGAAGCTAGGAAGCATTTTGCTAGGGAAGAAGCATCCACCTCAAGGGCTTCTGTGGATCTGAAAGCAGATGAAGCAATTAAGCCATTCCTTCAAGCATGTATGAAGTTACTATGCAACCAGAAGGTGGTGGAGAATCTCCAAGCATTAATAGAAAGTTGTGCAGAAAGGGATGCCCCACAAGTGGAGGTTAAATTTGTAAATAAGATATATAAGAACAAGAAAAGGACTGGTCGGTAGATGAATATGATTGCGCAGATTGGAGAATATGAGATGGACCAAGTCATCCTAGATCAGGGATCTGATGCCAATGTCCTACCCAAACAAACATGGCAAAGAATGGGAGAACCTAAATTGGAGTGGTCCACCATCTAACTACAAATGACTAACTAGCATAAGATCATTCCATTAGGGAGATTGCCAAAGGTTGTGGTAGACATTGTGGGAGTTAAAGTTTATGCAGATTTCGAGGTAATCTAGATTGTGGATGATGCGGACCCTTACCCTGTGCTCTTAGGACTAGATTGGGCAATTGACATGGGAGGCATCATCAACCTAAAAAGGAGAAGCATGCTCTTTGAGAAATGTGGTACGCAAGTAGTAGTCCCCCTGGATGCAGCCGAAGGAGAACACTATACAGAACCGGTGCATGAAGAGGAGGATGTTGACCATATTTACAAAATGAATGCATGGGATTATGATTGGATCAACCCTACAGTCAATGGCATGTTGTTTTGGGAGAAAGATAGCGCATGTATCTTAGACTCAGATGGCGAGATAGAAAATTGGAATAACCAGTTACATGACGTATCTGCGCTTCGGTGCCTCGAGATCACAAAGAGATTCTGATGCATCTCCTAAGAGGTAAGAGAACTGCCCCATTTTGAAGGTTCTGGTAGTTTTAATAAATTTCTTAAGGCATTAGAAGCAGATGTCCCTGAAGAAGGAGGCCTTTCAGGATTGGAAGGAATGTCAGAAAATGATGATTCTGTGATGTGAACCTCCAGTACTCATGGAGCTCTTTTCCGGCCATGGGGACCCACGCAAGCACTTGGCTATGTGGATGGAGGTATGGGATGAAAGGACTTGGAATGAATGGGTCCATAGGTTTATTCATGCCTTAGGACCAATCCCCACCACCTAGTATTTAGATGCATAGCTACACCAGCGCACTCGCCACTCGAGAACAATGATAGAAGATCACATGGTAACATTTGGTTTAGTTGGAGGGATGGAGAAATTGGATGAAGCCCTGCAAGATATAGATGCTTTTGTCTTTGATGAGTCTTCCACTAGAACAGAATTTATTGTGCCAGCTTGGGATGTGCAGATGCAGGATATTTTCAACTGTTGAAATTTGTTAGTAGAATATTGTGATGAGGATCCCAAAAATATCACTATCCCAGAGTCAGAAGGAGAATGCGTAATTGCAGGACCGCTATTGTAGACAGTAGATGTGACCAAACCAATAAATTTGAAGGAAATCAACATTAGGACAGAAGAGTAGCCCAAGATGGGAAAAATTGGCGATTACTAAGATGATGATACTGTTGGGAAGATCGCAGAGCTGCTGATCGAATATCAGGACCTATTCTCGATGACGTTCCCTGAGCTCAAGGGAATTGTAGGAGATCTGTGGGTCATGAGAATCACCTTGAAGTCGGACGCACGTCCTGTCAAGCAGCGGCCCTATCGACTGAACCCCAAGTATAAGAAGAAATTCAAGGGGGAAATAGATAATATGGTGGCCGTAGGTATCATTGAGTCGGTAGAGCAGTCGAATTGGGTAAGTCCTATGGTGGTTCAAGAAAATAAAACCAAAGGAGAGATAAGGATCTGTGTAGCCCTGCGCAAGTTGAATGATGTTTATGTACATGATCCTTTCCCTACGCCATTCTCTGATGAAATCTTGGATAATGTGGGAGGTCAGGAAGCATACTCATTCACTGATGGGTTTTCAGGGTACCATCATATTAGGATTGCACCAGAATATCACAGCAAGACAACCTTCACCACCGAATGGGGTTCCTTCCAGTACACTGTTATGCCTTTTGGATTAAAGAACATCCCTTCCATTTTCTCGCACGTAGTTGTAGCAGTATTCAAGGAGTTCATCCATAAGTTTTTGGAGTTATATTTTGATGATTGAATAGTATTTGGATTAGTAAAGAAGCATGTGTCGAACCTGCGCATGATGTTGGATGCTTGCAGGAAACACCAAATCTTGCTAAACCTCAAGAAATGCATATTCTGTGTTTTAGGATTTTATTGGGAGATGTTGTATGTCAGCGGGGATTGATGTTTGACCCAGCCAAGATTGTGGTTGCAGTCCCCACCACTGAGGAACAGTTGCGCATTATCTTAGGGCACACAGGCTACTATAGGAATTTTATTCAAGGATACACCCTGATCACTGCACCAATGGAGAAGCTACTGAAGAAGGATGTATCCATTTTCTGGGATGAGGGGTGTCAAAAGAGTTTTGAGCTGCTAAAAGAAAAGATGGTCACTGCACCTATTCTCATATTTCCAGACTGGGAAAAGGTCTTTCATGTACATGTGGATGCATCAGGCATATCCCGGGGAGTTTTTTTAGCTGTTGGGTGAAGGAGACATTGATTATCCAGTTGTGTTTGCTAGTAGGAAACTCTCTAGCGCAGAGCGCAACTATTCTACCACTGAACGAGAAGGACTGGAAATGGTGTATGCCCTGCAAAAATACAGGCACTATCTATTGGGAGGACATTTTAAGATGTTCACTAATCACTCAGATTTAAAATACCTGGTCAATAAGCCTGTGTTGGGGGGGGGGGGAGATTTGTAGATGGTTACTGCTATTCCAGGAGTACGATTTTGAAATTATTGTGAAGCCCGTGAGACTGAATGCAGGACCTGATCACTTGTCTCGGATTGAGAGTGGGGAAGAGCCAACTAGTCTGGAAGAAGGATTACACCATGCATAGCTTTTTGCTATCAATATAGTGGAAGAACACTTTGCAAACATTATTCATTTCTTGACCACGGGGATGGCACCTACAAACTATTCAAGACAACAGAAAAAGGACTTGGTGGCCCGCGCAGCTGATTTCACTCTAATTTCTGATCAATTATATAAGCTGGGAACAAATGAGGTATTGCAGAGGTATGTATTAGAACATGAGAGACAAGCTATCTTGGCTGAGGCCCATGGGGGTGGCAGGAGGCCACTACACAGGAAAATCCACTATGAAGAAGGTGTTGAGGGCTGGTTTGTGGTGGCCCACATTACATAGTGATTCACATGCATACTTTCGAGCCTGTGATGCATGCTAATGCATAGCGAAGCCTACGCGCAGAGGTGAAATGCCCTTGCAACCACAGATGGCTTTGCAAGCATTCAAAAAATGGACTATAAACTTTGTAGGACCCATCAATCCCTCGGGGAATAATATTGGCACATGTTACATCATTACTGCCACTGATTATGTGACCAAATGGTTAGAGGCAAAGGCTGTGAAGGATTTTACTACAGAGACCGTTGCGCACTTCATCTTTGAGCATATTCTGACCCAATTTGACTGCCCAAAGATTCTAATGAGTGATAGAGGTACGCATTTTGTTAATGAAGCTATTGAAGCTTTGACAGAAGAATTTCAGATCCACCATGCGAAAATTACCCCATATCACCCACAAGATAATGGTTTCGTAGAGTCTTTCAACAAGATTTTGGAGAATGTGCTAACTAAGGTTTGTAATGTCGATCAAAGTGATTAGGACGTGCGCATTCCTTCAATACTATGGGCATATAGGACTACATGTAAGAAACTAATCGAAAAGACTCCTTTCAGGATGGTCTATGGAAAAGAGGCCATGATGCCCATGGAATATATTGTCCCCAGCATGTGCATTGTAGCATTTACAAACATGGCCGAACCTGACATCATGGAGGAACGTTTGGCGCAGCTGGTTACCTTGGAAGAAGATCGCTTCATTGCTAACTTTCATCAGCAGGTACAAAAGGCACGAGAAAAGGCCTGGCATGATCAACACATCTGACAGAAGGTGTTTAAGGAGGAAGATTTGGTTTTGCTCTATGATAGTCAGTTTGCGTGCCACCCATGGAAGTTCTGCAAACATTGGTTGGGTCCTTATATAGTAAAAGAGATTACCGATGGTGGTGTAGTAAGTTTGGTTACGCTGCGTGAAGACTACCTGCTCGGGAAAGTTAATGGAAGTCGTCTGAAACCTTACAAGGATGACCCGACGCCTACCAAATGACTATATGGCTGGAGTATCTGTATCAGGAGTGTTGCACGCACTAGGAAGGAAAGGCGAAGGGAGGTGCAATAGGCGCGCAGGTAAGATGGCGCGAAAAGATGCAACAGAGGCACAGGGGTAGTGTGAAGCTAGAAAAACTAGCCATTGAAACAGTAAAACTGGGTGAAAAGGCGATTTTACTGTTGGATTGAGCAGGTATTTTTCAATTAATGCAACGATATTAGAGGATTTTTTACCGTTTCCTCGATGGTAAGTCACATATAATGAAAATTCGGTCGTTTTTACTCATAAAGTCCTATAAAAGAAGGGGCGCAAGTCATAATCGGTTCCTTTTCTTTCTCAATTTCTCATGCCATGTGCTTCACTGCGAACTCTATGTCTTGTGTGATCGTGCTATATGTATGTCTGGGTGAGCTACCCCCTCTGACAACAGAAACCCTGAATTTATATTTCGTGCAAGGATGACTGCTTCTAACCCCGTTGAGTCACCACTTATTACAACCTCCGTTGAAATGGGGTCAAAATATGTGTTTGAGGTAACTCCCGATGTTGAATAGGTCGTGTCCACGCCGGCTAAGGGGAAAGGGAAAGGGGAAGGAAAAGGGAAAGGAACAAGGAAAGGAGAAGGGGAAGGGGAAAGCCACGAAGTGGGTTGCATTGAAGTCGCGCACTTCCCCTTGGATTGTGCATTCTCCTTGGCAGGTGCCTCAGGTGCACTCGCCCAACCCCTCAAAGCACTCGATGATAGCCCAGGAAGAATTTTTGCTGGTGGCTCTGCTCTCATGGCTACTAGCATATGTTAAGCCAAGGATACCAATGGTGCGCACCCCAAAGAATGTGGACGTTGTCCAAGAATATCTCCAAATTTTTTTGGTCCCACAAGAGATCCCTTTGATTGGCGACATGTTCAGGAGCCTTCCCTCTATTAAATTTCATGACCATGACCTAACAAATCAAGGCGCCTTCTCGGATCTGGCCCTGGAATTGTATCTCGAGAGAGTGTCATATGAAAATGTGCTGAAGGTGGAACCAATTTCAAGGGCGCATGGGCTAGAATATTGAATTTGTTGTGCATCCCCTACTTTGGGCGATATCCTATCACCAGCTTGGTTGTTTTCCAGTTGCTTGCGTTGATCCACGATGGGTGCTTGTGGATCCAAGGCCGCATACCAATTCACGCTGCACTAATTCATAAAATCACTGCCCTACCCATGAAGAGATTCTAAAATAAGTATGAGCAGAAGGTGGCAGAAGAAGTGTGGGATAAATACAAGGTCAACCTCAACAAGCGAGGATTCATTGTCAAAACCATCGTTGACCCGTGAGTGCGCATGGGCACTCTACTGCTCGCGTGCAAGATGATGCACAAGTGTAGGGCACTGGTTGTCCCTACCTATGTGATTCAGCTAGCAGGACACTGTGAGAAGGGGGTTTACTATAACTGGTAGTAGTACCTCTGTGAGGAGTTCTTGGACAATGTGCGTGAGGCGCAGGACCAGGGAAAGGCATCCTGTTACTCATGGCTTTTGTTGTTGATCGCCCTAATCGTGCGGGAGACCCCTGATGATGCGGTGCTCCCTGAGCTTGAGCCTGATGTCTGTGAAGGAGCGCGTTATGCGAACCTGTGGGATTCTAAGGATTCAAAGTGCGTCGAGGAGAAAAAGGTGTTATTGGTGTTGCTCGAACGTGCGCTGGAAACGACGATCCATTCCAGGTCGTGCTTATCTCCTGCAGTCTACGAGAAGTACAAGTTCATTGCTGAATTTCATGTCACCATGCACAATGTGCAGATCAGGGCCTGAAAATATCCAGTGTGGTACAACCTCCCGTACATGGTCACTAAGGCGGAGGTCGATCAAGTCGTTGCTACCTGACCGCCTGCATGGAAACTCGGGCTCAAATCTTTTGCCCAGGTCACAGCAGGCACCTCTAGAAAGGATTCAGCGTGGAAGGATACTGTCCTGCCAAGCACAGCGAAGGAGACTGAGGTGCGCTCCACGGAGAAAATGACGACTTAGGAAACCCCCAAGGATTCCACCAAGGAGGCGAAGCAAGAGCCTCAGCGGGATGCGGATACTGAAGGACTTGGTGGGGAGGGCGCAGAGTCCCCACGCAGAATGAAGCTCAATAGCGAGCCTCCAAAAGGGCAAAGAAAGAAGTGAAAGGTTGATAAAGTTGGTGGAGAAGCGGATGTTACGCTAACGGAAGAATATCTGGACAAGATCGTAGACATCGTTGCTACTGCCTCTGAGGATATATGGACTACTTTAAAAGATCAGTAGAAGGTCGTGCTAGAAGAATTGCAGTTTGGGTTGCAGGTGCTCCAGCTAAAAGCAGATACTCTTCAAGCGAGCGTGAATAAGGTGAGTTCGATTCAAGCGAGCCTGCCAGCAAGAACCATAATCACAGCCATAGAAAGTATAATTTTCCCCTTCCTGGGTGCGGCAGTAATAGTGGAACCATTAACCCTGTGCACGTAAGTCCAAGTATGCACGGAAGTTGGCCTGGACGTTGCAAAAAATAACGAGTGGGAAGTTACACGCTCTCCACTTTTTCATGTCTGCAAAGCTCCAAAATAGAGAATTCTGAGTGCAGCACCAACTTAGTGAGGCTGAGTAGATGATCACTGCCAAAACTGTTGAATCTGCCCAAGCTCAAGCAACACAAATCACAGCAGTTACGCAACAAGAAGAATTGGAGCACTTGATCGACCAGTTATGTGAAGACATGTTGGAAGTGATTCCAGCCTCTGTTGCGCCGCAAGCCAAGGTTGAGGGCTTGGTCACTACATTAAAAGCATCCAGGACTGAAATCCATGCCAAACCTGGAGCAACAGATTATTGTGTTGCAAGCCAAGCTGCAGCCTAAGACCCCTCCCGAGGTGCGTGCCCAGTGAGTCGCGCTGGTCAAGGAAGCAACAAGCAGTATCTCCACACACATCACCAAGGGTTCATAATTGTTAGATACTACTATGGGACTCTAGTCCATGGTGCAACGTGATCCTCTCCTACGACAGTTCAACTAGGGTCTGCGCCAGAAAGAGCAGGATTTTGAGCATATGGAAGCTACTATGCCCACCCTCATGGCATGAAAATGATTAGCACATCTCTGTACTAGCCATGCTCTTAGAGATGAAATTTAGGCGCTCTGCCATAAGAAGCAAGTCCTCAGCGACCATTTGAAGCCATGGGCAGATGAAGCTCTTAAGATTTCATAGGACTTAGACGTGGTCGTAAAGCAGCTGAACCAGACCCTGGATAGCGTCACTACATCTACTGAAGGACCAACTTCACAAAATTTGGTCAAAATTGCGCAGAATGCATCCGCGCAGAGTGAAGGTGTCTTGCCCCTGTTTTCCGCCGTAGTTGAACAACTCCAAGGCAAGATGAAGACCCCACTGCTGCTGTGACTCGGAACGAGTCACGAGATTGTGTTGGGGGCCTGTTGGAGCGGGGTCCCCTAACTGCAATTTTGGTGCAATTTTGTAATAGTTAGTCTAACACAGGGGCTTTGGGGCAGGTCAAAGGCCCCAATGAATTTTAATGGATCAAAGGGTAGACCAAGGGTCTACAAACCACGGTTTGCAAACCATAGAGTAGCGTAGGCTAATATAGTATAAATAGATGGATAAATCAAGTCTAGAAGTAAGTTAATTTTGGATTAAGTCTGGATACTAACTTGGATCTGTTGTGTGGATTGTATGGGTAAGGGATCCTGCTGGTTGTGTGCACAGAGACCCTAAGTCTTGCTGTGTGCGGACCCCGCTGGCTGTGTGCTCAAGCTGGTAAAGAGTCTGTAAGAAGGATCTGAATATTAATGAATGAGAAGACCATTTTTTCTAACATCTGAGTATCTATGTGTTATGACTATTGGCTGCACTATATGTTATTTCTGAGATTATGTTTGTTTATTGAATATTGATGACTAGTTGATGCACACGTGGATGTGATGCTTTAAAACAGTAATGAATGCTTAGATTTGGTTGTGTTTTGTCCTGTCACATCTAATTACTGGTTAACTTATGGTTTATGAGCTTCGCTTGAGTTATTTCATCAATATACTCTGAAGGGATATGGGTTAGGGCTTATCCAATGCAGGCCTGTTAGATTTTAAGGGACGCACTTTAATTAACTTTCTCTCTCTCAGGGTGCGGAAACCTGGTTCAAGCACCCTTCCATACTACTTCGGGTGACACCTTGACCTGCGCAAGCAGGCCATTGCCAAGAGGGCCAGTAGTACAGGGGTTTGTTGTTAAACCTTAAATATGAACCTGGGTCAAGACCCCTCAAGCCAACACATCCTCATATACAAAAACCTCTCATATTTTTCTAACATCTGTTATGGTTTTGGAGATTCGGAGAAAGTTTTGCAGACATATTTTCCCAATTTTTCTTGTTTTTAGTCAGTATTTTCAAATACGGTTTTTGCCCAGGTGGAAATTAATTTTCAAAAATTGAAATAGGTTTTTATTTCTAACATCTGTATGTACACAAACCTCTCCCAGTTTTATCATAGAAATTATGGTTTGGGAAATTTGAAAGAATATTTTAAGGCACATTTTCCAAGATTGTCTTGTTTAGTTATATGTTTTCAGAGCGGATTGTGGCCTATCAGAGATGGATCTTGAGAACCTGGAGGAGGTTTATGTTCCTAAGATTCAAAACTAAAAAAATATATCCCACTTTACACACAGATATTAAATAATGAGAGATACCTTGACATCTGCACAACCCATTTTTCTGACAGTGAAAAATCCTGTTTTGGAAATATTTTTGCATATAATATTGGGAACAACTGGAGCATAATTTTGGGAAATTGAGAGAGTTTTATCTCCAAAAAATATTCATCTATAATAACATATTTCTGTTTTTACACAAATACCTCGAATTGAGATATTCAAATCGATAATGGGACCCTATTTTTCATAAATTCGGGATGAAAAAGCTCAAAGAGAGTTAGTGACTTGGAGGCCACCTCATCAAAAAGAGTTGCTATCAAATTCGACTTGCTCTTCCTTGTCACCATCAATCCACAAATATAGTTCCAAGTAGATTCATTAGCTTTGAATGTCCTATATTTCAATTCTATTTCTGTAACACAGTTTCAAGATATTTTAGTTTAGAAATTGTATAAATACTTCATCATTTGAAGTAATAGATGTTGGGATTTGTAATAAGAAAGACTATCATTCATTGTAAATTTTTTCACTGAGTTCAAGTGACCTCATTAATAGTACAAGGACATTCTTCACAAGATTCATGTGGTGTACAAATTGGTGATGTTTTTTCTCTTGTTCATGTGTTATTCATTATTTTCCTTCTCTGTAATTTCTTTAAAAACTTAATTACATAACAAAAATTGTGACGAATAGGATTTTTTGTAGAGAGAACCCTATTCTGGATGTTTGTAATTTCTATGTTTTTTGCTGAAGTGAAATTAAGTAATTCTTAATTTCTCCTTAGTTCCTACCGAACCTTTCATTACTTTTGTTTCATATCACCTTAAATTATGAAATATCCAACTAGTGCAACCTAGATTTCCCTGAGAAACTCCTTTAAAGTTTGATGTAGATCCAGTTAGCTCTTCTGACTCCATTTCCCAATCGCCTTCCCTTGTTGTTCCTATTATCACTCAGATTGAACCTCAGGCTGAGAAAGGCAATTATGAGGTAACCTCAAACCACACTTAGCCAAGTAGCTAGCCCTACTAGGCCAGGAGAGGGCTCTCTCCTTATATATCATACTCAAAATGACTAAGGAATGATATTCAGCTAGGTATAGTAGCGCAGGGTTTTTTATTTTGATTTGTGTAGGATTTTTTTGGAAATTAGGTCAAGATTTGTAGGGTGTTCTATGGGTCAAGGTAGGTACAATGTTTAGCACTTTAGGTTTTTTATGATGAGATGATTTAAGATAGGTGAGGAGCTAGAAAGAGCATGATGAATTCATGGTTTCTTTCTAAACTGAAGAATTACAAATTATGAATGTTTACCCAAAATAGAGCATAGAAATTATGGATTCTATTCATTTAACTTGAAAACATTCATTCAATAGCAATGAAATGATGGATGAAGTAACAAAACATTTTAAAATATAAGCACAAAAGAAGAAACTGAAACTAAACACAGTACCACATGGATCCCATAAAAAAAGCTGCAAATTTGATTAATGTCCAGGCCAAAACTGATACAAAAATATGTCTCTTGAGAAGCCAAAGCTCCAAGTGAATCCAACCATTACAATGACTGAGGAAATACATCAAATAGACCTCAAAACCACTCTCCCTACCCTTAGGGAGTTGAATCCATGATATATAGATCAGTTTCACCTACTCCCAAACAAGAATCTGAAGACTAGGAAGACCCAACAATTTGCCTCTAAAAGAGAGGAAACTGATTCATTTGACCTCTAGAGGACTTATCTGATGTATCTACCCTAGATAACAATAAAAACATGACATTTACATTTATCTTGACCTTTTACATCATTAATTTCTCATTTCTCAAGATAAGAAGTCAAAAATTCAAAATTTGTTGAAGATGATGGAAATTGCATTTTCCTAGCAAAAACACAACGCCATGACAGGAAAAATAACCCCTTTTGCAAGCAACTTTTGGAGGCCTTCCAGGTGTCCAAATCATCTCCATGATATCTCATTGGAAATATCTTTGAGTCTAGTTTCCAAATATGCCTCCAGTTTCAAAAATGATGCTCATTTCCCCTGTAAAAAAGTCAATCTCCCAAGACTGGTAAAAGCGTAGCGCCAAGGTCAAAAAGGAGGCAGAAACATGAAAATTTGGTCGTTTTTGGCACTTTTGAGGTATCAATTCTCCTCCAAAATTTCTGAAACTTTCTAGGGTTGATGTCTTCATCATTATGAACATGATGGTGGTGGCCATTTGTCCATTGGAGGCTCCAATAAAAATCATAGCGCCAAGGGCGCTGCGTTTTTGGCAAATTTTCTGTGTGCCAAAATTGCTCAAAAAACCAAAAATGCACTAAAGTGCCAAATGTGCCAAAGAATTGCCAAAATTGTGAGGTTACATGCTGACCAAGGGCTTGAGGCATGAAGAGACACCTCAAAAAGTATTTCTAACCTCTCCTTTTCCTTCTTTTGTCTATCCTCCATAGTGTTTTATGTCCAAGAAAACCCTAGGGATAAGGTAGATAGGGATGGAGAGTGAAAATAGGTCTAGGGAATAGGGATAGGGTTATGAAAATTTAGGTAGATGGGGGAAGGAGTTATGGGTTTTTTGGAGGTGATAGGAGGTCAATATATTTAGGGAGTTGAAAATGATAATTGGATTACAGGTTTGACGTAGTGGCTGCCTAGGAATTTTAGTGACCTAGGACTTAGGTTTTATGGGAAAGAAATTTAGGGACTAGTAAAAAGTAGTGTAGGGGTAGGAATGGGTTTAATAGTGATGTAGGGTGGTATTTTAGGGTTCATAAGCAGAAAATTGAGGATAAGGAGATTAAACTAGGGTTTTCCACTAGGAAAAATGTCAATTCTACTTAGGAACAAAAACACTATGAAAATGATGTTTAGAACTGCAAGGAGGAAATAAATTGGTGTTACTTACCTAAAAGAGGGTGTTAAAAACCTTTTCTAAAAAATTTAGAGTATTTGGTTGAGTTTTGGTGCTTCTGGGGCTTGTTGGACATAAGCACAGCGCCAGAAGGATAAGCGCAATGCCTTTTTGCAGACCACATTTGGAGGCCTTCCTGGTGACCAAATTGGGCTCAAGATAGATCGTTGGAAAGCCCTGGAAGTCTACCTTCTAAATATACCATTTTATTTATTATTGGAGTTGATTTAACTTTTCAAATGTTGATTTTCCCAAGACTGGTCAAAAAGTGTTGAATGAGTGTGCTGAAATGCAGAGTGCAGGTGCAGGAAACTTTTGAAGGCCTTCATCAGCTCCAAATTGAGCTCATGATAGCTCATTGGAAATATATCTCTCTCTAGTTATCATTTGACTCATCAAGAAAGTTATTTGGACACTCCATCTATGAGAAAATTTGATTTTCCCAAGGTCACTCTAGAAGTGTAGTAACTCTCCCGTGGCACCTGTATTTTTTACATTTCTCCCAAACCATGACACCTGTGTAAAACCTGAAGGCAATTTTTCTTTCTTGACCTATGATGGACAAAAACCTCTCTCACGTTTGTCAAATTCATCTTTTTTTGGTCATAAACATAGTTTGAAGCAAAACTGGCCCTATGAGTGGCAAATGACTTGACTCTTGGAATGACTTCTCAAAAAATGACAGAGAAATGATGTTTATGAGATGAAATGACCTCTTACTTACTGATATGACCTACCTTATGGCTCCTCTTCTCATATGCCTCTTTTTTTAGAAAACCCTAGCTCAGTGGGAGAAGAAATTAGGGTTTAGTGCTTGTGAACAATGATGACTTGGGCACCCTTGGGAAAAGACAACTCCCTTTGACATTTGATGTGTTGGCATGTCGAATTCTGAGTTGGAAGCCTTGAGAGGCTGAGTACTTATTACATTTGAACTGACAGAAGAAAATCATGAGTTTATTCTAGATCACCTTCACACCTTCTGCTGCCCTTTATTGAAAATGAGACAATGCAATGATTTGACCTAATGAAACCTTAGTGACCCTATGAGAAATGAAATAAACTCACTCAATGAGTGACTTTGACTAAAAGTGGAATGAGATAAAACTTTTTTTCAGCATGATGAAGACATGGAAGAGAGGGTCAGCAGGCATATACTTGTGAAGGAAAATGGGACACTTGACAAGGGCAACCACCAGTGGAACAATTTTATATCATGACCTAATGGAATGATTGAAAATTATTTAGAGTGGGACACCTAAGATGCACATACAAAATGTGTTTTTATCCCTGGTGGAAGTATGCAAATACTGACACTAGCATTAGATCCAGCTCGAGATGGTAGCTCCTTGGAGGTGCCAAGAACACCGTAGACAAAGTGCCTATTCATTGGGCAATGGAGTCCAATCTGTAAACTGAAATTGGAAAAATACTGCAAAATTCAACCCACACTAACAGATCATCAAAGCCTTAAGGCCTTCACCTCGGGCTTCAAACCTTGATGAATTCTATCAACACTTGTTGAAAATAAAATAAAATCAATCTGAAATGATACCAACCTACTCTAATCTGCTATACAATTGCCAATTAGGTGAAATGATCCTTTCAGTGTAACCAATCCAGGAGATGGCTACTTACTAAAGTTCTGCTCTTACTTTCCTCAAGCAGGCAGAATGATGTACATGTAGGCAACTCACAATAAAAATTGAAAGAAGGACTTATGCTAACAAACAAGCATTCATCTTCTCCAACGATTGTAAAAGACTATCGAAGGGATCTTGAAAATCCTGAAGCATTACCTTGTCTTGAGATTCAGCAAAAACACAAGCACACTCTTCATTTTGATCTGAAAGAACACTTGGTTGTTTATCGATAGGAAGGCATGGGGAAGTATGACTTTTTGCTATCTGAGTGTTGGCTGCAAATTCCTGAAGCATGAGCAACTCTGATTCTTTCTTGGCATGCTGTCTCTCTTTGGGTCATACTCCCCAAATTCATAGTCTAAGTCATCCTTAAACAAGAAACATTCTTCAGGATTATCAAGCATGACAGCCCTATCATCTTCATGAAAGAAAACAATATCTACTAGCTGATCTCCTTGCAGGGAATCATCATCATAAATTGGTTTACTCACAATAATTTCCTGTATAGTTTCATCAAGCTCCTCATCAAAATTATCTTCAAAATCATACTTAGGCAAATCAGTTTGAGGAGAAACTTCATCAAATATGAACATTGAAAAAGGAGATTGTCTTTCTTCATGATTATCTATAAATCTAGTTTCAGGACTGTCCTCATTTAAACTTAGATTTTCATTTTAAAAAATGGAAGAATTTTTACCAATTCTTTCTTGATTATGTGAACTCGGATCACTTGCATTAGCTTGGGTTGTAATATGACCATTTAGGAGCTCATCTATCTCATATTCAGACATAGGAGAAAGTACTTTTTGTCTTCTTTTGATAACATAGTAATTGTCTTCTTTCTCTCTTAAAGAGTCACAAGGATGTTGAATATCTTCTTTAACCTTTTGTAATATCCCAAAGGGGAGAATGCAATAATACTTAAACACAATATAAGAATTGAAACTGAGTAAACAATAAATATCAAGACAACATCAGAATATATACAGAGAAGCTAAGCCATTTTATTACATGGAGATGAATCAGTTACACAATGTTCAGAAAATGAGTAGATCTAGCCCAAGAGAAGGCCTAGAATCACCCTACAATGGTGCTGCAACTAGCACAGCGTAACTGGTGAGCTTACAGAAGCAATACTGCACTATCCCTGCTACTACTGATATACATGTAAATGTTGCAAAGGAAAATGTAGATCTAGGGATATTATGAGCTCTGATGATGCCAAGATTCAATTTTTGGCCAATGTGATGGATTCCCAAGGTAACCCAGAAAGGATTTTCCAGATCTACAACTTTGGAAAATCAACCTCCTAGGGCTTGATACTTAATCTGTTGGGATTACAGATTTGAAGCTAGATATAAAAAATAGATGGCTGAAATATGTCACGAGATCGGATATAAGCTTGAAGGGTTGATCCCTCCTTCAGATCTACAAGCTAGAAGCTCTAGATCTAGCTTCTCAATCCTTCAATGATGATTATAGCTGCTGCAACACAACTGCTCATAAAAACTGTGTTGTAAGGAAAATATAGGCTTTATGCCTGCTAAAATATGTTGTAATAAACTCCAAGCTGATGGAAATGCTGATGGCAAGGTGAGGGGATGATCCCTCACAGGATTACTAGCTGAAATGCTAGCAACTTCCTTCCTCCTTTGGATCTGCAATATGGACAGCGTAATTCTGGATGGAAATATTGCTGCTAGGAGGTCAATAACTTTTGGCTTGATGCAAGATCTGATATGAAGCTCTGGGAATGCTGATATTTAAGCCCGAGGTGATAGGAATAAACCTTCACCAGTTCTCTAGCTTAAATACTGAAGACAACCTCCACCTTCCAAACTGATCTTCAGAAATTTTGCAATTTCTGAATATGAATGTTCTACAGAAAGTAGGAAAATATAAGTGGCACCAATGCCTGATGTAGAATTAAGTACAATACTCTTTCCATAGCTACTCAAAGAAAGAGGTGGGATTCCCGACCAGGAACACCTTGTGCTAAACAGCACTTGCAATCTTTGCTAAACAACCCAAGAAAGCAATGGAATGTCACATGAAAATTCCAGATCTAAACAGATCCTCAACATCAATAATCTCAAGCATATCTTCATTCTTTCCTTCATCTTATTTATATACTGTTTGAGCCTTCCCATGCCTAGGCCCTCATCTAAACTACGTTGTGCATGTGGAAAAAATCCTCCATGTTTGACTACGTTGTCTCTCCAAGTCATCCATCATGTCTAGGTGCAATGTACACCCTCTCCATCATGTGTGCATTAATTGCACAACTTCCTCCATTACTTTATCATGAATTCTCCACGATCTTCTGTTTGACCTCTTCAAGATCTTAGTTGACTGTGTCAACCTCCATGATCTATCTCATTAATGAGACATGATCTCTTCTTCCATTCACATTAGAAATTGCTCCACTACCTCATTATGTAGATCTAGGCTAAATTAATCCACATTCACACACAAAAAGTGGATATTTATTCATCTTGAGGATTATGGGTCCCTCCACCCTTTTATTTTCTTAATTAAGTAGGTTTATTAGGAACTCTAATATTCCAAATATCACGTGAAAATTTGGGAATATTACAGTCCTCCCCGGAAAAATGTTACTTGTCCTCATGCAACTGCAACAAGTGGATGCTACAGCAAACATCCTCCCTCAAAATGGCATCCTCATGTGGAAGGCCTTCATATTTGTCACAATGTGTCATGCATGTCCAGCTCCAAAGTTGCCTCTCTAGAATGTCTAGAATGGCCTCCAACTGCAGGGTTAGATACCCTTCCTCATCAATGAATCTCCAAGTGGCAACCATTTGATGATAAAAATTCTCCTCTATACATGAGATACATAAGATAAAGTGGTTCATTCCCAAAGTGGAGAGTCCCAACTCATGAACTATCCTCCCAACCCATGTTACATATTGTAGATTACATATATCAATATCCTCATCTTGAGCCATGTTGGCCATATAGGAATCAAACATCACATCATCATAGTGAAAAACAAGAAGTAGAGACATATGGATGAACATGAACAATATCAAACCATATTCTCCTAATAACAACCAACACAGCAAAGCCTTATGTTGCCATGCTAGATCATCATGAAAAAAAATAAGAGAGCCATACTCTCTCAAAAGAAGCCACTGTGACAATGCTTCTTGTTTCCATGCCAAATCAACATCAATGATAATATGAGAGCCATACTCTCTTAAAAGAATTCATCTCAGCAATGCCTCTTGTTTTCATACCACATCATCATTGTACCATATGTAGTGGCCATATTATCTCAAGAGAAGCCACCTTAACAAGGCATCTTGCTGCCCCATCACATCATCATCATACCAAGTACAATGACCATAATCACCCAACAGAAGCCAACGTTGTAAGGCCTCCTGTTTCCATCCTCCAGCAATGTCATGCAATGTATGTAAAGAATTCAGCCCATACTCTCCCAATAGTAACAAAAGCGATAAGGATTCATGCTGCCTTCTTGCATTATCATGATGCAAGTCATGGAGCAACAATATAGTAATGGACATGTGAGATGTGTCATCAACATAATAAAAATAATCTCATTTATGCCACATCATGTGAGAGCACAGTTATACTTTCTCCCAAACCCAAGTACATACATGAACATGAGATACATCCCAAACAACAATACATGTAAATACATGAGACATATCCCAAACAAGAGTAAACACATGGACATAAGATATAACATGTGGTGTCCAAACTCTCTTCTTAACAGCCAAAGTAACCATGCCTTCTTCTTTTGCATTCTCCCAGTGATGTGCAAGGCATGAATCAGAAAATTATGACTCATTGAGTGGTATCCATACTCACCCAAGAGCAGCCAGCACAGCCATGCTTCTTGCTGGCATGTGTCATAGATTTCCAAGTGGTTGGGCAACCCCTTTCTCCATACTATCAACCATTCATCCCAATGTGGATGATGGATCTTGTTCTGCAAATACTTGGTATCCTCCCATTGTAGGACACCAACCTCCTCAAACTGATGAAGATCTTTTCACTCCATGAAATGTTGAAGTGCATCTCCAATGAGATCTCTTAATGAGACCTTCTTCTCATCCATGGCCTTCCAAAACCAATGAGGTTCTGGATCTGTTGCAGGTATAAGTCTCTCTTTGAGCTGTGAGATTCTCATTAAGAAAGTCTCATCAAGAAAGGAGAAAATATTTCCCATCTCTAGATGTCTACCATTCATCATCTTATCCTTCATTTTCTTCATGAGCAAATCTACCTTCAGAATGCTCCAATAGTAATGGCGCCTCTTCATTATCACTACTACTAAGTGACAATGTTGTAGATCTGCAAGGTAATACATATGATGTCTCAAAGAAAGGTACAATACTGATCTCATAACCAGTCATTGTACATAGGATCATGCTCATCCCTTCTTCTGAAACTCTACATTTAAACTCAAGAGGTTGAATGTAGTCCATCCATGACAAACTGGGATAGCTTTTCATCTCCTCCTTGATTAGATCAAGGGTCCTCTGCGTTGTGATATGTTGCTGCTTCAAATCAGAATTTTGATCTAACCCTTGGTTATGCATTAGCCCCGATGGCATGTCCCCATAAGTTCCAATAAGATCTACTGAAACAATAGGTGATGAATGTGTATGCATACCTTGGATCAACTAATGTGTTGGAACCTCTTGACAGAACACAAGAGTTCCTCCAACCAGGACAATGGTGTCTCCAACTACTGGTAAGAGAGATGAATGCTCTTCTACCAATGTACTAGTACTGGAATCTTCCTCCTCTTCCTCATGCATCTCCTAAATCATGCATGGGAATCTATGTGTCAAGATCTCAAGACTATCTTGCAAAGATGCAAGTATCTCTTCTCCGGATGTAAGTACTTCTGCAGCTGGTGGTGAATGTAGTGACTTCTTGTCCAGAGTGACAAGAGTGACATCCTCCCTTGTTTCCTTAGGAAATGTCTCTTTGTGTCCCATCTCTGTCTTCTTCACATCAAACTTCTTCCTGAACTTGTGAAATAAATCTGAATATTTAGTCACCTTTGCATGCTCCATGTGACTAAACCACCAAACATTGGCTTCACCTAAAAGATGAAGTGTTGTAATTTCGACAGCCTCTTTTTCAGCCACAGGATATAGCATGAAAAATGTATCTAACTCTCTCCTCCAAGCCTTAACAGTGCTTGAGGAAGACCCATCAAAGGTAGGCAAATAAAATTTTGTGTGCTTCTTTCTTATGTTGTTGCTATAGGATCTTCTTTCTTCTTTGAGTTCAAAGAATTATTGGAGAGTTAGACTCTCTTTGAAAGCTCTAGGTTGTTCCTCGTACTCTTAAAAATACAAAATGAGAGTCTCATGAGTCTCAAGTTCTCTTCTTTCTGCATTTCTATACCTCTCACCTTCCTCAAAGAAAGCGGACATAGTAGATCTATGAGGAGATCTATGATTCTTCGGTTTTCTTTTCTACTGAAAGGAAGTGCTTGGACCTTCCTCAAAGAAAGCAAACATAGTAGATCTATGAGGAGATCTATGATTCTTCGGTTTTCTTTTCTGCTGAAAGGAAGTGCTTGGACCTTCCTCTTCAAATCTTCTTCTTCTTGGATACTTCAATCGCCTTTCCTTCTTCATTTGATAGACCTCCTTGGAGGGATCTTTCATGGATCTAAAGATAGGAGTGGCAAAACAATATCTCCAAGTCATCCATCATGTCTAGGTGCAATGTACACCCTCTCCATCATGTGTGCATTAATTCCACAACTTCCTCCATTACTTTATCATGAATGCTCCATGATCTTCTGTTTGACCTCTTCAAGATCTTAGTTGACTGTGTCAACCTCCATGATCTATCTCATTAATGAGACATGATCTCTTCTTACATTCACATTAGTAGTTGCTCCACTACCTCATTATATAGATCTATGCTAAATTAATCCACATTCACACACAAAAAGTGGATATTTATTCATCTTAAGGATTATGGGTCCCTCCACCCTTTTATTTTCTTAATTAAGTAGGCTTATTAGGAACTCTAATATTCCAAATATTAGCTAAAAATTTGGGAATATCACACCTTTGGTTGATCAACTTGTTGTACTGCTACAATAATTGTCTCCTGTGGGAAGACTTTATGAACGTCAAGACAATATACATCATCTTTTTCTTCCATGAGAGAAAACACTTGCTCTTTTTGGTGATGAAAACGATTTTCATGCAAAGCCTCCAAGATCTCTTCATCCATGAACTCATTATCATCATAACAATCCTCTAGGTTTTGAATGAAAACCTCAAATTGATCACAACAATTATTAACCAAAGACAAAGAAGGGTAGGACTCCTTGTATTCTTCATAAAATATTGAATAGAAAACTATAAGAGAACAAATACCGGCAGGTGGAAAACCTTCATACCAAGATCGCGCTTTTCCTTCAAGAGAAGCCATTAACATCTTTAAAAGGCAATATTCAGGAAATTCAACCTTCAACTTGCGTGTATGCATGTGAAATTTAACCAGATGTAAAGCAGCATCATTCCTATCATCATCTTTAAACATAGGAAAATTCCTTTGCCAATCTACTTTAGGCATTTTATTTGGGAAACCTGGAATGTGGTCCTGGCTCATGGGAGCATACCTTCTTGCAACAACTTCCATATTGAAAAATCTTGAAGCTACTGATCTTTATGCATTGGAGTCACCATGAAGTGTTGGTTTTATAGATATTTCAGTGAATGGAGTCGCCAGGTGAATGGTTCAGCCGGCATATGTGTCCAACTTTTGTTCACCATCAACAATTAGATCTAAATCTTTGTCGTTCTTTCCCAGGGAATATTTGATCTTACTTTTATCCCCAGTGGAGTCGCCAAAATTTTATCACTCGGATTGAACCTCAGGCTGAGAAAGACAATTCCGAGGTAACCTCAAACCACACTTAGCCAAGTAGCTAGCCCTACTAGGCCAGGAGAGGGCTCTCTCCATATAGATCACAGTCAAAATGACTGAGGAATTATATTAGGCTAGGTAGAGTAGCGCAAGGTTTTTTATTTTGATTTGTGTAGGATTTTGCTAGATCAGGAGGAGTCATGCAGCTAGGGCAAGGAAATTAGGTCAAGATTTGCAGGGTGTTCTATGGGTCAAGGTAGGTACAATGTTTAGCACTTTAGGGTTTTGATGATGAGATGATTTAAGACAGGTGAGGAGCTAGAAAGAGCATGATGAATTCATGGTTTCTTTCTAAACTGAAGAATTACAAATTATGAATTTTTACCCAAAACAGAGCATAGACATTATGGATTATGTTCATTTAACTTGAAAACATTCATTCAATAGTAATGAAATGATAGATGAAGTAAAAAAACATTCTAACATATGAGCACAAAAGAAGAAACTGAAACTAAACACGGTACCACATAGATCCCATAAAAATAGCTGCAAATTTGATTAATGTCGAGGCCAAAACTGATACAAAAATATGTCTCTTGAGATGCCAAAGCTCCAAATGAATCCAACCATTACAATGACTGAGGAAATACATCAAATAGACCTCAAAACCACTCTCCCTAGCCTTAGGGAGTCTAATACATGAGATAGATATCAGTTTCACCTACTCCCAAACAAGAATCTGAAGACTAGGAAGACCCAACAATTTGCCTCTAAAAGAGAGGAAATTGATTCATTTGACCTCTATAGGACTTATCTGATGTATCTACCCTAGATAACAATAAAAACGTGACATTTACATTTATCTTGAACTTTTACACCAGTAATTTCTCATTTCCCAAGATAAGAAGTCAAAAATTCAAAATTTGTTGAAGATGTTGGAAATTGCATTTTCCTAGCAAAAGCACAGCGCCATGACAAGAAAAATAACGTCTTTTGCAATCAACTTTTGGAGGCCTTCCCGGTGTCCAAATTAGCTCCATGACAGCTCATTACAAAGCTCTTTGAGTCTAGTTTCCAAATATTCCTCCAGCTTCTAAAATTATGCTTAATTTACCTGTCAAAAATTTAATCTCCCAAAACTAGTAAAATCACAGTGCCAAGGTCAAAAAGGAGGCAGAAACATGAAAATGTGGTGGTTTTTTGCACTTTTGAGGGACCATTTCTCCTCCAAATTTTCTAAAACTTGCTAGGGTTGATGTATTCATCATTATGAACATGATGGTGGTGGCAATTTTTCCATTGTAGGCTCCAATAAAAATCGCAGCGCCAAGGGCGCTGCGTTTTTGACAGATTTTCTATGTGCCAAAATTGCTCAAAAAACCAAAAATGCACTAAAGTGCTAAAATGTGCCAAAAACTTGCCAAAATTGTGAGTTTACTTGCTGATTAAGGGCTTGAGGCATGAAGAGACACCTCAGCAAGTATGTCTAACCTCTCCTTCTCCTTCTTTTGTCTATCCTCCATAGTGTTTTATGTCCAAGAAAACCCTAGGGATAAGGTAGATGGGGATGGGGAGTGAAAATAGGTCTAGGGAATAGGGATAGGGTTATGAAAATTTAGGTAGATGGGGGAAGGAGTTATGGATTTTTGGGAGTTGATAGGAGGTAAAGATATTTTGGGAGTTGAAAATGATAATTGGATTATAGGTTTGAGGTAGTGGTTGCCTAGGAATTTTAGTGACCTAGGACTTAGGTTTTATGTGAAAGGGATTTAGGGACTAGGAAAAAGTAGTGTAGGGGTAGGAATGGGTTTAATAGTGATGTAGGATGGTATTGTAGGTTTTATAAACATCAAATTGAGGATAAGGAGATGAAACTAGGGTTTTCCACTGGGCAAAATGTCAATTTTACTTAGGAAGAAAAACACTATGAAAATGATGTTTAGAACTACAAGGAGACAATAAATTGGTGTTACTTACTTGCAAGAGGGTGTGACAAGCCTTTTTTGAAAATTTGGGAGTATTTGGTTGAGTTTTAGTGCTTCTAGGGCTTCCTGGACATAAGCACAACGCTAGAAGGATAAGCGCAACACCATAACGATAAGCACAGCGTCGAAAGGATAAGCGCAATGCCAGAAGGATAAGCGCAACGCTAGAAGGATAAGCGCAATTCCTTTTTGCAAACCAAATTTGGAGGCCTTCCCGTGTCCAAATTGGGCCTAGAATAGCTCGTTGGAAAGCCCTTGAAGTCTACTTTTGAAATATACCTTTTTTTTTTATTGGAGTTGATTTACCTTGTCAAAGGGTTATTTTCCCAAGACTGGTAAAAAAGTGTTGAATGAGGGTGCAGAAATGCAAAGTGCTGGTGCAGGAAACTTTTGGAGGCCTTCCTCAACTCCAAATTGAGCTCATGATAGCTCATTGGAAATATATCTCTCTCTAGTTATCATTTCACTTATCAAGCAAGTCATTTGGACACTCCAGCTATGAGAAAACTTGATTTTCCCAAGGTCACTCTAGAAGTGCGGTAACTCTCCTGTGGCACCTGTATTTTTTACATTTCTCCAAAACCATGAAACCTATGTAAAAATTGAAGGATATTTTTCCTCCTTGACCTGTGATGGACAAAACCCTCTCTCACTTTTGTCAAAATCATCTTTGTTTGGTCAGAAACATAGTTTGAAGCAAAATTGGCCCTATGAGTGGCAAATGACATGACTCTTGGAATGAATTCTAAAAAAATGATAGAGACATGATGTTTATGAGATGAAATTACCTTATACTTACTGATATGACCTACCTTATGGCTCCTCTGCTCATATGCCTCTTTTTCATAGCAAACCCTAGCTCAATGGGAGAGGAAATTAGGGTTTAGTGCTTGTGAACAATGATGACTTGGGCACCCTTGGGAGAAGACAACTCCCTCTGACATTTGATGTGTTGGTATGTGGATTTATGAATTGGCAACCTTGAGAGATTGAGTACTTATTACATTGGAACTGACTGAAGAAAATCATGAGTTTATTCTAGATCACCTTCACACCTTCTGCTGCCCTTTATTGAAAATGAGACAATGTAATGATTTGACCTAATGAAACCTTAGTGACCCTATGAGAAATGAAAGAAACTGACTCAATGAGTGACTTTGACTAAAATTGGAATGAGATTGAACTTGTTTTCAGCATGACGAAGACATGGAAGAGAGGGTCAGCAGGCATATACTTGTGAAGGAAAATGGGACACTTGCAAAGGACAACCACGAGTGGAACAATTTTATATCATGACCTAATGGAATGATTGAAAATTATTTAGAGTGGGACACCTAATATGCAAATGAAAAATGAGTTTTGATCCCTATTGGAAGTATACAAATACTGACACTAACAGTTCCAACCAAAACAATTCAAAAACCAAACTTTGAACCCATTAACTAGTCGAAAATTCACATAAAACATAGCTAAATGTTACAGAGAGATCCCTCTCTAAAGCTGGTAGGGCTAGATCCCAACTTCCAAAGTGGTTTTGATGTTACCTCCAAGGTTTTTTATTTAGCCTTGAAATTATGGAGTGATAACATAGTGGCGACTATACTGGGTAAAATTGAAAATATTGTAATTTTATTTGAATTCATTACCCTAGTTTAGAAAAGTGTATGATAGGAATATTTCGAGAGATTGTTTCCTTTTCATTTTTGTAAATAATAAGTGTGTGTGTGTGTGCCTTAGATCTTAACTCTGGCTCCCAAAAGAACTTAAACTAGATCTCATCCTAATCCAAAGCCTGCGGTGATTTTTGATGATCCTGAGAAACTACTGAGAAAAAGAGGTATAGCTACGAGCCAAGGAAGTAGCAGTCCTCCCCATAGGGCAGATTATCTCCTAAAATATTTTATTACCCTACGAGACATTGAATTTTATTTACCTTTTGAACATAGATTATTTAGAACTAAGTCAGCCAACTGGGTAGATCAAACTGTGGTAGATCAGGCCACATTAAGATGACATTCTATTGAAGTACAGTCTGCCGAACCTGATATTGACCTCCAAATTCTTCAATTTTTTGATAAATTGCAAGGTTTAGTTTCAGGTCTTGACCTTTCTATTCATGTGGCATATGTCCAGCAATCTGTTGAACTCTTTGCACTAACTTATTTTTCAGTTTCATATACCTCATCACAATTTGTTCATATGAGATCATCTATTCCTACCCATTATGTAGCTTTCACTATTGACCCTGTAATTTCTCATCAAGCAGCTCAAACCCATATTTTCCCCAATCCTCACCCACAATCCAACCTTAAACTTCACCAAAACCTCAAGCTTCAGTTCAGCCTCCACCTGTGATTCAGCCTCCACTTCTGATTCAGCCTCCACCTTTCATCCAACAACCACCTTTGATCAACCCACATATTTTTCATCCTCATACACATATAATGGCATCTAGATATGCTCCACTTGTTCTTCAAGGTCCTTTGGCAAACATGCCTAAGTACTATCAAACTAGGATTCCACAATTTGATGGAACTGGACCTATCACTACCCCACAACATGTAGATAGGATGAATTATAGTTTTGACCTTCAAGAAGTAGATGAGGAAAATTTCGAAATGAGGTTGTTTGCATAAAGTCTCATGAGAGAAGTTGGGAAATGGTTTAAAGCCTTGCCGCCTGCTAGCATCAATGATCTCACTGCATTCCATCAGTCATTCCTTAATAGATGGGAAGTCAAAAAGAACCATCTTCAGATTTTATCTGAATATGAAAGCATTAGGAGGGAACCGAGGTTAAGTGTCCATGATTATTGCACTAGATTCAATAGTGTTTACAATGTAATTCCTGCCAAAATTAAACCACCACAAGATCTAGCCTTAATAAAATTCCCAGATGGCTTTGAGGCAGACATGTCTTATCAGCTGAACTCTTTGACATTAGAAGAAATGCAAAGAGATGTAGTGAGAGTAGAAGCCAATTTGTTAGAAAAAAGGGCTCGGATAAGAGCTGAAAGAAGAGTAACCATGAAAGAATAACCCTCAACTTCTTTTGTTGATGCCAAAATAGATTAATTAGTAATAACAATAGAAATAATGATGGAAATAATTAATCTAACGGAAAGGGATGCTCCTAGAGAAAATCATCCTGCACCTCAAAATCGTAATCAAAATGTTAGAAGAAATCCTCTTAAAATCAAACAGAGGGGACTAGATCAACAAATTAGACCTCCTTTTCAGGAGAATTATGCTAATGATGATGGGGAAATTGTAGAAGAGGTAGAAGATAACCAAATAAATTTGATGGGTATTAATGATGATGAAACAATTTTTCTCACTCAAGAAGAACAAGAGTTTTTTCAACTTTCCCAAACTGAGCTTAATTAGAGGAATCAAATGATTATAAACAGGGATTTGAAAATTCTATTACAGAATTCCATAAAAAAAATATAATCTTAGGAGTAAGAAGACTTCAGACACCCCCAACAAAAATAACTCTGAGAGTCCTGCCAAGAAAACCTTTGATACTATTGTTAAGAAAATCACAGAGAATTCTTCTAAGAAAACTGTTGATAATTCTGGTAAAAAGACGGTAGAAGCTCCTGCCAAAAAGATAGTTGCTAAAATTTTAAAAACTACTCAAACAGATATCCCAACCACCAGTAAACAAAAAGAAATTATATCAAAAGAAATTGTATCGAAGTGGACGAAGCTTGCAGTGGTGCAGAGAGCAAAGTTCCGTCTGCAAATGTAGCTGCAATTTCTCACCCACCTAGAACTTTTGTGGCACCCGATGTTGATCATGACACTTCTTGTACTTAGCAGTGTCTCTGTCTATTTTGACATGGAACTTCTTGTGGATGTACTGAATTTCCTTAATGAAGTTGTTAACTCTATCAGATTCAGACTCAACATGAAAAAAATCTCCTTGAGTAGCTGCAAATGGTATAGCCACATGAATGGGACATATTGGTTGGAATCCCAACCCCACCTAAAACGGGTTATGGCCAGTTGAGCTACAAGAGCTCTGTTGTAGTTGTGTTAGACATAGGGGAGACTTTCATCCCATGTGCATGGATTCTTCGAGTTGTACATGCGCACAATTTGCATGATCATCATGTTAATGAATTTAGTTTGGCCATCCATTTGGGGGTGGAAGGTCGTATAATTAGTGAACTTGGTATCCAACATCGACCAAAGGCTTGACCAAAATGTACTCAGGAACTTGTTGTCCCGATCTAAGATAATGGACTATGGGGTCCAAAAGTGTACCCACACTCATTCAAAGAAGATCTTAGTAGTGACTTATGTTGTGATACTCTTCTTACAAGCCTCTAGAATGACCTTCCCCGAGAATCTGTCGATGACCACAAAAACACAGTCATTTCCATGCTCAGTAGAGGGAAGGCCCGACATGTAGTCCACAAAGATGGATTCCCAAGTCTAACTAGAAGTAGGAAGAGGAGTATATAGGCCTTGCATCTCGATTATAAGTTTGGAAATGGTGCAGATAGTACAGTATCTGATGTACTTCTCAACATCATGTCAAATGTTCAGCCAATAAAAATACTTATGCAACATTTCCGCTATTTTCTCTACCTTGAAATGTCAAGTGACCCAACTGTAGTGAGCCTTGCAAATCATCTTGGCACACTCACTTGAAGGAACACAAATTTTTCCCACATGGAATAACAGTGTGCCCTAGAGGTGCCAATATGAACATGCTTACCTTCCAGGAGAATTTGATATGTCTTGCTGAGTTCTGGATCACATTTGTAAAGATGCAGCCACCACGAAGTCTCATGTCCACAAGAGTGGAGCATAGTCTTCAGCACCATAACTAGTGGTCGACTAAGACAATGTGCAACATTATTGGTGTTGTCATTCTTGTACTTGATGTTCAAATTAAATTGTTTCAAATATGTGGAGCATTTCTAATGGCGATCATTCTAAAACTTTCGTGATGTCTGTATGAAATGTAGTGTTTGGTGGTCTGTGTGGATGACCGTTTCCTTCCCCCATAATGCAATGCTTCCATTGTCGACAGTTTTACACAATGGAATACATCTCTTTGTCCTAGGTGGGATAATTTTGGGATGTGTTTGAAAGTGTCTCACTATGATATGCCACTCGATGCCCCTACTAAGTAAGAACTACCTCGATATCATATTCAAAGGCATATTTCTCAATCTGAAATGGTTAATGCAAGTATGGTAATGTGAGGACTGGTGAAAAGTAGAGACGGTGCTTCAAATCAGTAAATTCCTTCTGTTGGGATTCATACAAAAATAAATTTGCTTTTGCTCCACCCTTGGCGACTTGACTCAAATTCCAAGTGATATGAGAGAATGTTGGGTCCTCATAATACTAGTGTAGCACTTATTATTATTAGTGTAGCCCCATTATTGTTACTTTTGTGCCAATTTAGTCCCTAGATTGTTATTATTATGCCCCATAGGTGTAGCTGCATTATTGTTATTGTTGTGCCCATGTGGTACCCATATTGTTATATTATGACCCCTTAGACTCCTATATATAGAAGGTAGGTTTTTTCATTTGTATCATCTAAGAATTGTTTATTTTTGTAATGTAAATTAGGTTTACCCCTTGAAGAGAATCATTTCTAGGTCGTGATCTATATTTCCTTCTATTTTGTGAGCTGGATGCATAACATTTGGTATGATAGCTTTGGATTCTAGGGTTTCATTGCTACAAATAGGTCATCTTGGAATTTTAGCTATAATATTTTTTCTACGAAGGTTCAGAAGCTTAAATCTTTACCACAAGAAGTCGAAATCCTTAGGAACTTCATGTACAAATTTTAGATCTTGGTTCACTACATGTTCAGAGATATGTTTTGACGAAGTCAACATTTTTGCAGGCTCCATAATTTCATCTCAAATAGGTGACGGAGAGAAAATAGTCATAACTTTAATTTAAGATATCGGATTTAAATTCTGTAATAAGTAGTTGAAATTGCATGGACATTAGTTTCTTGTGTATCAATTTCAGGGCCTAAGGTCATAACAGTTACACGCGGCATGTTGTACAAGTTCTCTCTACTGAACGAGTCCATAATTAGGTCATTGTGGGAGATTGGGCATAACTTTATCTTGAAGAATCCTGTTAGGTTCCTATAAATTTTTATAGGGTCACCTGATTATAGCTTATGATTATTATATTTCAGATGTTGTAAATAATATTCCATATTGTAAATTATTTCCAAAAAAGATCAAAACCTTAAGAAAAAAAATGCTTGCAAGTTGAAATGTATCATTAGAGGATAATTGAGTATGTTTAGTTTAAATTAATCACACCATTTAAATGTGATTAAATAAATTGTAATAAGACCTTGGTACTATAGTTTTGATTCTATTATAAATTTGGCAAGACGACAAAAGGAGTTTGTCGTTTCTGGTTAATTCATGTTCTCCAATCAACAACCCCATTATCACTCTCCTAGATCTAAGGCCCAAGATTCTTTTCGGACCCCCCTCGCCATCCTACCTTTATCGCTGGGGGGTCTGAAAAGTGGTTTTACTCCTTCCAGTCCCACACAATGTGTCACTCCCTCCGCATTTCGCACCCCCCACTCACAATACCGCAAACCACTTCGACCCCCCTTCGAAATCCGCCTAACCACCCTCTTTTCCCGCTCACCTCCCTACGCGCTCCCATCCACTCCCCTACTGTCACGTATCTCCTCCTGCCTGATCCCGCTCCCACTTACCGTTCAATTCTTATGCCTTCCTTTCATGCTCACATGTCGAATATTTCTTCCAACCATGTGCCTCCACATCATTTCTCACCTCCATGTCACCTCCCGCCTCATGGTCAGTTAAAACTATGCTTTTTCCCTATACATCACAGTAATTTCAAACATGGATTACAAACAAAGGAAAATGAATTTTCAAAAAATTAAAGATTTTTTTGTTAATAACATCCTCATATACAAAAACCTATCTCATGTTTCTAACATCTATTATGGTTTTGGAGATTCAGAGAAAGATTTGCATACATATTTTCCTAATTTTTCCTATTTTTAGCCAGTATTTTCAAATACGGTTTCCGCCCAGGTGGAAATTAATTTTCAAAAACTAAAAGAGGTTTTGGTTGCTAATATCTGTATTTACACAAACCTCTCTCCATTTTTTCACAGACATTATGGTTTGGTAAATTTGAAAGAATATTTGAAGGCACATTTTCCAGAAATGTCTTATTTAGTCATATGTTTGCAGAGTGGATTGTGGCCAATCGGAGATGAATCTTGAGAACTTGGAGGAGGTTTATGTTCCTAAGATTCAAAACTAAAAAAATGTATCTCACTTTACACACAGGTATTACAGAATTATAGATACCTTCACATCTACACAACCCATTTTTCTAATAGTGAAAAATCATGTTTTAGAAATATTTTTGCAGAGAATATTGGGAACAACTGGAGCATAATTATGGGAAATTTAGAGAGGGTTATCTCCAAAAAATATTCGTCTACAATAACCTCTTCCCGTTTTTACACAACTATCTCGGATTGAGATATTCAAATGGATAACTGGACCCTATTTTTCAAAAATTGGGGATGAAAAAGCTCAAAGAGAGTTAGTGACTTGGAGGCCACGTCATCAAATAAGAGTTTCTATCAAATTTGACTTGCTATTATTTGTCACCAGAAATCCACAAAGATAGTGCCAAGTATATTCATTAGTTTTGAATGTCCTATATTTCAGTTCTATTTGTGTAACATAGTTTCAAGATATTTTAGTTTAGAAATTGTATAAATACTTCATAATTTGAAGTAATATATGTTGGGATTTGTAATGAGAAAGAATACCATTCATTGTAAAGTTGTTCACTGAGTTTAAGTGACCTCATTAATAATACAAGGACATTCTTCATAGGATTCATGTGGTGTATGAATTGGTGATGTTTATTCTCTTGTTCATGTGTTATTCATTGTTTTCTTTCTCTGTAATTTCTTTAAAAATTTAATTACATAACAGAAACTGTGATGAATAGGATTTGTTGTAGAGAACACCTTATTCTGGTTGTATGTAATTTCTATGATTTCAGCTGAAGTCAAATTAAGGAATTCCTAATTGCTCCTTAGTTTCTATTGAACCTTTCATTTCTTCTGTTTCATATCACCTTAAATTCTGAAAGATCCAACTAGTACAACCTAGCTTGCCCTGTGAAACTCCTTTAAAGTTTGATTTATATCTAGTTATCTCTTCTTGCTCCATTTCCCAATGGCCTTCCCTTGTTGTTCCAACCAAGAAAATTCAAAAACCAAACTCTAAGCCCATTAAATAGACTAAAATTCACATAAAACATAGCTAAATTTTACAGAGAGATCCATCTCTGAAGCTGGCAGGGCTAGATCCCAGCTTCCAAAGTGGTTTTGATGTTACCTCCAAGTTTTTTTCTTCAGCCTTGAAATTATGGAGTGATAACATAGTGGCGACCATACTGGGTAAAATTTGAAAATATTGTAATTTTATTCGAACTCATTACCCTATTTTAGAAAAGTGTCTGATAGGAATATTTCAAGAGATTGTTTCCTTTTAATTTTTTTCGATAATAAGTGTGTGTGTGCCTTTGATCTTAACTCTGGCTCCTAAAAGAACTTACACTAGATCTCATCCTGATCCAAAGCCTGCGGTGATTTTTGATGATCCTGAGAAATTACTGAGAAAAATAAGTATAGCTGAGAGCCAAGGAAGTAGCAATCCTCCCCATGGGATAGATTCTCTCCCAAAAGATTGTATTACCCTACAAGACATTGAATTTGATTTACCTTTTGAACATAGTTTGTTTAGAACTAATTCAACCAACTGGGTAGATCAAATTGTGGTAGATCAAGCCACATTAAGATGACATTCTATGGAAGTATAGTCTGCCAACATGATAATGACCTCCAAATTCTTCAATATTTTGAAAAATTTCAAGGTTTAGTTTCAGGTCTTGACCTTTCTTTTCATGATGCATATGTCCAATAATTTGTTGAACTCTCTGCCCTAACTTATTTTGCAGTTTTATCTACCTCATCATAATTTGTTTATCCGAGATCATCTAGTCCTGCCCCTTATGTAGTTTCCATTAATACCCCTATAATTTCTCATAAATCAACTCAAACCCCATCTTTTCCCCAATCCTCACCCACAATCCAACCTTCACCTTCACCAAAAGCTCAAGCTTTAGTTCAACCTCCACTTGTGATTCAGCCGCCACCTCTGATTCAACCTCCACCTTTCATCCAATAACCACCTTTAATCAACCCACATATTTTTCATCCGCATAAACCTATAATGGCAGTTAGATATGCTCCACTTGTTCTTCAAGGTCCTTTGGAAAACATGCCTCAAGACTATCAAACTAGGATTCCACAATCTGATGGAACTGGACCTATCACTACCCAACAACATGTAGATAGGATGCATGATAGTTTTGACCTTCAAGAAGTAGATGAGGAAAATTTCAAAATGGGTTGTTTTCACAAAGTATCACAGGAGAAGTTAGGAAATGGTTTAAATCCTTGCTACCTGCTAGCATCAATGATCTCCCTACATTCCATCAGTCATTCCTTAATATATGGGAAGTCAAAAAGAACTATCTTCAGATTTTATCTAAATATGAAAGCATTAGGAGGGAACCTGGGCAAAGTGTCCAAGATTATTGCACTAGATTCAATAGTTTTTACAATGCAATTCCTGCCAACGTTAAACCACCTCAAGATCTAGCCTTAATAAAACTCCCATATGGCTTTGAGGCAGACATGTCTTATCAGCTGAGAGAGAGAAACTCTTCAACATTAGAAGAAATGCAAAGAGATGTAGTGACTGTAGAAGCCAATTTTCTAGCAAAAAGGGCTAGGATAAGAACTGAAAGAAGAACCCTCAACTTCTTTTGCTGATGCAAAAATAGATTCGTTAGTTGAAACAATAGAAAGAATGATGGAAATGATTAATCTAACAGAAAGGGGTTCTCCTAGATAAAATCAGCTTGAACCTCAAAATCGTAATCAAAATGTTAGAATAAATCCTCCTCAAATCAAACAGAGGGGACCATATCAACAAATTAGAGCTCCTTTTCAAGAGAACTATGTTGATGATGATGGGGAAATTGTAGAAGAGGTAGAAGATAACCCAATGAATTTGATGGGTATTAATGATGATGAAACAATTTTTCTCACTCAGGAAGAACAAGATCTTTTTCAACTTTCCCAAACTGAGCTTGATTCAGAGGAATCAGATGATTATAAATAGGGATTTGAAAATGCTATTATGGAAGTCCATAAATAATATAAATTTAGGAGTAAGAAGACTTCAGACACCCCCAACAAAAATAACTCTAAGAGTCCTGCCAAGAAAACCTTTGATAATGTTTTTTAATAAAATCACAAAAAATTCTACGAAGAAAACTACTGATAATTCTAATAAAAAGACAATAGAATCTCATGCCAAAAATATAGTTGATAGTATTTCAAAAACTACTCAAACGGATATCCCAAACACCAGTCAACAAAAAGAAATTGTATCAAAAGAAATTGTTAATAAATTTGATTTCCTAAACCTATGTAAGATTCAAACACCATTCAATATCAAGAATGAATTGGCACAACTAAAAATTCCCATTCCTCTCACAGAGTTTATAAACAAAAATCTATACAGATCTCAAGTGATGAAAGCTCTAAACATAAGGGCAAACACAGACACTATTAATTTGAATAATGATCAGCCTGAACTCTTATTTGGGCCAGAATTTGATGGCAAACCACAGGAAGGAGGTGTTCATCCATTTTATGTTAGCTTAAATGTTCGTTATAAGATTCTCCATAATGCTATGTTAGATTCAGGTGCTTCGCACAATTTAATGCCCAAAGGTGTTATGGAAAAACTTGGTCTTGACATTACTAGACCTTATAAGGATTTATATTCATTTGATTCCAGCAAAGTAATATGCCTAGGTCTCATCAAAGATCTGTGTTACTTTAGCTCAAATCCGAGCTAAAAGTCTAGTAATGTATATAGTGGTTGCAAATATACCCTTTAAGTATGGCATGCTATTGTCACGCTCATGGGGAGAAAAATCACAAGGGACCCTACAAATTGACATGACCTTTGATACCATACCAGTGTTTGGTCAACAAATAAGATTATATAGGGAAAATTTGATGAAATTCATGGTGAGTAGTCAGGATAAACCACATAACTATCCTCTTTACTCTGTCCACTCAGATTTAGACTCTTTCATTCTTTATAATGATGGAGATATCAATACTCAGGTTACCAATACAAAAAATTATATTTTTGAAGTAGATGAAAACCAAACACAAATAGTGGAACAAAGCACTCAGCTTGAACCTCTTTGGAACATGAGTTTTGATGGATCTTGTAGTAGAGAGCATTCTAGAGCAGGAGTGTGGGTTTCAAATACATGAAACAATTATGTTGAAGGTCATTCATACAAGCTAAATTTTCAATGTACCAATAATATAGTAGAGTATGAAGCACTTTTATTAGGATTGCAATTGTTGAAAAAATTGGGTGCCAAAAGAATTTCCATTCATGGAGATTCTGAGTTAATCGTAAAACAAATTAAAGGAGAATAATCTGCAAAGAATCCTAGATTGAGAGCATACATAAATGATTGTGCTTGTTTTTCTAGAAATTTTGTGGAATATGATCTTTTTGCAATTCCTAGAAATCAGAATATCCTTGCAAATGGTCTGGCTTTTTCAGCCAACACCTGTAAAATGCCTAACCCTAATCAACAATATACAGTGGAAGTAAAACATCGACCAACTGTACCAGACAATATGAGGTATTGGAAAGTGTTTGGAAAAGACAAACAGATTGAAAATTTTATGCACTCGAAGGATGAATATGAAGAAGATAGTATAGATTTAGAGTGTGAATTAGAAAATCAAATATTTTTACATTCTAATGTAGAAAAACAGTTAGATGATTCAGATGTAAATATTCATGTAGATAAAGTTGTAAATAAATTAGAAATGCTTGAAATAGATCCAGAGAAAGAAGAGTCTGAAATACTTCAGTTAAAAGATAATTTTTTACCTAGAGGTTTAGTTCCATTAGAAGAATTATTTGATTTCAGTGATGTAACTAAGAAACCTAAGATTGAGCCCACAGGGGAATATGTAGAAGAATGTAACATAGTGTTGGGCCTCCAATTGGCCTCCAATTTGTCATGATTTTGCTAATCAAACCATCCATTTTTGCATCATTCCACTCACCCATTTCCATTATTTTTAACTTAATTAAGAATATTTTTGCATGGTTTTACTAATGACAGTTTGACAAGTTCTAGACTTTGCATCTCAGTCAAGATTCTATAGCCATCTCCATGGTTAAGGTAGTAGCACCACTCTAAAATGAAATCGAACACTTGGATTTGATTTCTAGAATCTCCAATATGGATTGTGATTGCTCAAGTTCCACCCAGCTCACACATGTTGACCTCCAGGCAAATAGCAAGGGAAAATCGTAACACTTTTGACCAGTCAACTTCAAATGCATTTTCTGAGGAAAAAAGAGAATCTCGCAAAATAAAAACATGGGTTTTGTCTGGAACTGACCCAATTAAGTTTTTTATAGACAATTTTACTAAATTTGTTACCATTTGGGAGATACTTCAGGTTCTTTAAAGCCCTATTTTGCAGATTGCATGAGCTGATCCGTTTTTGTAGCTACCTCCATTGTTTCATAGGTTTCGAGAAGAAAATAAGGAAGCGGGTAATATGGGTAGCTCTAAAATAGTCCACATATGTATTGTCTCCTATCCACCTGTGAAAAATTTGACGAATATCGTTCCTATGCTCACGGTCAAGGATCAGTCAATGGTCAAGATCAGCGGACGAGAACTCTCGATTTGCTCTAGCGTAGCAAATCAAGAAGAGGCCATGTAGACTTTTCTTCCAAATACACTTCTAAGTTTAGTTTTATTCTTCATTTCATATGCATAATCCACTCAAACAGTTATTTTAAAACTCTATATAAATACCGAGATATGCAAACTGGGAGAGGAGTTAATTTTTGGCGTTAAAACTGTGATTCAATTCTAAACACATTTTATCAATAAAGAAGATTATTTCTAGCCTGTTAATGTGCGGATAATTTAGTTGATTGCATACTCATTCTATTGCAGAGGGCCCCTACACGAAAATGAGTTTTTTTTTAGTTGCTTTCATAGTTTAGTTTATTGTATTTCCTAGTTAGTTTTCGCATTGATTTTATAGCTTTTTTCTTGTCACTTTCATAGATTGATTCTCTATTAATTGCATAGTTAAATTTTCGCCCATTCGTAGTTTAAATTCTCAGCATTTGATAGTTTAATCCCATGGTAATTCTCATCATTTCATAAGTTTCGTTATTTTATGAATCAGTATTTTATGTTACACACAGTTGAATATGATATCTCATGCTCTTATACATTGTTTCATTGTCGTGACCTTTAAAATCCCAATTGAAATCTATTTTCACATTTGATAACACAAGCAGCTGCAGGTTTTATTTATGCAATTAGATACTCTATCATTTCTTATTTGCATTATTTAATTCAGTCAATTTCATAGCAATAGATTTCATGCTTTCAATCCATGGATTTAGAATAGAAATTTGGAATCATGTCTTGAGTTCTCTTAGATAGAGTTAGATTAAACTTGCATTTCAATCATTCTAGATAGATTTGAATTCTCTGTTTTTATCAAGTCAATTTCCTTAATTCATAGGTATCACATGTGCTTGTTTGGATAAATAGAATGCAAAGGTGTTTTGTTTCACTTTAATATTTTTCATAGATGTTTTTTTCTGGCATATAATATCTTGATATCGCCTAGATTTAATCATTCAAGGTTTGATTTATTTTTATGCCAAATAGATTATTTAAATAACATTTCCTTTTCTTCCATCTTTTAGATCTTTTGTTTTTTTTTAATTAGCAGATATTGCAATTTAACTTCTTTTCTTAATGTAAAAATAACTTTTCCTTTTCTTCATTCTTAAAGATTAGTTTTTCATCATTAAATTTCTTTTAGATTCAGTTATTTCTTAGCATTCAAGATTTCATTTAAAGCTTAGATTTCACTCCTTAGATCAATCGCTAGTTTCAAACATTAGACATAAAACACAAAACTCCCAAAACAATATATAAAATACACAACGAAGTAAAAAAGAAGGGCTTCTACCAAATATAGTGCACCGCACTTTGCAAGATTACTAACCTCGGTTGATAATTTATGATAGCAATTTAAGGCATTAAATTGACTAAACATTTTTGCGCTGTTGTCGGGGAAGTGCAGATAGGAGCCTTTTCTTTTCATTAAAAAAATAAATAAAAAAACAAAACAAAACTTCAATCGCCTACCACACCCACTATATCACGTGGTGCAATAAGAGCCACACATCATGAATTCATATTTTTGTAGGTAGAAGAAGAGGTGACAAAGGAGTTTGAAGAAATGGATGGAGACGATGACAATGAGGAATATCCTTTTGGATTTCCCATTCAAGAAACCGATATCAACGTTTAAATGAAGAACATCCCTCCATCTGTACTTCCAAACTTCAAAAGTATGAGATCAAAAGACCCGAAAACCTTTCTTTTTGAATTTGAAATCATTTGTAGATCTTATGGATACTCATTACACATTCAAAAATTAAATTTGTTTCCGGCAACATTGAAGGATAGAGCTCTTATATGGTTCATGACATTAGGAACAAATTCTATAAGCACATGGGATGATATGAATAGGGTATTTTTGGAAAAATATAAAGATTTTTACATAGACCATGACCTTAGAAATGAAGTCTTTAAGATGAACCAAAAAGAGGATGAAAACCTAGAAGATTTAGTGGAGAGATTTACTTATAATATCAAAAGATCTAAATTGCATAATTTAGGATCAGACACATTAAAAACTCTCCTACTAAATTCTATAAAGGATGAATGGATTGATCTTCTTAATCTGGTGAGAAAAGGAGATGTCTATCAATTTCCATTTCAAGAAATTTGTGAACTATGCAAAAACATAGCAAGAGGAAAAGCAAAGTATGTAAGATCCCCTCAAGATCCATTTATGGCAAGAGTAAGTAAGTCGACATCAGAATTAGTAAGTCAAACTGAACCTAACAATTTGCTAAACATTCTTGGTAATTTAAATGAACAAACTGACATGCTAAGAATGAAAAACAAGCAAAATGTTGCTTCATTTATATTTTGCCCTAAATGTAGAAAGAAACATGCTTTGCATGAATTTCCACTTGATAACATTAAAATTTTTAAAATTTGTGTATGATCCGGATTTATGCAGGAACGCAACAGAATAAACACATAACCATAAAACAGAGATGCAGCAGAAATAACACTTCATTTCATTAATATCAAATAACAGAAAGATGCTTACAGACATAATGGAAATAAAATAGCTAGGGTGCTGGTAGCGAATCTTTGAGAAGAGATGTGGTGGCTACAGACCTCTGAACTGTGTTACAATGAGGCTCGAGAGCCTATTTATTGTTGAGAAACAATGTAGAATCTCGAAACGTCCAAAATCCCAACTCTAGAGATGAGGCGCCAAAACGTGGGCGCCCGTTTGGGTAAATTGGTGGTTCAACTTCCCGGAAAGTACAACTTTGGCACACGATCTCGTTTTCTGACGCGTTCAATAGCTCGTTAGAAAGATCTATCCGAGTATTTCACTTTTGAACGAGAAACATTGGTCCATGGGCCCATGTTGCTCTCCGTTTTCCCAAAAAATGTCGTTTAGGGCCTCAAAACGGCTCCGGAAGTTCAGGACCCGAAAAACTGCTAAAAATAGTAAGTTTTGTTGCAACTTGAAAATTGAAAGAACTGAAGATGGGGGTTCAAATGGAATAGGTGGGTGGCCACCAATATCCACCTGGATCATTAAGCCCCCAAAACGGCCCCGAGAGTGGAGGACCCGAAAACCTGCTAAAAATAGTAAGTTGTGCTGAATGTGAAAAGCTGCAAGAATTGATGGTGCTGGTCCAAATGGAATAGGTGGGTGGCCACCGATATCCACCTGGATCATTCCTCCCTCCTTAGGAAGCAATGGTCCCCATTGCGTTGAGATCCTCCATGAGATGAGGCAAATTGTGTTGAACTGAGTATTAGATGTGTTGAAGATGTCATGGACCTGCGGGTGGACATGCTGGATGCGTTTAGTAAATTTGGTTTCTTTATCAGCCTCATACAGTACATGTTTGGATTCTGTATGTGTAGTTGCAAGATGTATGGCAACATCAGGTGGTGGTGCATTGGGAGTCAGCTCAATGGAGTGCTTGTCCTGACAGTGTAGAGGAACCTCTATGAGTGAGGAGAAATTTTCATCGTATTCCTCCATGACTTTGTCCATCTGCTGCAGCCGTGAAAGGGAGCCCTGTTTCGAGGTTGTGGCCACAATATTCTTCTTTCCCTGTGAGTGAGTCGTAAGGAAAATGAATTTCCTGGTCTGGGAAACAATCTTACTGCGTTGTTTTGCGGTAGTCAAAGAGATGACAGGAGGCGGTACTACCTCTGGTATCCTATACAAGTTATTTCCCAAAGTAATAATAATAGCACGAGGCCTAGACTCACACATAGCATGTCGCCTCCACAAGTATGGTTGGCCCAATAATACATCAGCTACATCAAGAGGAGCAACATCACATAATACCTCATCCGTGAACGGCTTGATACTGTACGGAAGACGGCACTGCTAGCGGATGCAGAGATCTCTCCCTAGGTGGAGCCACCCGATGGTATATGGCTGTGTGGTGTGCTATGGTTGGTAAGCCGAGCCACTTTACGACCTCTGCTGAAATGAGGTTCTTTTGGCTTCTGCTATCGACGAGAAATTGCAGCGGAGAACCCTTTACCCACATCTGCGACTGGAAGAGGCGCTCCCCCTCCTCTGGATCCTCTGGACCCTCCTTCTGGATCTTGGTGGTGGCAACAATGGCACTGGGATCCGCATCGATGATCTGCTTCCCTTTGTCATTACCTTTGTCTGGTTCTAACTCAGGATCAGAAAATGCATCTGATTCGGGTGCCTTTAGTTCAGCCACCAAAGATTGTTTGGCCCGACACTCGTTTGTGCTGTGAGTGGGGCTGTTATGAAATTCACACCACTTCCCTGTGTCCTTCTTTGGATTTGTGGTATTGTTCTGAGTCGCATTTCTTTGGCCTTGCCCCTTGTTCTTCGGTTCGGGGGCACCTTTCGGATTCGCAGATCCAAAGTCTCGCTTCTTTTGCTTAAATTTCTGCTCGATCTTGGCGGCATAGCGATATGCCGTGCCAAGCGATGTAATGTCGAGGAACTCCATTTCCTCCTGAATGTGTTTGTGCAAACAGCCGCGGTACTTGAGCACCAAATGTCTCTCTGAATCTTTAATACCTAACTTTGTGCGCAGGGTATGGAACAGATTCGTCAGTTCGTGCACATCTTGATCCTTTTGTTGCCGCAGCGTGGTCCATTGGATGTATTTGTCCTCATAGCTCCCCACGGGGTAATATTGTTCCTTGATGCTGTCTCGGAACGAATTCCAAGTGGGTGTGGTCGAGAACAGAGAGGGTTCCCCTTCGCCCTCTTGCTCACGGTAGGTTTCCCACCAGTCTTTGACATGGGGGGCGGCTTTGAGGAGTGCAAAAATAATCTTTTCTCGGTCAAAGAAGTCATGGACCGAGAAATACCCTTCCAACAAATTTAACCATCTGTCTACAGCGTCTGCATCTATTTTTCCTTCAAATATAGGAATGTCAAAGTTTACCTGTACCTTGAAGGGAGTGGCGCCTCCAGAGTGGCTGTTGGATGCAGATGCGCCATATGTGGGCAGTCGTTGAAGGATTTGAGTAAAGTTATCCATCATCACGTTCCTTTGTTTCTCGAGAGCCTCCTCGAGCAGTATTTTGATAGGATCTCCTGCTCCCTCGTCTTTCTTTTCTTCCGCCATGGGAGGTCGTCGGGGTTTGCGAGGCTGATCTTGCAAGGGTTCAACCAGATCGAGCCCTAACTCCTTATACACTGACCGCGTTGGGGACATGCAAAGAAAAACAAAGAAAAGGAAAACGGTCCATTACGATACAGCGATCGGTTACATGCGGGGAATGCAACGGAATACGGATATAATAAAAAAGATACGAGATGCGTGAAATAATGCTTGATTTATTAATAAACGGAATGCAAGTAAGAATAAGCTTACGAAACATAATGGAAATAAAATGACTAGAGATGTTGTGTGAATCTGCCATAAGATGTGGTGGCTCTGAGACCTCACAGTGTCTTACAATGAGGCTCGAGGACCTATTTATTGTTGAGAAACAATGTAGAATCCGAAACGTCCAAAAACCTAACGGTAGGAGATGAGGCGCCAAAACTGTGGGCGCCCGTTTGGGTAAATTGGTGGTTCAACTTTCCGGGGGCATAACTTTGGCACCCGATCTCCGTTTGACACGTTCAATAGCTCGTTAGAAAGATCTAACCGAGGACTGCAGCTATCGGGACAAATTTTATCAGAAAATTCGCTGGCGCTTTCATACCCAAAAAACGTCGTTTAGGGCCTCAAAACGGCTCCGGAAGTTCAGGACCCGAAAAACTGCTAAAAATAGTAAGTTTTGTTGCAACTTGAAAATTGAAAGAACCGAAGATGGGGGTTCAAATGGAATAGGTGGGTGGCCACCAATATCCACCTGGATCATTAAGCCCCCAAAACGGCTCCGAGAGTGGAGGACCCGAAAACCTGCTAAAAATAGTAAGTTGTGCTGAATGTGAAAATCTGCATGAATTGATGGTGCTGGTCCAAATGGAATAGGTGGGTGGCCACCGATATACACCTGGATCAGTGTAGGATCACATATTACTAAAGTTTGCCTATCATTACCAGGGTTGAAGGCAATTTACGAGAAGGATAATTGAGCAAATCATGTAGAAGAACAACTTTGTTATGTAGCTCCAAGAGGATTATGGCAGCCTCATCAACCCAATATGATGCAATATCCTTGTGCACATTTTCAAGGTTATGCACAACAATCTCAAGGTAATTGGAAAACACCCTTTCCTTGGCAACCTTGGCCATCTCAATCCCAACCTCAAAACCAATATTGGGAAAGTTGGCAAAGGCCCTATAAAGGAAATCCACCATATCCTCAATATTTTCCTCACTATCCTCAATACCATCATCAATGTTATCCATACCACTCACCTCCACCACAACATCAATTTCACCATCAATCGACCTCAATTCAAACTTTCCCATTACCAACCACACAAGCACCGCAAATATCCATTCCCACTCCACTACCTGCACAACCATTTCATATCCACAACAATAAAACACCTCAATCAACTTACAATTTTGAGGTATTTCAAAATGATTCACTAGTTCCCATTGAAGAACAACAACCAGAATAAGAAGATTCAGATAAAGTCCAAGAATTATGGATCCTTGACGATAAAGAGAAGTTGTTGGAACTGGAGATTGAAAAGTTTCATGCATGCATATCACCAGATCCTATGAATGGATATCACATATCTAAGGACTTGCATTGCGTGATAGAGGAAAGCCAAGGAAGACAAGATTACATTGAATCTTGGTTCAAGACAATCATCAGATCCCAATGCTCAATTCTTCAGTATCTTCTGACATCATCTGAATCAAGGCAATTGGTCTCTCATATACTGGTACATATCAAAGTGTATCTTTCAAACCTGCATATGAGTTTGTCTATCATCTTGTTACAAACATGATTCCATTGGAAGTATTCGTATACTCGAACAAGATTTCTTTTTCAAGTACAGTAGGACATATAAAAATTAAAAAATTAAAATTTAAAAAAAAAAAAAAAGTAAAGAGAAAAATAAGTCATATTGTGAAAACCAGCTTACTGGTGCAATTGGACATGAGATTTGCTTGAAAACCAGGCAGCTGGTGAGAAAATTTCACAATAAGTTCTGCAAATTAATGATGGTTTCAATCTTTTATGGTTCTTAAAATAATTTTTGGTTCTATGCTTGAGTTGGCTGATGTGGGATTCCTTAAGGCCCACCTTCCAACAGATCTTGTCCCATCGACCAAAACACCTTATCTGGGATCAATATCAGAGATTATTTGGAGTGCCATGGAACTTTCATACATCAATGGCAAGCCTCGTCGTTGATAACAATGGGAATACAACAATGTCTCTTGATTATAAAATCTTGTAGGCGACTCGACTTCGACACATTCATTCGTCCCTATCAAGATGCACTCAGGTGCCTTGACACTCATTTACATTATCGGTGAGTTGTCTCGCATTGGTTAATGATTTTCATCATTGATCGGTAATCCAATGATTTCTTCCCATGCTCGACTTCGACACACTCATTCGCATGGTAAGAATTGTACCATGAATTTTGGCTTCCATGAAGACTAATGGTTTTATGGAATCAGCAACAACTTGCAGCAGTACATTTTATTGGTTTCTTGTAGCAGCATGTTCATATTTTTGTCATTCAACAACAACATGATGACACCATTACAACATTTTTTCATTCATTTCATTTTAAAGCAAAATAATAAATTTGGGCCTATTTCAGTCAATATGCATTATGTTTCATGGTTTCTACTTCAGCAAGCAGTACACAATTCAAATCAATAGTTCAAACTCGGAGAAAACAATTTTATGCAAAAATTGACATTTTTTACAACAATTGCGGAAAGTTGCAGTTTCTGCAGCTATTGCTATAGCAGCCTGTTTTTGTTGTTGCAACTTTTTCCAGAGGTAGTATTGGCACAAATATTGCAAGAGATTGGAGCAGAAATAAAAAATTATGAGCTTCTAGGTTTTCTCATAATATGATAAATTGAGTAAGACGTAGACAGAATTTAAAAAAAAAAAACCAACAACAATTTTGAAGGGCATTTCAAGTGGGTTTCTAAGGCACATTTTCATTTTTTACCATTATGGACAGATTAGGGCAGATTTTGGTATTTTTGCACAACATCATCTTTTCTTCATCGAAATGAAATTCTAAAAGCGTGTGGCAGTAGAAAAGGTAAAAATACACGGTTTCCCTTTTGAATCGCTCAATTTGGCCTTAAAATGAGTTCACGACATATGTTTTTATTGCAACATTGGGCACCGTGAAGGGTGAAACAATGAAAAAATTGATTTGATCATAACTTTCAAACCGTGCATCCATTGGTCTTGAAATTTGTATGTTAAATGCATTGAGGTAGGGTAAATGAACACACTAAAATTCAAAAAATTCCAGTTTGTATTTTTCAAGGAATTGGCCACTTTCACCTACATCCATTTCTCATTTTTCCCGAGATCCATGCACCCATTGGCTGAGATATTTTATGGGAAGATGCATAAAACTAATGGTAATAACCTCAGAAAATTTCAGGAGAATATGATTTAACATTTGAGATAAATTGGAAAAACAAGTATGCTATGTGAAAATGGTACATTTCGTGGAGCAAGGTCAAAGCAATGGAGTAGCACACTGGAGCCAAATTAACACCTACAGCTCCTACTTCAGCATTTCAAGTTCTTAAAAAGGTAAAATTGAGGTAAAACTAGCCTTAAAATTTTTAACTTGTTAAAAATTTTGGAAATTGTAATAAGAAAGCTATTGTAAAACATGTGATCTATGTATTTTTCCCTATCATATTCACATTCTTCAAACCATTTCTTTTATCCTTCATCCCTATTCTTCTATTTTCCTCATACCATATTGGATGCTCTACCAACTTTGTTATAGTTGAACCCCATCCCATGATTGCATAATCTTTTCCTTCAAAAGGTCTTAATTTTCCCTAGTAATAATGTTGTCTCCCACCATTCTCATGATTAAATTTCTCTTCTTGCTGCAATACAAATTGATTCATACTTCGTTAATGAACAATTTGACTAATTCGATCTCTTAATAAACAATCATAGTACATGTTTCTGGCACACGATAAAAAGTACATGGAGCAGTTCAATTGTTCATCTTCAGATTTTAATGGAAGCAAAGAAGTGATGAGTACAAAGCCACAAGGAAAAAAAAAAAAGAGGGGTTGAAACAAGGCTTTGTTCACACACTCTTGAATTCATAGTGGTAAGTTTGCTTGCATGAAGATCATTTATTAGTTGGTGAGCTCTTGAAGAATCTATTTGACAACATTTTTGAAGTAGGATTGGTAGTTATAGAAAAATGTTTCTATGCATGATGATAAGAAGACAAGCATGTGCTACTTTGCAGAGGCTCTGAAAATAATGAAAAAGTACTTGGATGTACTACTTTGTGGGCACCCTTGGCATTCACACAACTTGCATATGATAATGTGAAAGGGGCTAATAATTAATGTAGGGACGTTTATTTTATTAGAGAAGAATAAGTCAGCAGGCATCGCTTCTACCTTTATAGCATCCATGAGTAGCCTAGTATGTGAAGACATCAAGTTCTTTGACTTTCAAGGGAGGGATGGGTAACTCTTCTTTCTTATTCTAGTGACACAAAAAACAAGTATGGAAACAAAGAGTTGTGTTATCAGATGTGTAATTTTGGAGAATGAATTCATTGGTTCACTGAACAAGAGAGAAAAACAAGTCTTACCAAGATAGATGATGTACACCAATCCTTTGGAACTTTGGTTAAGTATTTAGTTAAAATGACAGAATATAGGAACACAAGGAACCAGTTGGATTATGAAATTTTGCAAAGCTTTGTTTGCATGAGGAAATGAAAAAACTCATGTGTGGGGGAATGTTGGGCCTCTAATTTGTCATGATTTTTCTAATCAAACCATCCATTTTTGCATCATTCCACTCACCCATTGTCATCATTATTTACCATATTTCCTCATAAATGAACCAAATTTCCGCATACATGTTTACATGGTTTATTATTATTATTTCCATTATTTTTAATGAATTAAGAAGATTTTTGCATGGTTTTACTAATGACAGTTTGACAAGTTCTAGATTCTGCAGCTCAGTCAAGATTCTGTAGCCATCTCCATGGTTAAGGTAGTAGCACCACTCTAAAATGAAATCCGACACTTGGACATGATTTCTAGAAGCTCCAATATGGATTGTGATTGTTCAAATTCCACCCAGCTCGCACATGTGGACCTCCAGGGAAATATCAAGGGAAAATCATAGCAGTTTTGACCAGTCAACTTCAAATGCATTTTCTGAGCAAACAAAAGAGAAAATCGCAAAACAAAAACAATTTTTTGTCTGGCATGGGCCCAATTAAGTTATTTATGAGAATTTTTCCCAAATTCATTACCATTTGGGAGTTACTTCAGGTTCTTTAAAGCCCTATTTTACAGATTGCGTGAGTTGATCCGTTTTTGTAGCTACCTCCATTGTTTGACAGGTTTCGAGAAGAAAATAAGGAAGTGGGTCATACGAGAAGCTCTGAAATAGTCGACATATGGATTACCTCCTATCCACCTATACAAATTTTGAAGAAGATCGTGCCTACACTCGCGGTGAAGGATCAGTCAATGGTCGAGATCAGCGGACGAGAACTCTTAATTTTCTCTAACATATAAAATCAAGAAGAGGCCATGTAGACTTCGCTTCCAAATATACTTATAAGTTTAGTTTTATTCCGCTTTTCATAGGCATAATCCACTCAAATAGTTATTTTAAAACTCTCTATAAACACCGGGATATGCAAACCGTGAGGGGAGTTAATTTTTGGTGTTAAAACCGTGATACAATTCCAAACTCATTTTATCAATAAAGAAGATCAGTTCCAAGTTGTTGATGTGCGGATAATTTAGTTGATTGCATACTCGTTTTGTTGCAGAGGGCCCCTGCATGGAAAGGAGTTTTTTTTTAGTTGCTTTCATAGGTTAGTTTATTGTATTTCCTAGTTAGTTTTCGCATTGATTTTATAGCTCTATTCTTGTCACTTTCATAGATCGATTCTATGCTAATTTCATAGTTAAATTATCACCCATTCGTAGTTTAAATTCTCAACATTTCATAGTTTAATCCCATGGTAATTCTTAGCATTTCATAAGTTTAGTTATTTTATGAATCAATATTTTATGTTACACATAGTTGAATATGATATCTCATGCTCTTATAGATTGTTTCATTTCCGTGACCTTTAAAATCCCAATTGAAATCTATTTTTTCATTTGATAACACAAGCAATTGTAGGTTTGATTTATGCAATTAGATATCCTGTCATTTCTTATTTGCATTACTTAATTCAGATTCAGTCAATTTCATAGCAATAGATTTCATGCTTTCAATCCATAGATTTAGAATAGAAATTTGGAATTATGTCTTGAGTTCTCTTAGATAGAGTTAGATTAAACTTGCATTTCAATCATTCTAGATAGATTTGAATTCTCTATTTTTATCAAGTCAAATTCCTTAATTCATAGGTAGCACATGGGCTTGTTTGGATAAATAGAATTCAAAGGTGTTTTGTTTCACTTCAATATTTTTCATAGATGTTTTTGCCGGAATAGAATAGCTTGATATCGCCTAGATTTAATCATTCAAGGTTTGATTTATTTTTATGCAAAATAGATTAGTTAAATAACATTTCATTTTCTTCCATCTTTAAGATATTTTGTTTTTTTTAATTAGCAAATTTTGCAATTTAACTTCTTTTCTTAAAGTAAAACTAACTTTTCCTTTTCTTCCTTCTTAAAGATTAGTTTTTCATCATTAAATTTCTTTTAGATTCAGTTATTTCTTAGCATTCAAGATTTCATTTAAAGCTTAGATTTCACTCTTTAGATCAATCGTTAGTTTTAAACATTAGACATAAAATACAAAACTCCCAAAACAATATATAAAATACACAACGAAGTAAGAAATAAGGGCTTCCAACATATATAGTGCAATGAACTTCACAAGATTACGAACCTCGGTCCATAATTTATTATAGCAATTTAGGACATTAAATTGACTAAACACATAGGGAGTGAAAAATATCCCAAAATGATAAAACTGTCAAAATCGCTGCCAATTTTTGAAAAAAAAATACATTTCTTTATTCAAATAATTCATTGATGTCTTTGCCTGGAGCTATGAAGACCTCAAAGCTTATGATACTAGTATTATACAGCATAAAATCCCAATTAAAGAGGATCAAAAACCATTTAAGAAGAAATTTCGAAGAATAAATCGAGTTCTGATGCCTCTCATTGAGAAAGAAATTAAAAATATATATGATGTTAAAATCATAGTTCCTCTTAGGTACTCTAAATGGGTTTCCAACATAGTACCGACTAGGAAGAAAACAGGAGAAATCAGGTTATGCATAGATTTTAGAAATCTTATTAAAGTTTCCCTAAAAGACACCTACCCTTTGAAAAAAATGGATCACATATTACAGAAGGTAGTTGGATCTAGTACGATTTCTTTATTAGATGGTTTCTCGAGATACAACCAAGTCTTAGTTCGTTATGATGATTAGGATAAAACGGCTTTCACTACTCCATGGGGGACTTTCATGTATGTGAAGATGCCCTTTGGATTAATGAATGTTGGAACCACATTTCAAAGAGCAATGGATATTTCATTTGTTGATGAAATTGGCAAGTTTATTGTGATCTATCTAGATGATATTACTATCTATTCAAAAATGGATGAGGAACATTTGTTACATCTGAGAAGAGTGTTTGTGAAATGCAGAATATTTGGAATTTCATTAAATCCTAATAAAACACTTTTTGGCCTAGAAGAAGGAAAGCTTATGGGTCATATCATTTCTATATATGGTATTAGGATTGATCCTAGTAGAATTGAATCTATTTTGAAAATCAATCATCCTAGAAACATTAAGGAGCTTCAATCATTTATTGGCAAGATAAATTTCCTAAGAAGAGTCATTCCCAACCTTGCAAAACTTCTCAGAAACATAACAAATATGCTGAAAATAGATTCAGAAATAATATGGAACATTAAAGCTAGGCAATCATTTGATTAAGTTAAACAAGCATTGAAAAAAGCACCAATCCTGATTAGTCCATATTTCACTAAAGATTTTATAATCTTTTCTTTTGCATCAGAACATATTGTTGCAGCTATTCTTTTATAGAAAAACAATGAAGGATTTGAAAAACCCATTGTATTCTTTAGTAAGGCTTTAAGGGATGCATTATTGAAATATAACGTAATGTAAAAACAAGCCTTTGAATTAATAAAAGAAATCAAAGATTTCAGAATAATTGCTTATGTACCAAATTCTGTGGTAAGGATGTTTTAACTCAAAATGGACCAGATGGTAAAAGAGGTAAATGGATTGCTATCATTCTTGAGTATGACATAGAAATCAAACCTACTAATCTTATCAAAGGATAAGGATTAGCCAAAATGATGGTTGATTCTAGCTTTCATGCATTGGATATCAACTTCCTAGTTGCATTAGATTATCAACAAGACCATGCGACTCCACAAATTGATGAGGCCTTTATAACCTCACCCTGGTATGTAGACCTCATTTTTGTTTTATTCAATTTAAATGCTCCTGCTAGTTTAACTAAGACAAAGGCTATATTTTTAGAGTTAAAAGCAGTAAAATTTTGCATCATAGATAATTTGTTATATTGGAAATATGTTTGTGGTTTTTTACTAAAGTTCCTACTAAAGGATGATGCAGACAGAACAATGCAGGGAATTCCATGACGGTGATTGCGGTGGACATCTATACTGGAAAACCACTGCTAACAAGATCCTTAGAGCTAGATTTTACTAGCCTACCCTTTTCCCTGATGTTCACAAGAAAGTAACATCTTGCCACAAATGCCAAATATTTGAGGGAAAAAGAAAACTATTGCTTCTACCTTTAAAACCCATATATGTTGAAAGTCCTTTCCAACAATGGGGATTGGATTTCATTGGAGAAATCCATCCACAATCCTCTGCCCAACATAAATGGATTCTCATAGCCACTGATTACTTTACTAAATGGATTGAAGCCACACCTTCCAGATTAGCCACTAATGTCATTATTATTAAATTTCTGGAAACCAATATCCTCTCTTGATCAGGAGTTCATAAATTTTGCTCAAAATTAAAAGTTACAGGATTGGGTTGAAACTAATATGGTTTCGTAGATCTCATCTTCCAGATTTCTACGCCGCAAATGGTTCGAAAAGCTGATGTCGTATGACAGAGATATCGTGTTCTTATTGAAATGCCAAACAAGTAAAATTGCGACAGGTTTGACTAGAAGGCCTAGTTAGCAAAAGGAATATTCCTTTCCTTAGATCCAACTACAGGATGACAAGTGGCACAATTTTATTGTTCGAATGGTTGTATGTTGTTTTGGGGGCCAATTGGGAGGTGCCACGTGGCTAGCCCTAATGCCGCCACGTGGCCCTTGAACCATATGATAAAATTTTGGTGAGGTCCGCAGGGCACGACCCTGCGAGCTCCGGCAGAGCACGCACACGCCACACCGCCCGAGCTATACATTAGTTTTAACCTCTATAGTCTGCGGCATAAATTTATGTTGTAATGAAAATCCATTTGGGTGTTGGGGACTGCCGGCGATCCCAACCCGCTAGTGGTCCCTGGAGTTATGGTCACATTACAAACAACATGTCAACCAACCAACCGGTCAGCGAAAAACGCCAACCCGCAACCGCCAGCACATCCGTAGATATTTTTTTCACATGGCGATGTAATATGTAACACAACGCATTGTTATCGCAAACTCAACTGGAGTTTAAACAGAGTTCAACCCTATCACTTTCGGTTCCGCCGACAGTTCGAAAACCGTGGTTTGGGGTTGGCATGTGTCCACCCCAACCGCAACCATTAAATTGATCCGGGTGGATATTGGTGGCCACCCACCTATTCCACTTGGGGCCCCACCATTGTCTCTTTCAGTTTTTCAGTTTCGGCACATCTTACTATTTTTAGCATTTTTTCGGGTCCTGAACTTCCGGAGTCGTTTTGAGGCCCTAAATGACATTTTTTGGGAAAAACAGGAGCAACATGGGTCCATGGATTGATGTTGATCACATCAAAAATTTTAGTCCTTAGATAGATATTTCTAATGAGGTATGGTGCATGTCAAATGAAGATCGTATGCCAAAGTTACGTCCTCGGAAAGTTGAAACACCAATTTACCCAAACAGTGCCCATAGTTTTGGCGCTTCATCTCCTAGGGTTAGGGTTTTGGATGTTTAGGGTTTTCCATTATTTCCAAATAATAAATAGGCCCTCAAGCCTCATTGTAACTGAGTTCAGAGGGTTGTAGCCACCACATCTCTTCTCAGAGATAAGCTACCAACGCCCTAGCTAGTTTATTTCCATTCTGTCTGTAAGAAAATTCCAGTTCTTTGATATTAATGAAATGAAGTGTTATTTCCGCTTCATATTTGTATTTATGGTTACATGTGTACTCTGTTGCGTTCTTGCAGAAATTTGGATCAGTGGTATCAGAGCGGTCTTCTTTTTCTCGATCCTTCTTTGCATGTCACCAACGAGGTCGAGGTATAAGGGGTTAGGGCTCGATATGGTTGAACCTTTGCAAGACCAGCATCACAAACCCCGACAGCCACCCATGGGGGATGGAAAGAAAGATGAGGGAGCAGGAGATCCTATCAAAATATTGCTCGAGGCGGCCCTCGAAAAACAAATGAACGCGATGATGGATAACTTTGCCCAGATCCTTCAATGACTGCCCAACGTCGGCGCATCTGCATCCAACAGCCACTCTGGAGGCACGACTCCCTTTAAGGTACAATTAAACTTTGACATTCCAATATTTGAGGGTCAAATAGATGCATATGTCGTAGATATATGGTTGAATCTATTAGAATGATATTTCTTGGTTCATGACTTTTCCAACAGGGAGAAGATTATTTTTTCACTCCTCAAAGCTACCCCCCATGTCAAGGACTAGTGGGAAACATACTATGAGAAAAATGATGAGACAAAACCCTCTCTGTTCTCAGTCGTACCCACCTGGAATGCTTTCTGAGACGCCATCAAGGAACAATACTATCCTGTAGGGAGCTATGAGGACAAGTACATACAATAGACCATGTTGCATCAACAAGGGATCGTGATGTGCATGACGTGACGAATCTGTTCCATACCCTATGCAAAAATTTGGGTATCAAAGATTCAAAGAAACATTTGGTGCTAAAGTATCGTAGTTGTCTACACAGATACATTCAAGAGGAAATGGAGTTCCTCGACATCTCCTCGCTTGGTACGACATACTAGTATGCTACCAAGATCAGAAATTCAAACAGAAGAAGCAAGACTTTAGATCTGTGAATCAAAATCAAGGGAAAGGTGCCCCCAAACCGCAAAACAAAGGACAAAGCCAAGGCATGGCAGCCCAAGACAACCTGCCAAAGCCACGAGCAAAGAACAACACCGTGAAGCCAAAGAAGGACATAGGACAGTGGTGTGAGTTCCATAAGAGCTCCACTCACAACACAAGTGAGTGTTGGGCCAAGCAATCACTCGTGGCTGAGATGAGGGCTTCTGAATCAGATGCATGCTCCGGCTCTAAATCAGAACTTGACAAGGGGAATGACAAAGAGAAACATATTATTGATGTGGAGCCCAATGCCACTATTGCCACTATGAAGATCCAGAAGGAGGAACCGGAAGATCCAGAGGAGGTGAAGCATCTCTTCCACTCCTAGATGTGGGTAAAGGGTTCCCTGCTACAGTTCATTGTCGACAATGAGAGCCAAAGGAACTTCATTTAAGTAGATGTCATGAAGCGGTTGGGCTTGCCGACCACAACGCACCCACAACCATACACCATCGAGTGGCTTCACCAAGGACGAGATCTCTGCGTCAACCAAGAGTGATGCATTCCCTATAGCATCAAGCCCTTCACGGATGAGGTATTATGTGACATTACTCCCATTGATGTTTCTGATGTATTATTAGGCCAACCATACTTGTGGAAGCGACATGTTGTGTATGAGTCATGGCGTCGTGCTGTTATTGTTACTTTTGGAAATAAGTTGTACATGATACTAGAGGTACAAACGTGTACCACTATCTCTTTGGTTACTGCAAAAAAATGCAGTAAACTCATTTCCCAAACCAGGAAATTTGTTTTCCTAATGATCCGCCCCCAGGGAAAGAAGAAGATTATGGACACGACCTCTAGACATGGCTCCTGTACAGGATAACAACAAATAGACAAGGTTGTGGAGGATTACAGAGACATATTCACCTCACCCACAGGGGTGCCTCTACACTATCAAGGTCAAGCACCCCATTGATTTGACCCCAGGTGCGCCGCTACCCAATGGACCAATCTATCGGCGCTCTGTTCTGGAGAATGATGAAATCAAGAGGCAGATTCAAGAGCTGCTGTAGAAAGGTCACATCCATCCAAGTTCATCGCCCTATGGGAGCTCGATCGTGTTAGTACAGAAGAAGGATGGGACTTGGAGACTCTGTATTGACTATCGGGAGCTAAATAAGATCACTGTCCAGAATAGGTACCCGATCCCACGTATTGATGACCTTCTGGATCAACTCAAAGGGGAGAAATATTTCAGCAAGATCGACTTGAATTCTGGGTATCACCAGGTACCAATCGAACCCTCCGATGTGTGGAAGATTGCCTTCAAAGCCAAGGAGGGCCTTTTCGAATGGTTGGTCATGCCTTTCGGGTTGACGAATGCTCCCGCAACCTTCATGAGGTTGATGGATGACATCTTGCGTCCATTCACCAACTCATTTGTAGTGGTGTACTTGGATGACATTCTGGTCTTTAGCCAGACTTGGGAAGAGCACCTCCACCACATCCGACAAGTCCTCCAAACATTACGGTAACACAAGTTGTGTGCCAATTTGGAGAAGTGCACTTTTGGCATGACCTGTGTTAGGGTCCTGTGATTTGGCTGATTGGCAAGCCAAGTGACAAGGTAACATCAAACCAATCTTTGGAGCCCAAGGACCTAGCCTTCTTGGACTCAGAGAGGGCTCTCTCTATTTGTGTAAGGGATATCTATGTGTTTTACTTCTTATGTTTCTGATTTTAGGCTAGTTGTGAAGTAGGTTTTTGGTTTTTCTTTTAGGTTTTTGAGGGAGGAACTAATCAAAGACTAAGATAGATAAAAATATTGTTAGATCAACTGGGCTATGGGGTCAAAAAGGTTGAGAAAGCCTCAGATGGTGATACAAGGAATGTTGAAGGGCCGATTTGATCAAGGTAAAATGGATCTTAAGGTAAAATGAAGTGGGATGAACACTAAGTTTGTGAAGAAAAAAGGCTTTCAAACATAAATAGTTCAATAGCTGACATTTATATGGTAATGCTAACCATTAATCATGATAAATGTAACTTCAAACTGATAAATGCATAGAAATAAACATTCAAGCAATACATAGAGATATATGACTCTCTAACTTTAGGAAATTACTATCAGACTTTGGGGAAAGCCATTTAAGACAAACAAATAACTCAAATCACTATGAGGAAATGCCTAGACATAGTATTTCAAGCTATCGGGCACTTCGAAGTAAGATTGCAGAGTTTTAGGCAAAGGGAAAGTTCGGTACAAGACCTCCTTGGTTCAACTAGGACAATCAAACAATCAAAGAAAGGTTTCAAAGGTGGAGCTATGACTAACCATGAGTAAGCAGGGCATACCGTGAATCATACTTAGCATGCATAAAACCATAAATGAAACAAGCAAACAATTTCTTCAGTGATCAAAGAGCAATCAAGATTTCTTTGATATGACTAAGAAGGAGGAAAACATAGAAGCTATAATGAAACAGGAAATCTGAGGTGCCTCCAAGGGCATGTCTCAAATCTATTCTCTACTATCTTATAGCAAGCAAGAGCATGAAATATGTACGAAAATTAAGAAGCATAACAGAGAGGGACACTATACCATTTTACCAAGTCAAGGAATCCAACAGCAGTCCTCTTTCATCATCCAAAAGCATTCAAGAAACTATCCAATTCATGAGACAATTATTTCTTCCAAAGCTTGTATAACCATATATTACTCTATTCATCAAGTTTAGCCTTGTTTACAATGAAATCTCTTGGAATATATAGGCCAAGATGAGGGAAAACCTCCTAGTGCAACTAGCAAGCTCATTGGCCCATCAAAAATATCTGATTTTGTCCTTGAGGCTTTGCAAAGCCCAAGGCACAAAATATCTATAAAATATCCTAAAAATGCTAAAAAAGGAAAATAAATTGACTTTTCCTAACTGACAATGGCCAAAAAAGGCTAAACGCACATTAGGAAAAGCCACTTCAAAAAACTGTATTTTTTACAAAAATACTTCAGAAATATATCAGCAGAAAATCCCCTGTCTTGTGGGAAACTTTTGGAGGCCTTCCCGATTTTGAAACGAGGCCCATGATGGCTCGTTGGAAATATATGGATGTCTATTTTCTGAAAATGTTTTGTTTTCCCCAAACTGATCAATGTAAGATTGTGAAAATATGACCTATGTGAAAAAACCCAGAAATTAGACTTTGCTAATATGCGGGGCAGAGTGTTGAAAAAGTGACTGTTTTTCACCACTTTGGAGGACCAAATCATCTTCAATTGATCTGAAAATCGCTGAGTATTTTCCCCTAAAATTATGGCATCCAATGATACCATTTTCATCCTTTGAGGATGCTTCAAACAAAAATGGTGATGCCCATGATTTTTAGCAAAAAGCCCAAAAATGTCAAAAAACCAAAACTTGTTGAATTTTGCCCAATTTTGGCGAGCATGACCCTCATGAGTTTTCAAAAGCATGCTGAGAAGCGGAGGCCAAAATTTGAAGCCTTGATATTTCTTTCTTCATTTTTGGTGTCGGGCGCCTCTTTTGAGCCTCCTTGAGCTTTTTTTGTGTGGCCTTCAATTTCCGTCGGGCGAATTGATTAAGCTTCTTATAGTGCCCGGTCATTCTTCTTTGAAGGTCCAAATCTCTATTGGCCTTTTCCAAATTATTCTCCAAGTGTTAATTTACCCTTTCAAGCCATGCTTCTCTATTGTTTTCTATCTCTTGGGTGAATAAGGTAGTAAGAGGAAAAGATTGGAAAAGGGCAGCCTCTTCCTTTTTTTGTTTCTCCAAATCTCTTCTGAGTCCCATGGTCCTTGGCCTCTTTCTCCTTGGCTGATCTTCTTCTTCACTATCATTGAACTCGCCCATGAGTTCTTCAAATTTAATTTGCGCTTTGGAGGCCCCTTTTTGATACTTGATAGCCCGTGTCTCATACACCACCATGTGGACACTCATATGCTTGTTTTGTGTTTGCAGAAAATGAATGAGGTTTTTAGACCTCTCTAGATCCGCTCTTAGAACATGAATTTGTTCTTCTCTATTTATCAAAAGAGACTCTAGGATTCTGGCCTCATTGTCGTTGTCATCACTGTTTATCTGAATTATTTCAAAGTCCCTCTCTTTTTCATGGCTACTTTCTTCATTTTTCTTTCCCTTGATTTGGGTGGCCTTCTTGGTCTTCCTCCTCTTTGGTAATTCAACAATGGATTGCTTGGGCAACTTCCCTTTGCTTCGGAGTGCCCTAGTAACATTTGGAATTACAGTTTGAGGCACTTTCTTTCTTGATGTTTGGGGCTTTGTCACCTTTGGAGAAGAAAGCATGGCCCCTTGCCTAGGAGAGGCAGCTAGCACATGCTCTATTTGGTCGTTTCCCTTGCTACTTCCCTCATCATCCTTGCCACTGTTTTGACCCTCCTCATGAATCCTTTGACTGTCACCTTGCATGTCTCCTTGAGGGCTGCCCTTTTCACTTTTGTCCCTGCTTTCTTCAGGAATTTTAGGCTTTGTATCCTCAATGTTTTGTGTTTCATCCTCATCATGTTTGTTTTTGTGAGGGCTACCAACAACCTCCTCTTTGTGGCTGCTGTGTTCCTCATCAAACTGTTTCATTTCTTCATCATTTCCCTCTTCATTGTTTTTCTCTTCTTCATGGTGCTCTTCTTGATCACTGTGCTGCCTTTCATCACTGTGTTTTTCTTCACTTTTCTCCCTTTGACTTGGATCCTCTTCACTATTTTGTTCTTTATCACTATGCTACTTTTCCTCACTGTGCTCCTCTTCATCATTGTGTTGTTCTTCCTCACTGTGTTGTTCTTCCTCACTGTGTTGTTCTTCCTGATCAATCATGGGAGATTTTTGCTTCTTAGGAGTGGGTTTACAAGAAGAAGGAGAAAGAGGATGAGTGGAAGGTGAAGGAGATGCATGGGATGAAGAAGCAGTGGTGAAATCGAGATGTGAAATGAAAGTGTCCCAAGAGATTCCCTTCTTTTCAAGTTGATGAAGAATGACAATCTTGATAAGGGAATGATGGAAAAGACAAGTTGGCTGCTGAGAGGAAGGTCTCTTTTGAACAGTGGAAGCCATCTTTTCAATACTTCTATGGAGGAAAAAAGGGAGGTTTAACAATTGGGTTCTTGTGAAGTGCATGAGTAGTCGGACATGGTAAGCATAGACTCGGGAAAACCTTCCCTCGCATGTGAAATATTTCATGATTATCTTCATGAGGGGAGCATAGCTGGTCAACAAATATGAAAAAGGAAATATGGATGGGCATGCATCTCGATGCTCTGGATTCAAAAAAGGGTTTGTATTGATCTGAGTCTAGGTAGCTCTGCTTAAACCATTTTTCTCCGACATATGGAATTTTGGTACCTCTGGAAATGGATCTAGGAGAAAGCTTGAAATCTAAGCCTGCCAGCTGAACATGTTTCCCTTGCAGTCTTAAAGCACATAGATGTGTCAACGGAAGATAACTTTTCACCTCCTGAACCCTTTGACAAAACTCTAAACATCCAACTTCATGAAAGTTAAAAAGAATTGAAGGATGGGCATTTACTTCCTCAGTTGAAAAAGGTTCATACCTTTTATGAGGGCCACTTCTGCTATCTTGCCTGGGAGGCATTTTTATTTGGATACTCTTTGCTGGCTGACCAAGATAAGTTGTTTCAAATGGTTTTTGAAATGATTTCCCAACACCACACCTTATCCTCCTTGTTAGTCATTGTGCTTCTTTGATGCTAACAAACAAGTACTTGTCAAATGATAACCAAAATCACTTTATCATTTTGTTTGGGCAAATATCTTGAATAAGATATGTTGGTGGTTCTTTGTTGGAAAAGGATATCCTTTGTTCTGGCACAAAAATCCTCCTCTCAAGCACTGCCCCTTTCTATTCACTACCCTTTAAAAAGTAAACAAGACATCTTTCAACTGGCTTGAAGACCTTCAAAACAGACTTCTGATTTTTGGATTCTAGGGGCTGCACAAATCTCACTATCTCACAACACAAAAAGGACCTCTTTTAAATTGACTAAGCCTTCATCTTCTAACCACTGTTTCTTTTCTGAGTTTTAACCAACAAAAGCCTTTGAAAAATACTATTAAGATACTTCTCAAAATTGATTCGAAAACCTCCAAACACACTCTGTTTTTCTTCTAGCAACTGTGTCTAACCTCGGTTATCTCATAGCACAAAAAACCTCTTTTAATTTTGACAAAAACCCTATCCTGTGATCACTCTTTATCTTATTTTATTAGATGATCAAGGCACCTTTGAAATAAATGCTTTAGAGACTACATTCAATTGACAAAGGTCTTCATCTTCTAAGCATTATTCTTCTCTGAGTTTAACACACAACTGCCTTTGCAAACACTGTTAAGACACCTCTTTCATTGATTTGAAAACCTCTTAAACTAACTCTGCTCCTCTAATTTTGGAGATTGCACAAATCTTTTATTCTTTCATAACACGAGAAAACCTCCTTCAATATTGACAAAGCTCTATCTCTTTTACCACTATTTCTTCCTTGAAAACACAGTAAGAAAACACCCCCTTTTAACCTCAAAATTTATCAAGGAGCGGAAAAATACCTTGAAGATAGTTTCGTGGACTTTGTTGATCGTTGGAGCAGCTTTTAAAAGTGTTTTGGAGACCTTTTCGTTGAGCGGGCCATTTGCAACAGAGAACTCCGCGCAGAGGAAGCTGTCGGGTCTTTTTCGGGTGCCCGGTGACCGCAGACACAGGCGTGCCGCACACCGCACCTCAATATAAACTCTTTGTTTGGGCGCTCACAGGCGCGCCGTGCACATCTATAGGCACGCCGTGCAGACCTTTAGCACCGGAAACCTTCAAATCTTTCCCGAAAATGATTTGTTTCTTCAGTGAGCAGCCAATGTGGGTATGATTTGTGTTTTGAAATTGCTCGTGGGGCCTTTTAAATGCTCTCCTCCCTCTTTAATTTTTTTTGAAAAATCTCTAATGCTTTGGTAGTCAGCGTTAGAGAAGTTTTTGTGCCCTTTGAAAAGGTTTTTGTATATAAAACATCGATTACTGCCTTTACTATTTTATCACCTTTAAAATATCATAAAGACCCCTTTCCTTTTGACTATGGGTAAACCCTTATTTGCGCTCATCAAGACTTGATCTGCATCTGTTCATCAAGGAGATGGCCTTTAAAAACCCTTAATGCAATCATATACAACAGCAGAGTTTGTTCTTATGTATAGTAAAAGGTCTTGTCTATGACTGTGGTATGTTTTATTTCTTTGAAGGTTGTCTTGAACTTGAATCATTGTGATATAGCCTTCCTTATCCATACTATCTCTGTGTATTCAATTGCCAAGGTCTTTTTAAGAAACAAGGTTATTCTACCTTCTTGTCATTTTGATGAGCTTGTTCCAAGTTTTTGGAAATTCTAGCCTTAGATTACCCTTTGAAGAAGACCTTTATGGATAGAAGAAAAACAGAGCCATTTTAACACCATAATATCACTGCTTGGCTTATGTTTAACACCATACTTCAACTCATAAACCTTCAATTGCTTCCTACTGATTTTCAACCTTGTCTTTTAAACAGTGAACTCATTTAAACACTACTGTTGTATCAGTTGTTTCATCCTTTGGAGGAAATGGTGTAAACAAGTTTTTAGGTCATTTGAAACATTGTTAGTCTTGTGCTCTTCGAATGAGGCTATACCTATGTTCCTGACCCTCTTCTTTTTAAATGAAGGAGGCTAACATAATGTTTCCAAACCATCTGCTCTTTATACTGGAGGAGGTTTTCAACATGTGACCCAACCATCTGCTCTTGCTTGGAGGAGGTTTTCAACATGTCACCCAACCATCTGTTTTTGCTTGGAGGAGGTAAACACAGTCATGACATTTCATCCATTTCTCAAACTGTGTCACCTTTCCTTGTAACACATATCTCTGCTTGGTATATCACAATAAGTAATAAAGTGAAATTTGAAAATATGTTATAAGAGGCATGTTATGAGATATGTATCCTGTGGTCAGAATATCCTTGTGAATCTTTTAAACCAGGAGCCACATGACTTGTATCTGTAGAGTATTTTCTTGCTATTCATTACTTACTAACCTTTCTTGACTGTGTTTGCAGAGGTTTATTGAATTTTCTCTCTGAATGGTATTCTTATCCCAGGCTCAAAACAACATGAGAAGCAGTTGTCTTCTTATGTTCAGTTTGATGAGGTCTTCTGGAATACTTGTGCATCTCTGCTTTTGAAAGAGACACTGAAACACTGTAGATCAACATAATATCAGTTTGGCTTTTGAAATATGTATTGCTGAGACATCAAGACCTTTTAGTGGCGTGACCTATGGGTGTACCAGGCTTTGCTTTTTGCAGATTAAGCGCTAATTTAGGGTTGGCTGGTATTGAACAAAAGATTTTGGCTAAGGATTCTTTTTCCAAGGAGGGATTTCCTAAAGCGCCACTTCCTATCTTAGGGGAAATTTTTGACAGGTTTTGAGTATTTTCTTTGGGTAGGATTAGATCACAAAATGACATATGACCAGAGGTAGGTTGGCTGACATTTTATCATACTTGGATAATGAATGACCTGGGGATGAGGGTAAATGACAGCAAATAACCTTTAGCTTATGACAGCTTATGGACAGGCTTATATGACTGAAACTATATAGGACTTTACAACTAGGTTTTTTCTCATCATAGGCTGACTGGAAAAAGGTAGCAGGAAAAAAATTGTTTAGGGGTGTTTTCTAGATGTCAGTTTTGAAAAATTGGAAATCAGCTTCTAGAAAACTTGGCTTTAAAAACTAGTCATCATCGACAGGTGAAAAATATTGATGGCTAACAACCCGGGTTCAATATCTGGGATACATTATCGATGAAAGGGGGGTGCATGTGGATCCAACCAAGATCCAAGTCATTCGGGATTGGCCAGCCCCAACCACTCTAACAAAGCTTGGTAGCTTTCTAGGTCTTGCTAATTTCTACCACAGGTTCATTTTGGGATTCTCTCATATCACTTGGCCCTTGAGTCAAGTCACCAAGGGAGGAGCGAAAGAAAAATTCTTTTGGTCGGAATCTCAACAGACAGCTTTCGTAGAATTGAAACATCGCCTCTGTTATGCCCTAATGCTCACATTACTAGACTTGAAACAACCATTTGAGATTGAGATGGATGCCTCTGACTATGCTATTGGGGCAATTCTTACTCAGCAGGGGCATCTAGTATCATATCACAGTGAGACATTGTCTGATACAGTTTGCAAGTATCCCACTTATGACAAATAAATGTATTCCATTGTGCAGGCTTGTCGACAATGGAAGCATTACATTTTGGGGAAGGAAACAATCATCCACATAGACCACCGACCCCTTCAGTTCATACAGACACAAGGGAAGTTTCAAAACGATCGCCATCAAAGGTGGTCCACATATCTGCAACAGTTTCATTTGAACATCAAGTACAAGAAAGGTAGCACCAATAATGTTGCAGACTGCCTCAGCCGACCACCAATCGTGGCACTAACCACCATTCTCAACTCCTGTGGACACAAGACTTCTGATTGGTCGCTTCTCTACAGGAGCGATCCAGAATTAGACCACACATATAAGGCACTCTTGGGGGTACGCAAGTTCCAAATTTTCACCTCCAAGATGCATTGTTATGTCACCTAGGACACCTTTGTGTTCCTTCAAGTGAGTGTGCGAAGATGATATGGGAAGCACACTACAGTCGAGTCGTTGGGCATTTCAGGGTCAAGAAAACAGTGGCAGTACTACAGAAGTATTTCTATTGGCCGAACCTTCGACAGGATGTCGAGAAGTACATCAGATCCTGCACTGCTTGTGCCATTGCCAAACTGACCATCAAGAAGCAAGGCCTCTATACTCCGCTACCTACCCCTAGTCAACCTTGGGAATCCATCTCCATGGATTACATGTTAGGCCTTCCTTCTAATAAGCATGGAAATGACTGTGTTTCCATGGTCATAGACAGATTCTCGAAGATGGCCATTATGGCGGCCTGCAAGAAGAATATCATAGCAGAAGCCACTACTAAACTCTTCTTTGAACGAGTGTGGGTGCATTTTGGAATCCCACAGTCTATCATATCAGATCGCGACAGCGGGTTCCTCAGCACATTTTTTTCCAGCCTCTAGTCAATGTTGGACACCAAGCTCACCAACTCCACAGCTTTCCATCCCCAAATTGATGGCCATATAGAGGTCGTCAACATAATTATTGTACACATTCTGTGCATGTAAAATTAAAAGAATCCACGCACATGGGATGAGAGCCTCACCTATGTAAAACACAGTTATAATCGGGCTCTCCATCGCTTAATCGGCCACAACCCCTTTCAGGTGGGCTTGGGATTCCAACCACTATGTCCTATTGACGTAGCCATGCCATTTGCGGCTACTCAGGCCAATTCATCTCATGTCCAGTCTGAAGCTCACAAAGCGAACAACTTCATCGAGTGCATTCAGCACATCTGCCAACAAGTTCACGGCATATTAGACAGAGCCAATGCTAAGTACAAGCAACGACATGATCAACATCGGGTGCCACACAACTTCCAGGTGGGCTACAAAGTGTGGCTACATTTGTAGAAGGAGTGCCTCACTGGACCCCACCGCAAGCTTCGCCCGCTCCGATATGGGTCGTACACCATCACCAAGGCTGTAGGGAAAAATGCCTTCGAGCTCAGTATTCCACCATTCCTTGGTTTTCACCCAGTATTCAATGTGGACTGCCTTCGTCCCTACTTCCCACCTCTATTGGACACCTCTGACATTGCAGAACAACTCACACCAACAGAGTTAAACCCAGACTGTATGGAATAGGCCACCACAGATTGTATCATGGACATGCAAATCAAGAACACTCGCCAATAGAAGATCCAACTGTATCGGGTTGTCAAAGTTGGCCAACTCCTGCACCAAGGCAAGTTCACCAGGGACCAAGTTCAGCAGAAGTTTCCTCATCTCATGGAGGAACTCAACGCAATGGGGACCATTGCTTCCTAAGGGGGGAGGAATGATCCAGGTGGATATTGGTGGCCACCCACCTATTCCACTTGGGGCCCCACCATTGTCTCTTTCAGTTTTTCAGTTTCGTCACAACTTACTATTTTTAGCATATTTTCAGGTCCTAAACTTCCGGAGCCATTTTGAGGCCCTAAACGACGTTTTTTGGGAAAACCGGGAGTAACATGGGTCTATAGAACGATGTCACTCACATTAAAATTTGTAGTCCTCGGATAGATATTTATAAAAAGGTATGGTGCACATCAAACAGAGATTGTATGCCAAAGTTATGTCCCCGGTAAGTTGAAACACCAATTTACCCAAACGGGGCCCATAGTTTTGGCACTTCATCTCCTAGGGTTAGGTTTTTGGATGTTTAGGGTTTTCCATTGTTTCCAAATAATAAATAGGCCCTCGAGCCTCATTGTAACTGATTTCAGAGGCTTGTAGCCGCCACATCGCTTCTTATAGATAAGCTACCAACACCCTAGCTAGTTTATTTCCATTCTGTCTGTAAGAAAATTTTAGTTCTTTTATATTAATGAAACGAAGTGTTATTTCCGCTGCATATTTGTATTTATGGTTACATGTGTATTCTGTTGTGTTCTTGCATAAATATAGATCATAAATGTTGCATTTAATTCCGGTGGAGGTTTGGCCAGCGTGCCATTTTTGGCAGAATTGGCTATTTTAACTCCATATAAGTGGAGTTCTCCACTTTTGGTGGAGCTTTTCTAGGTGTAACTGGGAAAAAGAGTAGGAGACTCAATTTTCGCCCATTCTGAGTGAATGAAGAGTCATTTTTGACTAATTTGAGAATTATGAAACCATTGGTGTAGAGAAAACAGACATTGGAGTACTATAACTACATGTATTTGCAAAATTTTGAGAAAAATGAAAGATGGACATGCCATTGGGAGCTGGACTAGCAGATGTAGCCCAGGAGGGGTGAACTACTTCATCATGTCTGCTATGTAAATTTCATGTGGTGACTTATTTCTCTATTTTACACTGTTGTTCAGTGTTATTTAAGTTGGTTTTATGCTTCTAATTCACCTAAAATCATCTATATTTCATGGACAAACACCTCAATCCTTAAGCAAACTAATGAACTGATTATGCACATGTTTATAAACTGAAAAGACACTTAGCACAACAAAACTAATACAGTCTTTTTAGATCATATTGGTATCAAAGTAGAGTGTACTCTCTGGTGTTGTTTGTGCAAATAATTGTTTAATTGTTTGCAAGTTTTAGATGCTTACTAGGCTCAAGCTCAAAAGAGGAGAAGGCAAATTGGTGGGAGAATAAGGGTCTCAAGAAGAGCCAAAGAAAAGGAGAGAAATATTGTCACAATATACACCACTTATTTAACCTCCTAAGGAAGCAGAAGCTACATTAAGCATGCCTCATGAGGAAGGAGAAATCCATGAAGAAGTTGATCCCAAAGAGGAAGAAAGAGTCTTCAGGAAAGCATTCCTTGATATGACTAAGATGGTTAGAATCCTTTATCAAGAAATGAATGAGAGACTAGAAGGAGAAGGATCCAAACTTCACAAGGAAGGAAAAGGATCTTCAGGAGGTCACAACGATGAAGATAAGTCAAAGAAGGGAAATGGAGGTAATGGAGAGCCATCATCCTCACCCTCATCATCATCATCCTCTACTTCTAATTCAGTACATCAGCCATACAAGCCAAAGAACACTGGTAAAAGTCATTTTTTAAAACTTGATGTTAAGTTTGAATTGCCAATGTTTAATGGTGAAGTCAATGTAGAAAAGTTTGATAATTGGATTAGGCAATTGGAGGCTTATTTGAGAATCCATAACCTTCAAGATGATGATACCAAAATACAATTAGCTTCATTGAGAATGGAAGGCGCATCACTTGTTTGGTGGGAAGACAAGACAAAGGAGGAGATCAATAAACATGGTTAGATTATTCTATCATGGTTATATTTCATCACTGCCATAAAACAAGAGTTTTATCCATTAGCTCATATGCAGAAATCCATAATTAACTGGCAAAACTTTAGGCAATTGAAGGGACAAAATGTGCAAGAATACACCCAAGAATTTAGGAGAAGAGATATCTTATTAGGGGTAGATTTGTAGAGCCAAGATACTTTTCTCAAGTACATAGGAGGCTTACATAGCTACCTAAAACATATTATTCTCATATTTAACCCCATCAGTCTAGATGAAGTATGTGTTCAGGCCACACATCTAGAAGCTAGAGGGAAGAACATTTAAGAAGAGGGTAGAAAGAAACCTTTTAAGGGTAAAATAAAGAGAAGACCTCAAAAGATAAAAGAAAAAAGAATGCATCTGTTAAGAAAGAGGGAGAAAAATGGGTGTGTAAACATTGTTCAAAAGAAGGCCATGATGAAACTCATTGTTGGAAATTACATCCTGAAATGAGGCCAAAGAAACCCAATAACAAAGGGAAACAGAAAACTGCTGCTACAACTCAACATGATTTAGGAGATGATTCAGGTGATGAATCTAAGATTACAACCATGGGATTGAAGAACATGAAGGGGAAATAAATTGAAACTAAACCCAGTACTAGTACATCAAACTGTCACATACATCCTCCAAATGAAGAAGAAAGAATAGAATTGTTTCATGTCAGGGTCATATCCAAACATACCAAGATTGACACATTGTTTGACAGTGGGTCACAAGCAAACTTAATCTCTAAAGACTTGGTCAATAAACTTAACCTTGAGACCATACCACATCCAAAACCATATCCACTTGGTTGGATTTGTAAGGATGCAAATTTACAAGTTTCAAAGAAATGCATATTGCGGTTTGCAATCATTGCAAATTTTGTTGACACAATTGAATTAGATGTGGTTCCACTTGGCATAACGGGTATTGTGTTGGGGATTCCTTACTTGTATGACATGAAAGTGATCTTCCATTTCCATGGGAACAAATATCATTTATTCAAATATGGCAAGGAGTACATTGTTAAATCACATTGCAAGAAGGCAAACATTGCTATGGTAAATGTTGGACAGGAAAAGAGGCTAAAAAATTCAAGTAAGAATTTTGTTCTTCTTATGATTAAGCCTAAAGCTAATGTTAATCATGAATCATTTGAGGGATGTGATTATAAGTTGAAATCAGATTTCTATGATGTGGTTAATTCACATCATGAGATGTTTCAGGAGCCAACAGGATTGCCTCCAAACAGAGAGACTCAACATGAGATTCAGTTGCAGCAAGATTGTCCTCTTCCAAACATCGGCATATATCACATGTCGATAATGGAGAATGCTAAAATAAAGAGGAAAATCAAAGATATGCTGGACAAAGGAATCATAAGGCCAAGCACTTCTCCATGGAGTTCACCCATAGTCTTGATACCAAAGAAAGATGGGACTTGGCACACGTGTGTAGATTTTCGAGCTTTGAACAAGATTACGGTAAAGAATCGTTACCCACTCCCAAGAATAGATGATTTTCTTGATCAGCTTAAAGAAGTAAAGTTTTTCACTAAGTTATATTTACAAAGTGGATATCAACAAGTAAGAATTGCAGAAAGTGATATATGGAAAACTGCATTCAAAACCAAACAAGGACTCTTTGAGTGGCTGGTTATGCCATTTGGTTTGTGTAATGCACCGGCAACTTTCATGCGTGTTATGGATATTTTGCATCCATTCCTTGATGACTTTGTGATTGTGTACTTATATGACATATTGATTTTCATCGAAACAAGAGAAGAACATGTCTTGCATGTGAATAGAGTGCTTGATATTTTGAAGAAAGAGAAATTGTTTCTTAAGATGTCAAAGTGTGAGTTTGGAAAGACTTCTTTGGTCTATTTGTGACATATTGTAGGAGGACGAGAGTTGAGAATTGATCCTTCTAAAGTGGAAGCCATTGTGAATTGGCCCACACCCAAAATAGTAACCGAGGTAAGAATTTTCTTAGGTGCAGCTCAGTATTGGAGAAAGTTTATTGCTAACTTTTCTGCCATCGTAGCTCCTATGCATGCAGTGACAAGTATGAAGAAAGGCTTCAAGTGGGGAGGAAAACAACAACAAGATTTCGAAGATTTAAAAGACAAGATCAGTTCAGCTCTAGTCCTTGCATTACCAAATTTGAGACAACCATTCGAGATTCAAACCGATGCTAGTGATTATGCCATGGGGCGCAGTTCTTTTGCAGCATGGTAAGCATATCACTTTTCATTCTGAAACATTTAATGGTGTTGTGACAAATTATCCTACATGTGACAAAGAACTATATGTGTTGGTACAAAGTGTCAAGAAGTGGAAACACTACTTGATGGGTAAAGAAACTATTGTACATACCGATCACCAACCATTACAGTACTTGCAGTCGCAAACAAAATTGCAGCAATCAAGACATTTCAGGTGGATGGGGTTTCTTCAACAATTTCACTTGGTTATAAGGTACAATAAAGGTATTTTAAATAAATTTTTTGATATTCTTTCAAGAACAATCATTAGCGCTTCTACTTTACTCAAAAATGATTATGTTGTACATGAGAGTTACATAGAACAATATGCACATGACATTGATTTTCAAGATGTGTATTCTAGTTTGATTGAAGGGAATCAAGTTGAAGAAAAAGATTATCACATGCATAAAAAAATTTTGTTTCATTTGGGAAAGTTGTGTATTCCACAAGGATAGAGGCTAACTGTCATGAGAGAAGCTCATTCATCTCTTATTGTTGGACACTTTGGGGTAAGCAAAACAATGGCGCATCTACAGAGGTATTGTTATTGGCCTCGCATGGTGGATAGTGTGTCGCGTTTTATAAGAGGTTGTTCTATGTGTGCAACAAGTAAGCCTAGTCATAGGAAGCTTGGGTTTTACACGCCACTACCGGTAGCATCAAGGCCATGGGAGAGCGTCTCCATGGACTTTGTTGGAGGTCTACCTATGTCAAGAAAACAACATGATTATCTTTATGTAGTTGTGGATAGATTCAATAAAATGTGTATACTTACGCCATGTAAGAAAACCATTACTGCTGAACAAACTGTTGAACTTTATTTTCAACATGTTTTGGTTCATTTTGGATTGCCAACTTCTATTGTTAGTGACAGGGATTCCAGGTTCATTAGGAATTTTTGTTCAGATCTATGGATAATGATGGACACAAAGTTGAAAAAGAGTACCGCTTTTCATCCAAAAATAGATGGAAAAACCGAAGTGGTGAACATAACCATTGTGCATCTATTGAGAGGATATTGCAGCAAACGTCCTAAGTTGTGGGATGAACAACTGCATTACATTCAGCACGCTTACAACTGGGCAAAGAACTCTTCAACACAAACATCACCTTTTGAAGTATGCTTTGGGTATTTTCCAAAATCGCCATTAGACTTCATCTTTGGGAAGGATATTGCAATAAATGGCCATAGTGATATTAACAAGGCTCGAAATTTCAATGAGAAAATTCAGATTATACATCAACAAGTTCAAGAACAAATTGAGAAAAGTCAAAGAAAATACAAAGAGAGGCATGATAAACATAGAGTTGATCACAATTTTCAAGAGGGAGATGAGGTATGGTTTCACATTAGCAAAGAAAGGATGTAAGGGGAAGCTAAAAAGCTCAAACCCATTTGCTATGGTCCATTCAAGATCATAAAGAAAGTTGGTAATAATGTATTTCAACTTGACTTTCCTTCTTATATGAAAATGTATTCAAGTGTTAATGTTGAAAACATACGTTTGTATGAGCCACCTTTGATCGATGATCAAGGAAGTGATGTTCAGCTACCTTCTATAGAAGATTTCTCGCCAAAATTTCTGGATGAGCTCAAAGAAGATACAATTCTTGACATGAGGACAAGAGCATCCAAGAGGGGAAGTGTTGACTACCTTTGAGTTGGGCTCAAAGGCACTGAACCAAGCAGAGAAAGATGGATGGAGGTTAGAAATGTGAGGGAGTTGTACACTCATCTACTGAACATGTAATCAATTTTTTTGGGGTCCAAAAGCTTCCCAATGGGGAGGAGTGATCAAGAGTTCATAAATTTTGCTCAAAATTCAAAGTTACAAGATTGGATTGAAACTAGGATGGTTGCATATATATCGTCTTCCTGATTTCAGCGCTGCGAACGTTTCGAAAAACCAATGTCATATTAGGGAGATATCACGTTCTGATCAAAATTCCAAACAGGTAAAATTGTGACAGGTTTGACTGGGATGCCTAGTCAGCAAGGTGGATGCACATTCAGCAAAAGGAATATTCTGAGGAATATTCCTTTCCTCAGAACCAACCGCAAGATGATAAGTGGCACAATTTTATTGTTCAAATGGTTGTATGTTGTTTTGAGGGCCAATTGTGAGGTGCCACGTGGCTAGCCCTGAGGTTGCCACGTTGCCCTTGAATCATATGATAAAATTTTGGTGAGGTCTGCAGAGCTCTACCCTGTGACCTTCGACAGAGCACGCACACGCCACACGGCCCAAGCTATACAATAGTTCTTAACCTCTATAGTCTGCAACATAAATTTATGTTGTAATGAAAATTCATTTGGGGGTTGGGGACTGCCAGCGGTCCCAACCCGCCAGCGGTCCCCGGAGTTATGGTCACATTGCAAACAACATGTCAACCAACCAAATGGTCAGCGAAAACCACAAGCTCGCAACTGCCAACATATCCTCAGATATTTTTTTCACAGGGTGATGTAATATGTAACACACCGCGCGGTTATCGCAAACTAACCAGAGTTTAAACGAAGTTCAACCTTATCACCGTGGGTTCCGCCTATAGTTCTGCCGACGGTTAGAAGACCATGGTTTGGGGTTGGCATGTGTCCACCCCAACCGCAATCATTAAATGTTGTAGTTAATTCCAGTGGAGGTTTGGCCAGCGCACCATTTTGGGTGGAATTGGATATTTTAACTCCAGATAAGTGGAGTTCTCCACTTTTGGTGGAGCTTTTCTAGGTGTAACTGGGAAAAAGAGTAGGAGACTCAATTTTTTCCCATTCTGAGTGAATGAAGAGTCATTTTTTACTAATTGGAGAATTCTAGGGCCATTGGTGCAGAGAAAACATCCATTGGAGCACTGTAACTACATGTATTTGCAAAATTTTGAGCATAATGAAAGATGGACATGCCATTGGGAGTTGGACTAGCAGATGTAGCCCAGGAGGGGTGAATTGCTTCATCATGCCTGCTTTGTAAATTTCATTTGGTGACTTATTTCTTTGTTTTACACTATTTTTCAGTGTTATTTAAGCTTGTTTTATGCTTCTAGTTCACATAAAATCATCTACATTTCATGGAAAAACACCTCAATCCTTAAGCAAACTAATGAACTGATTATTCACATGTTTATAAACTAAAAATACACTTAGCACAACAAAACTAATACAGTCATTTCAGATCATCTCTAGACTTGGTTGTCCAAACAAGCTTATTAGAGATAATGTTGCAGCCTTTAAATCAAATAAAATGATATATTTCTGCTGTAAATATCATATTACTTTGGGACATTCAACTTCTTATTACCCTCAAGGTAATGGGTTAGTTGAATCCTCAAATAAGAGTTTTGTCAACATCATAAAAAAGCTGCTAGAATATAACAAAAAGTAATGGCACAACAAGCTAATTAATGCACTGTGTCCTGATAGACTTACTACAAAGAAATCAATTAGCATGTCACCATACCAATTAATTTATGAAATGGATGTTGTTTTTACATCCTCTCTAGGAGTTCTAGCTATGAAGATAATTCGGGAATTACAGGTTGATCCATGTGGATAATGGTGGCCACCCGCCTATTCCACTTGGGGCCCCACCATTGTCTCTTTCAGTTTTTCACAACTTACTATTTTTAGCAGTTTTTTGGGTCCTGAACTTCCAGAGCCGTTTTGAGGCCCTAAACGACGTTTTTTGGGCATCATTTGTGTAGCTAAGATGATTTCGTTCTGAAATTTATATTCATGGCGATAGTTGTATTCGGGTAGATCTTTCTAATGATGTATCATGTGCATCAAACGGAGATAGTATGCCGAAGTTACATCCCCGGGAAGTTGAAACACCAATTTACCCAAACGGGGCCCATAGTTTTGGCGCTTCATCTCCTAGGGTTAGTTTTTTGGACGTTTAGTGTTCTCCATTGTTTCTCCATAATAAATAGGCCCTCGAGCCTCATTGTAACACAGTTCATAGGTCTGTAGCCGCCACATCTCTTCTTGGAGATTCGCTACCAAAACCCTAGCTATTTTATTTCCATTATGTTTGTAAGCATATTTCTGTTATTTGATATTAATGAAATGAAGCCTTATTTCCGCTGCATCTCTATGTTTATGGTTATTTTTGTATTCTGTTGCATTCCTGCATAAATCCGGATCACAGGTTGAGACAAATGACACTCAAAGGAGGATTAATCAGATTATTCAGTTGCAACAGTCCAGGGAAGAAGTATACAATAAAACACAGGTTATCTAGGAGAATGTCAAAAATATTTTTGACAAAATATCTAAAGTAGATGATTTAAATTTTGGTGATAAGGTTTTAAAGTGGGATTCTAGAAGAGAGGACAAAGGCAAACATGGGAAATTTGACAATCTTTGGAAAGGACCTTACATCATTTATGCTTTCAGAGGTCACAATACATTCTTTCTTAAAGACCTAGATGAAACAGAAATTCCTGGTGGACCTGTTAATGGCATAACGTTGAAGCATTCCTTTTCTTAGCAATAGACTTTTCCTACATAAAATTCATTGTAAATATCATCGTCTTTATTATTTTGATGGGGTAACTTATTGACAGAATTTGAAGCCCGTAGATAAGGCCCTAATCTTTTGATTGATATGATACCATAATTACTCCAACAAAAAAATGAAATCAGGTGCAGACATTGTTGAAATGGAACACTCAAGGCTATTGATCAAATGTTCTTGGCACCTCACATGGAGAAGTTCCATCCCCAGTTGGAGCCACTGTTAGTGTCCTATAATTTATAGGATCTCAAGGTCATTGAGTTTTTAATCTCAGTAATATTATATTGTAAATCATTTTCAATATGCAAATCATTTCCAAAAAATATATAAAAGGAAATGAAAAGAGGGTATATCTAAAAATAAAAATAAAAATTGAAAAAGAATAAAAATGAAATCAGAACCCCACAAAAGAAAATAACACTGAAAGTGTTGCAAAATCAAATGCCGCTATTGATAGATAATTTCCTTTATGTCAAATGAAATAAGGTTGTGTGCCGTTTGTTTAAAATATCATAATGACTAGCTATTTGTTTAAGCCATACAACTTAATCATGGTTGAACAATTTTGAATTTTTTCAAGTTAGGATAGAGAATAAATATTTACCAAATAGTATAATCTTGGTAAATAAGTAGTTAGGTAGAAAGTGACATTGATTCAACTATTTAATCTGAATCAATAGGTGAAATAAGTGTTAGGTTAGAATAGATTTTTCATAAAAAAAGAAATATGGGCTTGCTAGTGGACATGCACCCCTAGAAGAGATAAAAAAATGTTAGTTTAGTAAAAAGATTGTGAATTTGAAAGGGTACGTAGAAGTGTTTTGGATTTGAAAATGATTAAAATGATATATCCTAAGTTTTTAGGTTCCTTAAAGCATTGAACGCGTAAAGGGGTATATATGATTTATTCATATTTTATCCTAAGTTTTCGATCCATGCCTTATCCCAAAGTTTTTGATACATAGTCAAAAAAGTGCAACCTGACAAATGTTATTTTTCGCATATGGTTAATTTGCTTGCATCTACTCACCATACGATTTGCCCGCTCCCCGAATCGACGACCTTCATTGACTTTCAGCCCCCCCTCCCCATCCTAGCTTTACTGCCGGGGGGGGTCCGAAATAAGTTGTTTCTCCACCCGGTCCGACTACCACGTGCCCCCCCCCTCCACGCTTCGCACCACCCCCAGCCTAAACCATTAACCACCTAATACCTCTCCCCAAAAACCACTTCCCCCTCATTCTAATTACCATTGTCCCTACCTGTCACCTCTTCCATTACCATCGTGCCACGTTGATCAACCGTTTCTAATCAAATCACTTCCCCGGTTGTCCATTAAACATTTAATTTCCAATTGGATGAACGTTAATTCAACGTACCCGCGCCATTTACAACGAAAAACCTGTATTTGCTATATAAACCCTACAATCCATATTTTTTACCTTTAATGTTACATTGTCCCTGCAAATCGAATTGTTTTACAAGTTTTACATTGCGCCCAGTCTTTATGAGTTGGTCAGTCTGCAAATAAGTGACAGACCCTTCCTTTTCTTCTTCAATCAATTATCCAGCTTCTACGCGTTCCTGGTAACGCTGGTCATCCTGATCCCAAATAAATTATTCAGAATTAATTATGCCTCCTAAAAATAAAAACCAGGAGGATCCTTTGAATCCTTTGGTTCACCCACCCTTAGACTTAGATCACATTCCTCTAGCATATAGAGATTACAAGATAACTGAGCTATAATCTAAATTTGAATTGTTTGAAATATATTGCTAGCTAGAAGACAAATACATTGATAATTAGATGAGATTGGACTCTCAGATTCCAATCTCCCACACTATATCTTCCCTCACACCTTCCATGCCCTTGAATTCATTAAAAACTGCCAAACATGCTACATTCCCAATCAAAGAGACATCATTTCCCCTACTGGAGAAATAATTTTCACCATCGCTGCCCAATCAATTGACCAAATGATGCAAGCTCCCTCTGTGGAAAACAACACCCCTTTTTCCTTATAAGCCCTCACTGAGCTTTATCAAAATCTTGATTTTGCTAAAAGAGCCAAGATCTTTGACATATTTTTACCAGAGAATACCCAATTTCCAAAGAATAACCCTTCATACCCTTCCTCCATCTTCCCTAATCAAGCTAAACACATCATAACCATAATTTCATACATCCTTGGTTATTATTCTGATCATTGGGTAGATGAACCCATTTTAGGCTTCCTTTGTATCTTTTCCATAGATAGCAAACCATAAATTGTTTTTTATTTCAGCCAATTCCTGGCTGAAAACAGCCATGAGAATTTTCTTAAGTTCCAGATTGAAGAACTATTTAAATACTCTTCCATTTTGGTATATATGTTTTTATATTATCAAGTAGATATATTCAAATTTTCCATGCAGAAGCTTGATGAAGAAGGGAACCAGTCATCAACAATATTCTGGACATATTTAGTGATGAAAGAACAAAAGGAATTCTCTTACAAACATTTCATTGAACAACTTGTTCACTCAGTTATGAGTGTCCTAAGCAGTACAACAGAACCCGGGATAAGTGAGGACATTAAGAGGATACTTCATTTGACAGATCAGGATAAGACAGGAGAAAAGTACATGTACCAGAATTACACTGAGATCAGAGTCTATGGATGTGAGCTTGCACCGTATAAGCTCCCAAAATTCCTCCCAATGAGGATTTTTACTCTCGAATATATAAAACATATTCTGAATTCAAATGAAATTTATTTTGTATCAGCTAAGAAAAAGTCTCAGTTCAGAATCAAGACTCAAATTGGATCTTTCATTTGCAATAGCATGTCAGCAGGGGGGGAGGCAAATAAAATTTTGAACACTACAAGGAAAAGACCCTCTAGCGGATGTTTTTGAGGAACCCCTTATAAAAATAGCCTAGATATCCATTTGTAGTGGAGGTTTCTAGAGGAGGTTGATGAATGGAGGCTTTTGCAGATGTTTTTTCTCCAGTGTGTTTCTCATCATAAACTGCACTGGTGCGTTTAACTCACAAAGCACCAAAAATTGGCACACCGATACATTGTGCTCTCCATACAAACCCACCCGGTGCATCTCATATTGTAGTGCACTGGTGCGCTACACAAATTCAGGCCCAGTGCATCATAAAAACCCGCACTAAACAGAAACATGCCCGGTGCACTTTGCAGAAACCGCCCGGTGCACCTCAAAAACCCGTGCACCGAAACAAGGTTAAATAAAAAAAATTACTACCAAAATATCTGCATTTTCACTTCTTTAGTGCTCCAGAGCTCTTAAGCACCGATGCAAATTTCCCTTGTGTGAGGCACCCTACCATCGATGCTCCCATTACACGTACTACTTTCGTCCATTACGCACCTTCTGGATTTCAAATTTTGGAAAACGGTGGGAAATTTAGTTTTGAAAATTCTACAGCAAATATGCCTCCTCGACGCCCAAATGTACAGGTATTTTACTTGTTTCTCCATAATTAAACATTTTAGCAGATTATATTTCTAAAATAACTTAAAATTTACCCTTAAAAAAAAAATCCCGTGCGGTGCGCTCGAGCCTTTCGACTAGCACCAATTCGCGGTGCTGCCTATAAATTTACAGGTCACACCGTGAACGGTGATAACAAACACCATACCAGTTCTGGTGCGGTACCAAAAAATGCGCAGTGTGTTTTAAAAAATATATATAAATGGCAGTGCGGTCGTTTAACCGATCGCACCGTTGACTATGTCCAAGTTTGGGAGGGCGGTGCGCTGACCAATCTATGCACCCCAGGGCGGATATTTTGATCAGCGCACCGCCCTTCGGAAACTTGTACATAGTCAACGACGCGGTCATTTAAACGACCACACCGTTGACCATGTATTGATGTCACGAGGGCGGTGCGCTGACTAAACTATCTGCCCCAGGGCGCATAACTTGGTCAGTGCACTGCCCTCCCGACATTGGTACATAGTTTACGGTGCGGTCGGTTAAACCACCGCACCATTGACCGTGTAATGATACCAGGAGGGTGGTGTGTTGATGAAACTATCTGCCCCAGGGTGAGTAGTTTCGTCAGCGCACCGCCCTCCCGAACTTGTACATAGTCAACAGTGTGGTCGGTTAAACGACCGCACCGTTGACCATGAATTAATGTTGAGCAGTGTGTTGACATAATTATCCACCTTGGGAAGGATATTTTCTTCAACGCACTATAGGAGAAAGTAGATTTCATGTTCTGCGGTGCGCTAAAAATTTCCAGGTGCACCGCAGACGGTGCGCGCTAAAAAAAGACGCATCCGTATCGGTGCATGACTGTTTTTTTTGGCACACCGACTGTTTTTTTTTCAAAAAAATTATATATATATATATACACACACATGTCTCATTTAATAAAAAAAAAATGTATTTAATTTGTGAATCATTCAGGGACATCAAAGGAGAGAAGAGAGGGAACAACAAGAACATATGGCGGACTAGTATAACGTGGTTCGACTGTGGGAGGCACGAGAGAGGGAGAGACTTATGTACCCTCACCCTATTACGGAAACCACCCAATTTCTCCTAATGGTGGTAGGCCTCCTCAAGTTCTATGAGGAGGCTACATCCCTGAAGGGCCATAATGGGTTATTGTGATAGCTCATCTTTAGGTGGAATGCCCACCAAAAGGCTTTCTGGGTTGGTTGTAACCAGTGATATGCGGCCATTGAGGAGGACATATATTTTATTACTGGACTATCTAGGAGAGCGTAGGATTTTCCATCATTCCCAGAGGTCCCCATTGGATATGTAGCAGGGAGTCATTTGGTGTACTCTGAGAGATACATTAGCACCGATATACTTTCTCCGGTAGATTTTCAGGTCTTCGATGGTCAGTTACGTATTGCTCCGTTTGGTGCAGAGGAGGTGAGGTGCCTCTCACTACTGTTGTCGACCATTGCACACCATACTAGTGATGGGCAACGCATTAGTTGCCCACTTTTATTTTATGTTGATTCTTTATTATAGGCTCCACGACTTGTGAGGTGGTTTGCGATTTTTTTGTGGCAATTTTGTACGGCATTAGATAGATGTCATTCTTAGGCACAAGGGAGGGTGAACTTCCCTTTTGCTTCACTGTTATTTTGTTTATTTTTTGAGAGGTTTCCAGAGAAGAGGCCTACTTTTTTTCAACAACCTCATAGGCCGATGTCGCACGTACGGATGGAGATGTGGGGCCAGATGATGCCCAAGAGGGGCGAGTCTGACTTTTCCACCAGGATATCTCATGATGCACTGGAGTTGCTATCCAATGTTGATGATCACACTTCGTTATGGTGCCATGTCCGTATGTTGGTTTGGCTTGGTGAGGGTGTGGCAACATCCTCTTCACAGATGATGAGCTGCCAGAAGAGAGAGGTAATATTAGTATTTTCTTTAAATTTATTCTAACACGTTATTTAACTTGTTTTATTAAATTGTTTAATGAAATCGTCTAATTATTGTTGTGTACTTAAATATATTTTGTAGATATTGGGTCATTTGTTGGCGATTAGATGCCACCACCACCAAATGATCCAGGTGTATATGCTGCTGACGATCAGGAGATGGCAGATGTGGAGGATCAGGCCGGTGACAGACCTAGTCCTCATGATCATGCGCAAGTACCGACGGGTGTGAGGCGTAGGTCTTACACTCGATTTAGGATGAAGTTGGGTGACCAACTCTGTCGACTTCTAGTGGAGGAGAGAGTCAAGCTAGTCACTATCAGAGAGATACAGGCTGATGATAGGCTAACATCGATATGGAGAGGCATGACCCGTGATATGTTGACCCTGATGCGGCATATCGTTGGAGTTATTGTAGAAATTTGAATAACTGTTATATTATTCACCGAGATTATCCTGATCACACACTACTTGAGCTTCATGCATAATACATAACCTCTTCTACTATTGATCATTAATTGCGGAATTATAAACAATCGCATGCGCACATTAAAACCATAAACAATCACACATATAAACATAGTATTTATGGGAAAGCTTAAAGCTGAAAACCCCCAACTATCTATATATTATAATGATAGAGATCATGTAAAAATCATTGTACAAACTCCTCACAAGCTCTCAGTACAATCTCCAATTGTTACACACTACACAAGCTCAGATATAACAAAACACATGCTCCAATCTGCTCCACCTGTTAGCCTGCCTCTACTGCGCAATCCAAGATGAATAATGGCCCTGACTGAGTTCGAATCCCCCTGGTGTGTATTGCACAATCCTCATTGGCATCTCCATCAATGTGTGGTGCAAACTCATGCACCAGTATGGTCACAACTGATAGTCACACTTGCTCTTTCACCTACCTCTTCACTGGTCTCCACTGAAACTGTCCATGCACTAAAGTTAACTGATGTATTCTTTACTTGATTTATGAGTTAATAATTAATGAATTAATTAATAATTAATTCACACCACTTTCACTAGTGTATCAATCAGTTAGACTAGATACAACTAGCTCAACTATGTTTAACTGAGTTAAATTGAACACAACTCCATTAACTCCTCAATCAACTCCACCAAACTCTGTCACCGGAGTTCTAACTGAAGTCTCCATGCAATAGCTCCCTTAACCCTCGGGAATAGCGTAATTCCTTATATACAATTTTGCCTGTGCCATACTGTGCACTTCGCCAAGTGCTCCAAAGGATAAGATAAATGTTTAGAGTCCAAGATTATTTAAGAGCTAATAATATTAGAAAGCATTTCTATTTTATTTGGCAATCTAAATAGATTCCATACGATGTTCTAAAAATAAGTCCATCCTTATTAAACACGACCAACCATCCGAAAATAGCATCCTGCCGACTCATAGAACATGATCCATATGTCTAAAAATAGACATAGTCTAAAAATAGACTTTGCGCCAAAAATAGCCTGCGGGCCCACTTAGTGAAGGCGACTTCTTTCCACTAAGCTCATCATCTTGTTGCAATCTCAACAGTTACCATATTACTGGCACGGGCAAGGAGGGCTGGTCGACGTAGGCGTGGTGGAGATGCAGTACATCGATAGTCGAGCAGAGAATCATCTAATGATCATGATCAGGGGAGTGATCATCGTTCAGCTAGTACTCCACCTCGCGCTAGAGATGAGCAACCTGCAGCATCCAGCATTCATGATCACAAGCAGGCACCTGATCCTGAGGAGGGTGCAAGTCCATTTGAGGAGGTAGGTCCATCCATTGAGCAGGCCGCCACACCGTCCACAAATCAGCAGGCTGGACCATCCATGAGTAATCATGAGCAGGCAGTTGATCCTGATCAGCATGAGGCACCTCCAGATCAGCAGGCACGTGATGATCAACATCTATCTAAGCATGTCGAGGCTGCACCATCGACTAGTTAGACCTCGACTAGTACTACTATTGATGTACCAACAACTAATATTTGACATTTATATGGAGTTATATTACAGTTGTATATTTTTTACATTATATATATATGTGTGTGTGTGTGTGTGTGTTTTATGTTCATGTTGCAGATGTACTTAATTTACATGTTGGTGTTCATCATGATGTGTATATTGTTAGGTCATGTTAGATATGTTCATTTAATGTGCACCTTGTAGATAGATGTGTATGCGATAATAGTTATTTGACATGATATGTATATTTCATGTTTGTGTTGTGATGATGTTATACAATGTTTGTGTTTTGTTAGATGATCATGATCATGATGATTAGATGATGTTCGCGAATTTGAATGTGTTTTTTAGTCGAATATGATGTTTGTACGATGGTTATCATGATCATGATGTTTATTTTTAATATTAAATCATGATATTTATTAAATATTATGTCGTGATTGTAATTGAAATTTTAATTTTAATTGTATGTAAAATTGTAAAATTGTAATTGTATTTCTAATTGTACTTTTAATTGTAATTGTATGTAAAATGTTTGTAAAATTTTAATTTTAATTGTAATATTTAATTTACTATGAAATGATTGTAATTGTATACGTGTAAAATTGTAAAATTGCAATTGTAATTTTATGTAAAATTATAAAATTGTAATTGTAATTGTATGTGAAACTGTAAAATTGTAATTGTAATTGTAATTCCAATTTTAATTGTATGTAAAATATTTGTAAAATTTTAATTGTATATTTAATGTGAAATGATTGTAATTGTATTTTAATGTGAAATGATTGTAATTATAAAATTGTAATTGTATGTGAAATTGTAAAATTGTAATTGTAATTGTATGTAAAATATTTGTAAAATATTTAATTGTATATTTAATGTGAAATGATTGTAATTGTAATTTTAATTTTAATTGTACATATGTAAAATTCTAAAATTGTAATTTTAATTCTAATTCTAATTCTAATTCTAATTTTAATTGTAATTGTATATATGTAAAACTCTAAAATTCTAATTGTAATTGTATGTGAAATTGTAAAATTGTAATTGTAATTGTAATTGTATATATGTAAAATTATAAAATTGTAATTGTAATTGTAATTGTATGTGAAATTGTAAAATTGTAATTGTAATTGTATGTAAAATATTTGTAAAATTTTAATTTTTTGGACTCCGTTGTTTTTGTATGTAAAAACTTTTCTATTACTTTACTACATAATACTCTCAAACGTCCCTCTGGATCTAGAGCTGTTTTCCTCATAGAGGAGGCTCAGGTCTGGAATATAAACTCTTTTTTGCTTTGGATGGAAACTGGAATAGTGTCATCTCCTAGTTTCCTGTTTCTGACTGAAGTCCCTTATCTCCTCTGTTTCGGGTGTTTTTTCTTGAATGGAAGCCCGGGAGGAGGGAAGGGATGAGGAGGACTCACTCTTTTGCAGATAAGGTTGGTTGGTGAATATGCTCTTTCTAGTTATCACAGCTAAAACTACTTTTATTTCTGAAAAGGGAGAAACGCAGTTCTCTGGAATGCTTATGCATATGCTATGTAACTCTCTATATTCTAATAGAAGGTTCGATTTTTTTTCTTGTGAAAAATAAAATAAAAAAAATTAATTGTATTAATGTGAAATGATTGTAATCGTATTTTTAATTTTAATTATATGTAAAATTATAAAATTGTAATTGTAATTGTATGTATTGTCATCATTCAATTTTCTTAAAATTTGTAAATTTGTAATTTTGTAAAACTGTAAATTAATTGTCAATTTTGAACCATAACTACCATAAGTAAAATGTAACCGTAAATATTGTTAAATTACCATAATTGTAAAATTGTAGAATTGTATGAATATAAATCATTGTAAAATGATACATCTATAATAATATGAATTTTTGTAACATAATAAAGTTTAGGAAATAATGCAAATAAATTCATGTACTTTCGAATTATCACTATTTTATTATGATCTTACATACCAAAAAAAAAAAAACTTTATACAGTACACCATTGTTTTCGAGATCAACATAATTGCAAATTATCAAGTGAAATGATTTTAACATTAACACAATGCAAATTACCAATTAATTCAAAATACATATTATAATGTTTCGAAGAAAAAAAGTTTTAGTTATAAGGTAATTAAGTCCTCTTCTTTATAAAAACCCATCTTAAAAAGTATAAATGATGAAATAACACATGTACCATATTACTATCGGTTCTCATGATTATCACCCTCATTATTTTCCAGCTCACTTGGCATGATAACACTATTGTTCTCAAAAATATGTTTTGATCTAGGGTCATGTCTCAATACGAACTACCAATCCCTATCCAACACATTTGGGTAAAAAAACACCTGGTTGCAATGTTTGGGGAAAACATAGGGCTCCTTAGCTTCATCCCACATATTTCTAGAGTTGATACATATCAGACTACTATCGCGATCTTCCTTTACATTATTCCGATCAAAGGTGTCCCACCACTTGCACCTAAAAATAACACATTGGAAATCAGAGAAATCCACTTCAATGATCTCTTGTATCTTTCTGACGTAACCTAATGTCCCTCGTACTAGGTTTTGATCACGGTGGCTAGATCGACTAGATTAATCGAACTCGACTTCCACTCCACAGCCTTGTGTCATATGTCCATCATCGGCATTTTCTTGTGTGAAAATGGTGTTCATATGTCCATATAGATGGGAACAAATGCACCTATAAAAAAGTTTAAAAAAAATCATAGCGTCATGTGTCTTATAATAACCCAACAATTAAAATATGAAATATAGTTGTAATTACAGTTCAAAGGTGAATTATTAAGTTTAAAATGTACATAAATAGATTATTACTGAGTTGGTGCACCCAATCCCTACGTTTAGCTTATCCTCTTCAGCATGCAGGTAACGACCGGTTGCACCGTATTTCTCTCTGACTTGGTCAACAACCCAACTATTGGGGCATATTTTTGGCATATTTTCTTTTAAATAATTGGGATAAGGCACACTTCTACCATTCAACCATCTGAATTCTTTCTTGTCACTATCCCATTTCATCCTCTTTTATTCGTACAATGTGACCCACAGTTGTGTCACTTTAGAATTGTAAAGAACGAATTTATTGATTGCTTCAATTTCTACATTCACTGATGAAATCAAACCGAAATATAGTACATATGAGATCAAAATATACATTATATCGAAGTTCAACATGAATATTTACTTTGTGTAAATTTGATAAATTACAAGTCGCTTACTCTTTATCAAGCGCCTTTTTCCATTTGTTTGGAGCAGCTCCCCTTCTCTTTTGTCTTCATCCCTTTCATCGTTCCAAATACCACACCTGGTTTATTGTCGATCTGCTTGATGTACTCATTGGCATAATAGAAAGACTCATATGATATGTACCCCTCTGCCATAGACCCCTCGGGTTTTTCCCTTTGTCGAACAAAACCTTTCAATTTCTTCATGTACATGTTTAAGAAGAACATCCAATGACAAGAAACCACTCCAACTCATTCAACCTCGTCTACTAGGTGGATTTGAAGATGAACCTACAAGTCCATGAAACTCATCAGCAGTTCCTTCTCAAACATACAAAAAATCTCAACTATCTCTTAATGCCACCATGGTATGCTAGCCACATGAATCTCCTTTGATGTGATCCAACGTACAAATGCAGATAATTTAGACATGGCACATCCTAGGTCTTAGGGGAATTCATGTTTCACACACCCACGCACGAACAAAGGATAATGAAACTGCAAAGTTATAAACACATGCAATAATATACAAAATTAGTTATGTTTTATGAATATCCCTGCATGGGATAAAATTTATTAATATACAAAATAATAAAATCATGCTTTTGACATTATACGTACTCTTAGAAGATTCAAATGGTCATGTGATTTCAACCCCGACAAATTGTCATCCATAGTGAAGCAATTCCATATTGAAGACTCGTATGAAGATGGCACCCTCACACTCATTATAAATTCATTTGCCAAAGAAAGATCATCTTCTTCTTTTTTAAATCCATTGGACATCACCTTCTTTCAAATACCATGAATTAGAGGGACCAGTGCCTGCCTCTGATCCTGTACTTTCTAATCGTCTTGACCAATGTTTCTTTTTAGTTTTTGAAGTAATAATATGTTTACTAGCAACCAATGTGTCACTTTGTTTCGATCGTATGTGCCTCCATAAAGAAGATGAAACATTTTTAAATATATGCATGGGATCTAATAAGTGGGTAATCTTAAGATGCTCCCAATATGGGAGGTTATAAAAGATAGTTTTCCTTTTCATCCCAATGGGAAATTTCTCAACAAAAGTGTCGAAGAATTCTGGATCACTAAACATAAGCTCCCCATTTGAATCAAACATTTAAATGAACTCATTTTCCTTCTCTCTCTCATATTCTCTAAGCCATTCAACTGGTGTCATTATTGGAGGCCTTTGGGTTCTCTCTCGTTTACCATTAAAAGTGGATGTTTCTCTTCTGTAAGGGTGTTCTTATGGGAGGAATGCCCTGGAGCAGTCATACACTAGATTTTGTAGGTCGTTGGGCCATCTAGATTTCAGAGAAGGTCCACAACATTTACATCCAAAATACCCTTTTGTTACAATACTTGCAAGATTATTGTATACAATATATATGCATGGGACGTTAAAGAATATCATGAAGATCAGAACAATTACAATGAATTAAATAAATAATATGTGAAAGAATATTGTTACATATATAAACAAATCAATAAACGTGTAATTTACCAGAGCAAACTCATAAGCCTGGATAATTATGTGTCATGTAAGCACATATGCCATACAACGTAAAACTCCTCTCTGCTGCGATGGGTGTTGATAGATCATATACATTTATCCCATCCCATAATTCCTTCAATTCATCTACCAGTGGTTGTAAGTAGACATCCATATTCTTCACTTGTCTTCTACCAGGGACTATGAGAGCCTTAACTTATATCGAGCCTAAAATCTGGTACTCAACCTAAAATTGAATATTTTAAAAAGTGACACACAGAGAGCCCTCTATGGTTAGGTAGGGCTAGCTATCTAGCTAAAATTTGGTTTGTGGTTACCTTTCTTCACTCCTATTTTCAGCCTAGGAAGTTGGGGAGAGTGATAACAAAGCACACATGAACAATTGTCACATCTTAAGAATCAAACAACACTCATAACCCATGATTTGGAGAAAATGATATTACTCATGCTGAATGAATAATCATAAATATGATGCTAATGAATAATTGACAACTTGTTAGCTTCCTTTGAAGGATGATCCTCTTATTTATACATGAATTAGGGATATCCCCTCAATAAATGTAAATCCCTTAAATATCTACTAGATCCATACTTGTCTCAACTTATCCGTAAATACTAGATACAAATCCCATGACACATCAAGATCTCCATGATCTTTCTCCTTATAATATGGTCCACCTCTTGAGTTGAAATTCGAATTTGTGCTTTGGAGGCCAAGTACGACCCTTCTAGAACCTCCAAATAAGCTTACACATGTCACAAAACTCATAACACATATATAGATATATGAGATGTCCTAGTTTTAATCATAAATTCACTTAAAATAAATAACTTTGGAAAATGATTATTCTAACCCATATGATCATGAATATGATTACTTAATCTATAGTTTTAGGCTAGATAGTTATGAAATGAGAGTTAATTGGTTATGAAATGATGGAAATATGGATGAAGATGGAAGACAATTTTGGGACTCAACACCAACTATTGTGGTTCATCTTGAGAACAAGAATTTTATCTTCCATTGCCCTACTGAGCATGGTTTCAATGTTTGAGATTTTGATTCTGTGATCCATAAATTGTAAAGAAAAATATTTCGGTAACAATCACATATAAACCAATTTTGTCGACGCATTTCAAACCAACTATTGTGGTTCATCTTTAGGACAAGGATTTTATCTGCCATGGCCCTACCGAGAAGGGTTTCAATGTTTGAGATTTGGCTTCTATGATCCATAAATTGTAAAGAAAAATATTTCGGTAAAATTACATACAGACCAATTTTGTCGACACGTTTCGAACCAACTATTATGGTTCATATTTAGGACGGGAATTTTATATGCCATGGCCCTACTGAGTAAGGTTTTAATGTTTGAGATTTGGTTTCTGTGATACATATATTGTAAAGAAATATATTTCGGTAATAATCACATACGAACCAATTTTTTCAACGTGTTTCGAACCAACTATTATGGTTCATCTTCAAGGCAGGAATTTTATCTGCCATGGCCCTACCAAGCAGGGTTTCAATGTTTGAGATTTGGCTTCTGTGATCCATAAATTGTAAATAAAAATATTTCGGTAATAATCACATACGAACCAATTTTGTCAACACGTTTCGAACCAACTATTGTGGTTCATATTCAGGACAAGAATTTTATCTGCCATGGCCCTACTGAGCAGGGTTTCAATGTTTGAGATTTGGCTTCTGTGATCCATAAATTGTAAAGAAAAATATTTCGGTAATAATCACATATGATCCAATTTTGTCGACGTGCTTCAAGCCAACTATTGTGGTTCATCTTGAGGACAAGAATTTTATCTGCCATGGCCCTACCAAGCAGGGTTTCAATGTTTGAGATATAACTTCCGTGATCCATAAATTATAAAGAAAAATATTTCGGTAATAATCACATAAGAACCAATTTTATTGACGCATTTTGAACCAACTATTGTGGTTCATCTTCAGGACATCAATTTTATCTCTCATGGACCTACCGAGCACAGTTTAAATGTTTGAGATTTGGCTTTTGTGATCCATAAATTATAAAGAAAAATCTTTCAGTAATAATCACATACGAACCAATTTTGTCGACGCGTTTCGAACCAACTATTGTGGTTCATCTTCAGGACAGGAATTTTGTCTGCCATGGCCCTACCGAGCAGGTTTCAATGTTTGAGATTTGGCTTCTATGATCCATAAATTGTAAAGAAAAATATTTCGGTAATAATCACATACGAACCAATTTTGTCAACATGTTTCGAACCAACTATTGTGGTTCATCTTTAGGACATGAATTTTATCTGCCATGGCCCTATCGAGCGAGATTTCAATGTTTGAGATTTGGCTTCTGTGATCCATAAATTGTAAAGAAAAATCTTTCACTAATAATCACATACGAACCAATTTTGTCGACATGTTTCAAACCAACTATTGTGGTTCATATTCAAGACAAGAATTTTATCTTCCATGGCCCCTACAAAGCAGGGTTTCAATGTTTGAGATTTAGCTTTTGTGATCCAAAAATTGTGAAGAAAAAACTTTCGGTAATAATTACATACGAACCAATTTTATCGATGCATTTTGAACCAAATATTGTGGTTCATCTTCAGGACAGGAATTTTATCTACCATGGCCCTACCGAGTAGGGTTTCAATGTTTGAGATTTGACTTATGTGATCTATAAATTGTAAAGAAAAATATTTTGGTAATAATCACATACGAACCAATTTTGTTGACCTGTTTCGAACCAAATATTGTGGTTCATATTCAGGACAAGAATTTTATGTGCCATGGCCCTATCGAGTAGGGTTTCATTGTTTGAGATTTGGCTTCTTTGATCCATAAATTGTAAAGAAAAATATTTCGATAATAATCACATATGTACCAATTTTGTTAACGCGTTTCTAACCAACTATTGTGGTTCATCTTCAGGACAAGAATTTTATCTGTCATGGCCCTACCGAGCAGTGTTTCAATGTTATCTTAAAAATTGTATGAAGCTCAATTCAGTTTAGACCTGGTTTGGAATAATATAATTTCTCAAAAAATAACTTTCATCTTTAAATAAAATAAATTTTGTTTTAATTTGTATTTAAGAAAAACAATTTTTTTTTTTAATTTGTATTTAAGAAGTATACAAATTTATTTAATTTGTTTATTTATAAATTTTAACCATTTACATCATTTTAAATTATATTAATTAATAAAATAAAATTTAAAAATGATGAATTTTATTTTAATTTATTAATTTCAATTTCAATTTTTTTAAATTATTGATTTCGTAATTTAAATAATTTAAATAATTTTAAAACAGATTAATATATCTGGAATAAAATTTTATGTTAAATTTTTTATTAATTAAAAAACATAATATTTAAGTTATAATAAAATATTATTTTGATTCACTGATGATGATAATTAACAAACATTAAGATTAATATGGATTATAAGGCCTTAAAAAAAAAAAAAAAATTAGATTTTTTAACATTTTATTTTTTTCTTATTACTACAATTTTGTTGAATGCCATCATATTAAATATATTTAAATTAATTAACATAATATTGTTAAAAAAAAAAATTAGCAATAAATTTATCAAATTTTGAAAAGATCACTTTTAATTTATATTTTTATTACATGTTTAAATTAAATGTAAAGTGATCGTAATTTTATAATTTGTTAAAACATATTCTTTTCAATTATATTTTCATTAGTTTTAAAGGTGATCGGATTTGGATCAAGACCTAAAGGATAGCTCAAATTTCAAAGTGTTCAAAAGTGTGTCGAACCTGAGTGATCGGATAGATCTTGTCTTCCTGATTCTGGTGCCACGAACGGTTCGAAAAACCAACACCGTATGAAGAAGTTATCGCGATTTGAAAAGCCCAGTAAACTGCAAATTTTGACAGTTGACCAGGGTTGACTGGGCATTTGAACAGTCAGCAAAAAAGAATATTCTTGGAATATTCCTCGAAATATTCCTTCCGGGCAATTAGATGTTGACAAGTGGAAGCCTTCTATTGATCGAGGTCATACGTTGTGTTTTTTGGGCCAATCAGGGGGTGACACGTGGCCAACCATGAGGCCACCACGTGTCCCCCAAATGACATGTTAAAATTTGGGTGAAGGTTCGCAGGGCTTGACACCACGACCTCCAGCAATACACGTGTACGTCCTAACCACCCGAGCCACACGTTAGTTCTTACACTATATGTTTGCGGGTTGTATTTAAAGTTTGATACAAATCGTGTTTGGGGTTGGGGACCGCCGACAGTCCCAACCCGCCAGCGGTCCCACAACGTGTTCACATGGCATTCAACGAAATGTTACAACCTTTGATAGTTTACAACCAACGACATTTATTACAGCAGTTTCATACTTATCACATGCAACAGTTTGTTAGCAAACTCTGCGCGGTCAGTTAGGTTAGGTTAACCTAACTCGCAGTTCACACCGGAGTTCTAACTTCAACCCACGGTGTAAGCCTATAGTTCTGTTCCACCGTTAACTGTCACTGTGTTGTTTGGGTTGGCATGTGGCCACCCAACCACTAACCATTTATTGCCACGATTATTTTGGTGGTTAGGACTGGCAGGAGCGCTAATTAGGGTGGAACACACTATTTTGACTCCAGTTAAGTGGAATCCTCCACTTTTGGTGGAGCTTTTCTAGGTGTAATTGGGAAAATGAGTAGGAGACTCAATTTTCGACCATTCTGAGTGAGGGAAGAGTCATTCTTAGCTAATTGGAGCATTCTGGAGCCATTGGAGAGGTTTGCAGAGCCAATTGAGGACTTTTGAGCGTGATTTTGCTTCTGAGAGGTTCCAAGGGCCACTAGGGGCCAGCAAGAGAATGAGGCCTAGCCATGGTAGCCAGAAACCATTCTCAACAAACCAATAGTCTATTTTGACTATCTTGAACCTTATGAATCCAATGGAAGGATTTTCATAAGCATTTGTATACTTTTGAAGGCCGAGATGCTACAAAGAAGTTTTCAGTGAGCCTGGAGCCACAGGGTGCCACCAGGTGTTGGAGGCATAGCCAGAGTAGCCATAGGCCATTTTAAACAAGTGAATAGTCTATTATAACTATTTTGGACATTCTGAATCCAATGGAGGGATTTTTAGAGCCACTTGGAGACTTCTAGAGCCGAATAATCCATAAGGAAGTTTAAGGGAGCCCAGTGCCACCAGGAGTTGGAGGCATAGATTGGGGAGCCAGAGCTCAATCTGAGCAAATGAACAACCTATTTTGGATGATTGGGATGTGTTGGAGATAATAGAAAAGGATTCAGGGACAGAAAATAACTTCTAAGAGAGTTTGTGCCACATAGAAGCTCAGGGAATCTTAAGGACATCGACATAAGAGGTTAAGCCCAAGGGAGCCTAGGTCCATTTCCAGAGAGTTAGTAGTCAATCCAAAGGTATGATGGTATTCTAAACCCATTGGTATAGTTCAAACAACCATTGGATTTGAGTAGTAACTTGTAAAATAAATTTTCCATCTTAATCCCAAAGAGCCAAGTCAATTGACGAAGGCTCTAGGAGACGTAGCCCAAGAAATATGAGTGAACTCCTTTATTATGTGTGTTGTTATGTGTTGATGATTAATTTGTTGTAATTTATGCTTGTTTTACATGCTCTTAATCAACAAAAACAAATTTTCAATTCCTCACACATAAAGACTTAAAACAATTAAAATACATACACCTGATTCAAGTATGTAATTCTGCACATGCACGCATAAGCAAGATCTTAATTTGTTCTAATTGAGTGGGAGGTGCTTGCATAGCATAACAATTCAGCCACCCATTTTCAGATCATGTGGTATCAAAGTACTAGGTTGCTTGCTTGACAGAGCACTAGGTTGCTTGTTTGACTTGAAAGGTGTTTAACAGTGCAAAGAATTTAACTATTTGCAAATTGACTGATGCTTACAAGTTTGAGTTTGCTAGAGGTGAAGGGGAGCTATTGCTAGCTAAGCCCAAAAGAGTACAAGAATGAAGAAGGTTGAAATCATTCTCCTTACCAAAAATACCTCAAGGCAACCCTTAAAGCACAAGAGGGATTGTTTGCAAAAGAGGTTGCTTGAAGAAGAGATACAAGTTGTAGAGAAGAGCTTGAATCTACAGCCAAATTGTTTTGAAGCTTTGTCAATTGTTTTTGAAGCTTTGTGAATTGTTGTTGAATTTCTTTAACTAATTTACATAATGATGACAACTTCATCAAGTGATGTTTCTAAATCCTCCTCCTTTACAAGACTCTTTGATAAAGAGATGAAGCCGGACTTCTACATCCTGAAGGATATGGTGCAAATTATGTATGAAGATGTAAGTGAAAGCACTAGACTTCATGAGCAATTGGTTGCTATGAAGCAAGAGAAAGAAATTTTTTTTCAAAGAATGCATGAGATGGATATGCAACTTCATCATGCCCAAGAGGCCTTAACCAAGCACATGCTTGAAGCAGAGGTAAATCACTCAATTTTGTCTTCAAATTCCTCTTCAGATAGATGTGTAGATTCATTTGAAAAACACACTAGAGATATAGGGTCCAAATTGATGTTAAAAATGGGCTATGAAGGCAAGGGTCTAGGAAAACATGCACAAGGCATGATTTAGCCTATTATGGTTGAGGAAAGGCCTAAGAAGTTTGGTCTAGGCTATGTTCAACCTTATGGCGAAAACTCCAAATCCATGAAGGCACTTGAGACAGTTCCAAGAAGAAATTTTGTTGCAGGTTCAAACCCACAAACATGTCAAGTTTGTATTCAATATGACTGCCATTGTTTGAAACCCATGTTGCAGCAAGATGTTTGTAGACATGCAGCTTATGGTGAGCAAGAGAGTTCTGGCAGCTATCAAGACATGAACATTGATGTTGGTCTTCAAAAGAGAGCTGGAACCTCTTCAAGTTCATCTCCTCAAGAAGGTAAAAAATATGGACATGCAAAGCAACATTCAAGGTATAATTCTTCCCATAGTCAATTTGTTTATGATTATATTAAGCATGAAAAATCTGCATGCATGAATGGGAGAAAGAGTTGTTGTTCCTATTGTGGTTTGTGTAACCATGAAGTTTCAAAATGATGGAGGAGAATGAAGGCATACAAGAAAAATTCAAAACGAAGGCAACTTGAAAAAAAGATGCAAAACACTTGCACACGTTTCCAGAAAAAGGGACATCTCATTGCCCAATGTTGGACACTACATCCAACCAATCATCCCAAGCATTTGAAGCAAGAGGATAAAAAGACTAGCGAGAATGGAACCAAATATTCCATCATCGATGTGAGTCCAGATGATTCACAAGAAGAAGATATTTAGTAGGAAAAATCGCCATGGAAGTGGCTTGGTAAGAAGTGGTTTGATTTCTTGACCCAGTGAGACACACATTCCTCTGTACATATGCAATTGTATTCAATTGTTAATGTTGAAAACTTACGTTTGTATGAGCCACCTTTGATCAATGATCAAGGAAGTGATGTTCAACTACCTTTTATTGAATATTTCTCGCCATAATTTCTGGATGAGCTCAAAGAAGATACAATTCTTGATAGGAGGACAAGAGCATCCAAGAGGGGAAGTCTTGACTACCTTCGAGTTGGGCTCAAAGGCACTAAGCCAAGCAAGGAAAAGTGGATGGAGGTTGGAAAGGTGACGGAGATGTACCCTCATCTACTGAACAAGTAATCAAGTCTTTTGGGGTCCAAACGCTTTCCAATGGGGAGGAGTGATCACATTTGGATCAAGACCCAAGGGATAGCTCAAATTACAAAGTGTTGAAAAGTGTGCCGAACCGAAGCGACTAGATAGATCTCATCTTCCTGATTCTGGCGTTGTGAACAGTTCGAAAAACCGACACTGTATGAAGAAGTTATCGTGATTTGAAAAGTCCAGTAAACTGCAAATTTCGATAGTTGACCAAGGTTGACTGGGCATTTGAACAGTCAACGAAAAAGAATATTCTAGGGAATATTCCTCAAAATATTCCCTGAAATATTCCTTCCGGGCCAGTTAGATGTTGACAAGTGGTGGACTTCTATTGGTCGAGGTTGTACGTTGTGTTTTTTGGGCTAATCAGAGGGCGACACGTGGCCATCCCTGAGGGTGCCACGTGTCCCCCAAAAGGCATGTTAAAATTTGGGTGAAGGTCCACACGGCTCACCCCCATGACCTACGGAAATACACGTGCACGTCCTAACTTCCCGAGCCACACGTTAGTTCTTACATTGTACGTTTGCAGGTTGTATTTAAAGTTTGATACAAATCACATTTGGGGTTGGGGACCGCCGGCAGTCCCAACCCGCCTGCGGTCCCACAGTGTGTTCACATGGCGTTCAACGAAATGTTACAACCTCCGACAATTTACAACCAGCGACATTTATTACAGTAGTTTCATACTTATCACATGCAATGGTTTGTTAACAAAATTTGCGCGGTCAATTAGGTAACGGTTAGCCTAACCCGCAGTTCACACTGGAGTTCCGACTTCAACCCATGGTTTAAGCCTATAGTTCCGCTCCACCGTTAACTATCACCGCGTGGTTTGGGTTGGCATGTGGCCACCCAACCACTAACCATTTATTGCCACGGTTATTTCGGTGGTTAGGACTGGAAGGAGTGCTAATTAGGGCGGAATCCACTATTTTGACTCTAGTTAAGTGGAGTCCTCCACTTTTAGTGGAGCTTTTCTAGGTGTAACTAGGAAAATGAGTAGGATACTCAATTTTCGACCATTCTGAGTGAGGGAAGAGTCATTCTTAGCTAATTGGAGCATTCTAGAGCCATTGGAGAGGTTTGCAGAGCCAACTGAGGACTTATGAGTATGATTTTGCTTCAGAGAAGTTCCAAGGGCCGCTAGGGGCCAGCAGGAGAATGAGGCCTAGCGAGGGCAGCCATAGACCATTCTCAGCAAACCAATAGTCTATTCTGACTATCCCGAACCTTATGAATCCAATGGAAGGATTTTCAGAAGCATTTTTAGACTTATCAAGGCCGAGATGCTACATAGAATTTTTCAGTGAGCCTAGAGCCACAGGGTGCCACCAGGTGTTAGAGGCATAGACAGAGCAGCCAGAGGCCAATTTCAGCAAGTGAAAAGTCTACTCTGACTTTGAATCCAATGGAGGGATTTTTAGAGCCATTTGGAGACTTCTAGAGCCAAATAAGCCACAGGTAAGTTTAGGGAAGCCTAGTGCCACCAAGAGTTGGAGGCATAGATTGGGGAGCCAAAGCTCAATCTAAGCAAATGAACAACCTATTTTGGATTACTAAGATGTGCTGGAGATAGTAGAAAAGGATTCGGTGACAGAAAAGGACTTATAAGATACTTTGTGCCACAGAGAAGCTCAAGGAAGCTTAATGACACTGAAAGAAAAGGTCAAGCCCAAGGGAGCCTAGGTCCATTTCCAAAGAGTTAGCAGTCAATCTAGGGGTATGATGGTATTCGAAACCCATTGGTACAGTTCAAACAACCATTGGAGTTGAGTAGTAACTCATAAAAGAAATTTTCCATCTTAATCCCAGAGAGCCAAGTCAATTGATGAAGGCTCAAGGAGACGTAGCCCAAGACATATGGGTGAACTCCTTTATTATGTGTGTTGTTATGTGTTGATGAATAATTTTCTGCAATTCATGCTTGTTGTACATGCTTTTAATCGGGAAAAACAAATGTTTAATTTCTCACACATAAAGCCTTAAAATAGTTAAAATACATATACTTGATTCAAGTATGTAATTCCACACATGCACGTATAAGCAAGATCTTAATTTGTTATAATTGAGTGGGAGGTGCTTGCATAACATAACAAGTCAGCCACCCATTTCAGATCAAAGGGGCAACACAATTGGTGATGGAAGTAATGCGAGTCTTGCCATAATTGAGAAATCCAAAGTTCAAATCCCCTAGTTGTGACTAGGTTTATCAAGAAGAAGATATAGTAACCCCCTCTCACACCCAAGTTCCTTTGAAATTAAAAATGAATTATATTTTCATTAATTGTTTACATTAAATTTAAGATAATTGTAATTCACTTATATTATTAAAACATTTTCATTATTTGTCTAAATTAAATTTAAGATAATTGTAATTTATTTATCTTATTAAAATTTTAAAATATAAAATACATAAAATATCATTTTAAATCATTTTATTTTCGTTGCATATAAAAATATTGATATTATTAGTGGTAAATGTTGAAATTTATATTTTCATCAATTGTTATATATATATATATATATATTCTCTTTTAAATCATATTTTTTTAGCTACCTGTACATGATAACATCTATATCATATTGGGATGAGATGTTGAACACTTTGGATAGGAAAAAATATTCATATACATTAATAATATAACATATCTAGTTAAATCAAATCAATATATATATATATATTTTAATAACCCTTTATTATTTACCCACCACATCCTATTATAATAATAAAATAAAAATTTTAATAATTTTATTAAATTATTCAATATTAAATTCTTCTATATTATTCATTAACCTTTTTTAATAATATTTCTTAAAAAATTAAAAATTTAAATATTATTCCATAACAACTAATTAACTAACTAAGTCAAATAATGGCTAGTTTTATCAACTATACCAAGGCAATGATGCATCCTCACTATTTATTCACTAAGATCACTTTTCTTCTTCACCTTGTCTGAGGATGAACCACATTAGATGGTTCGAAATGTCAACCAAATCCTTATGATGTGATTAATCCAAAAGACATTTATTTGCATTATGGATCGCAAAAGTCTTATGTCTAACAATATTACTTTTGTTAAATAAGAGAAGTAAAGTAATTGTTGTATTACCAACTATGTTATTATTCATAATAATTAAAATAACATTAATCATTACAAATTATTTACTTAAAAAATCAAAATATATTAACTTTTATATATTGATGTTAGATCTAAGATTTTTGTGATCCATAATTTAGAAAAATGTCTTTCGGATTAATCACATCATTAGGATTTGGTCCAGATTTCTTCTTAGCCACTTGTAATCAAGTCTGTTCAAAATGACGCACCTTATTAGCCAATTCCCTTCCGCGTAGGGTAATAATATTAGATCCAAGACTTTTGTGATCCATAATTTAGAAAAATGTCTTTCAGATTAATCACATCATTAGGATTTGGTCCGGATTTCTTCTTAGCCACTTGTAATCGAGCTTGTTCAAAATGACGCGCCTTATCAGGCAATTCCCTTCAGTGTAGGTAATAATATTAGATATAAGACTTTTGTGATCTATAATTTAGAAAAATGTCTTTCGGATTAATCACATCATTAGGATTTGGTCCAGATTTCTTCTTAGCCACTTGTAATCAAGCCCGTTCAAAATGACGTGCCTTATCAGACAATTCCCTTCCGTGTAGGGTACTAACGTTAGATCTAAGAGTTTTGTGATCCATAATTTAGAAAAATGTCTTTCGGATTAATCACATCATTAGGATTTGGTCTAGATTTCTTCTTAGCCACTTGTAATCGAGTTCGTTCAAAATGACGCGCCTTATCAACCAATTCCCTTTCATGTAGGGTAATAATGTTAGATCGAAGACTTTTGTGATCCATAATTTAGAAAAATGTCTTTTGGATTAATCACATCATCAGGATTTGGTCGAGATTTCTTCTTAGCCACTTGTAATCGAGCCCATTCAAAATGACGTGCCTTATCAGCCAATTCCCTTCTGTGTAGGGTAATATGTTAGATCTAAGACTTTTGTAATCCATAAGTTAGAAAAATATCTTTTGGATTGATCACATCATTAGGATTTGGTCCAGATTTCGTTTTAGCCACTTGTAATCAAGCCCGTTCAAAATTACGTGCCTTCTCAACCAATTCTCTTCCATGTAGGGTAATAATGTTAGATCTAAGACTTTTGTGATCCATACTTTAGAAAAATGTCTTTAATCCTAATGATGTGCTTAATCTGAAAGACATTTTTCTATTTTATATATTGAGTTCAACGTTAATTAAAAATTTATGATATTATTAAATAATTATCTCATTTATTTAAATTAAAAAAAATATATATAATAATTTATCATAAGACGAGTAAAAAATCATTAAAAAATATTTTCCAAATCTAAAAAATCATTAAAAAATATTTTCCAAATCACTTAGACAAGTTCATAATCACCTTGAATTCATGAATTTATTATTTCACATACATGAGGCTAGTGAGGGAAGGTTGATTTATATAGTCACAAGTTTTGGACCTGTTATTAATTTTGACCCACTTCGAGTTTAATATATCTCATTTATTTACATCTTTAATTCTTTGAAAATAACTTAATGCATCACTTGTCAAAATAGGGTGATTCACTTTTCCAAGTGGCAAAGGAATCCAAAGAAAAATAAAACTATATTGTTACTATTATATTAAAAATAAGGTTAAAATGATTATTAACAATATAAACGGTGATGAGGCGGTCGCTTATGGCACTCATCACAGGTTCAATTCCCTTCCCCGATGAAGGTGATGTATCTGAACATGTTGATGAAGATGGAGTAAAAAAAGAAGAGAAAAACAAAAAGAAAAATGAAAGATTCTACCGAGCTTACAAAAAATATGTATATATTGATACAAAATATTAAATTTAAAGGAAATTAAAAGAAAATTTAAAATACTAATGAAATAAATATATATTTTTGATTCATTGTTTTTTAATATTCTAAAGCAATACTTTTTTATTTCATTTAAATAAATTATTCATAATTTTGTTTACATTTTTCAATTGATTAGGTAGCAATATTTTTTATGTGTGTTTAAAATATCCAATTTGAAACCTCATCAAAGTAGTGTTTTACAATAAACAACAATATAAATTCTTTTCATTATAAAAGTAGCAATTTAATAGACAACAATTAAAAAAAAATTATTATAAAAATAATAATCAATTAATAAATTTTAGACAAAAATTGTGACTTTATTATGACATCCAATGTTATTTTCACATATAGTTAGATTCCAAAATATAAATATATTTAAACTAAACTTTGACCAAAAAAAATATAACTTTATTATAACATCCAATGCTATTTTCGCATATAATTTAATTTAGATTCCAAAATATAAATATATTTAAACTAGACAAGAAGACCACCTCCCATATAACTTCTTAAATAATAATAATAAAAATATGCAAAATCATATGTATATATATAATTATAATTTTTTGGAGGTCGATTTCATAAATATGTAGTGGTTTGTTCCCATTGAAAGTCCACATCTTAGGCCAAAGTGAGAATTATTTAAATTCTGCGTAGAGGTAAGCCATGTCATTTTTTCGGATTGTAATTGGTTTACGATTAGAATTCTACAATTTTTAATTTGAGATAATTTAGTACAATAGCCATGATATCATTTTTGGGATTGTAATTGGTTTACAATTAGAATTCTACACTTTTTAATTTGAGATAATTTAGTCTAATATTGTTTTTGGTAGATTTATTTTTAAATATAATTATATAGATTTTTGGTTAAGAGTATGTTTTAAAATTATTTTTATTTGGTTTAGAGTTTAGTTTTTCTTGACATAAGGAAATATGGTAATAACTCAAGAAATATCTTATAAAATTAAAAACCTATTTTCTTACATATTACTAGTGGTAATTACAGGTGGCCCAATTTTTTTTTAGATAATAATGATGAGTCAATCTGTATTAACAGATAATAACATGTGATTACTATCTCAATTATTGATTTGACGACTGAATTATTATAAATTTTCCCAACATAATTAAAAAGATTAATTTTATAAATTTTTAACTTTCAATATAATATAATATAATATTATTATTTTAAATTAAAAAAAAATAGTAATTAGAATATATAATTATCAATTTCTAAATTCTTACGTTGAGATATACTTTTTTGAAATTACAATGTTGTGATCCACATTTTTTTAATTTAAAATAATTTAGTTTTTTTTTTATGTCTAGGAAATATTAAAATATATATATTGAAAATGGGTAATTAAAATATATAATTATATCTTATTAAAATATATATATTGAAAATGGGTAATTAGAATATATAATTATATCATTGTAAGATATTGAGAAAAAATCCAAAATTCACACTATATATCTCAAATTTTGAGATTGCAACCTTATATTTAAGATCTTTCAATTTAAAATAATTTAATATTATATTTTGGGATTGCAATCTTATATTTAACATCTTTCAATTTAATATAATATTGTTATTTAATAAAAAATAAAAATTATGTATTGTTATTTATAAATATTATTTAAGTTATAAATATTTTTTCATTTCTCAATTCCATGTAACAATATTTATATGTAGGTAGTCATTATAATAATATTTCTTATCATTATGTCACTTTCAAGGAATCGAACTTAGGTGAGAGATCCCAACCACCCAAGATAATCTCAATTGACAATACTATACATAATACTCATTATTATTATTATTATTATTTTAGAAAACTAACCCATAATTCAAAGAAGAATGAAATTACTTTTTGCATATGTGATATCACATTCAGATATAGACGATGTAAGTAGCTAAAAATCTACCAAAAAAGAACCCAAAACGACCAACCCAAATACCATTCTAGGAGGATATAGTTGGACATTCAAACAAATATTTTTAAAACCCTAGGGTCAACACAAGAAAGACAAACCCTAGGGCATATAAAAAAACCCTGCAAGAACCGAGATAGGGCAAACAAAAACCCAATAAAACAAAGAGACTAAAAACAACCCTGCAGATACAAATTAAGGTACAATGGCCCGTAGACAAGACCCCTGAAAAGCCATGAACTAGGCACAGGTCACTTAAACAACCCACATAAACAACCCCAAATCGGGCATCGTAACAATATGAAACAGGGCAACAAATTCCAACAATAGAATCACAACATCATCCCTACGAGGAGGCACGTGCATCAAGGAAAATAAGCAATGACAACAACGAGCAAGTGGTGGCACGTCAAAGCAGAACCTCAGGCAACACCAGACCCGAACTAGAATACTAATGGCAATCAAAGAGGACTTCGGCAAAATAGAGGGTCACAACGAACCATAAGCGGTCAGAGAAGGCCATGACTAAAATAAGCACACCACCAAGCTAGATAATAACAACATTGACAACTCAACAAGCAAAAGAAACCCACACCACACAGAAGGAAAAACACATAAAACAAAAGATCTAGGTAACTAAGGATTCAACCCTCCCTCCCTCAACTCCCCTCCTATTCCATATTATTATTAATAATTATTTAAATAAATAAATTATAAATATTTTTGAAAAATATTATCAAATAAATTTAACCAAAATTTAAACGAAATAAATTATAATAAATTAATTAAACATAATATTATACAATATTAATAAACTAAATAAACATAATTATATACAATATTAATAAACTAAATAAACATAATTATATATATGATAACCACCATAGTTGAAACATTTTATCAAATAAATTTAACCAAAATTTAAATGAATATGAATTGTTATGAATTAATTAAACATATACCATTTTAATGAACTATTTAAACATAATATTATATAGTATTAATAAAATATGTTTAAAATATGTTTATTTTCAAAATTATTTATTATTTTATATTAGCTAAGAAAGTGTTTTGTGATTTTATGATAAGAGTTTATTTTTTTTAATAATTTAGTATTTTTTTATTAGTATCTTAATATTTGTTGTTATAGTTATAAGAGATAAAGACTATGTCTATAAAATAAAATGATAAGTTAAAATATGGAATCTTGTTTATATGAGAAATTAGGATTTGACAGATATTTAAGATAAGATTTGAATTGCTCTTGATGGAAAACTAGGTATACAAATTTTCTAACTCATACAACCATAAAACTAAAGAGAGTAAAATTTTAAACGAGAAAGCAAATCATGAGGTCAGAGTGTTTCAAGGTGCTCTACTTCATCAAAGAGGTTTATGGGAGACTCTTTGGAGGTTTTTCCTCTCGAGAAACATGTTTTGTCTCTCAAGTGCCTCAAACCTTGTAGTGATGCAATTCCTCTCCTCTTCTTGAAATAATAACACTTGGGCAACAAAGCCATTTCTATGCCAATATTATTCCCCGGTTCATTGAAATTTTGTGTCCCGGTTGTGCAAGGTCTGAGGATACTTGAAAAAAATTTGCAATTTCAACCTCCATTTGGCCTTTCTCAATCATTTTCCTCACAACCTTGGTCCTCTGTTTTGTTTCAAGGAGGTAGATATGTGGAATGCAATGGCTGAAGCCTCTGCATCCCTTTTTTCCTTGGTACTGCAAGGCAACCTGGCCATGGTCTCTTTCCCCTTATCACTGCAACATCCCATGCTTGCGATAAGAGTAACCCATTGCAACCACTACTTTGACAATAATCCTACCAAATAACAGTCCATAGAGCCACGAAGCAAACAAGAAAACCGAAATACAGAGCACAAATAACTCGAAGGGAAGTTACCATATATAATTCCCTCTTTGATGACAACATTTCTAAAATTATGAGGCATAATTTCCAACTTAGGCTTGACCCTTCGCATGCGAGGCTTTAATTGGGCAATTTTCCTCATTATTTCTCTTAGCAATTGTGCACGACTTATCCTACGAACTCCCTTAAGGTGATTTCTTCAGCGGTACCTCATATGTGCTGGATTGAGTGCTAAGGACTAGTTCAGTGGTTTAGCTTGTGCTAATGGCCACACACTTCCATAATTACTTTTGACATGTTTAGGAGAGATTGTGCGTAGCTTCATGTCAACTCTTCCCCCTCCAGTTGGACCCATGTACGATGATTTTATGTTAAGTTATAAGAAAGTCATGTCATCATTTTAAAAATATTTACTATTTTAAATTAGTTAAGAAAAATGATTTATAATATTATGATAAGTTATACTAAAGTTATGCATTTTGTTAATATAATGGTTGATTGATTAAGTGGTAAATATATTAACATATTCATCCTTTATCTATTTGGACTATGTGATACAAAATAAAATTATTTATAAGTAAATATACTTATATGTTTTCTTAAAAGTTTTCATTAACATATGTTAGATAAATATTAATGTGAAACAAGATGTCGTGCAAACACCACTTTTACCCTAAATCCAATCACCTTTAATTTTATTCTTTTATTTTTATTTTTGTATCAAGAGAACTGGTTGACTTGTCATCCGTTATCAAGGAGGCTTGGGTTTGAGTAGGAGGGATTTCCCTTATACTACTGAGCCTAACATAATTGCAAACAAGCATACTAGACAAATTAACCAAGTTTTGAACTTCAACGACACTCAATATTCATCAATGCCCCACCCATTAAAGATTTTTTTCTTTTTGAGAGTATTGACCCAATGACTAACCAAGAGCCTAGACATCCCATATGGACCATGGACAGAGTGAAAACTCCTACGGGTCACCTACTCCTTGAGCCTAATCAATACATGCTAAGCATATCGTTGCAGGGAGTCAAACCCGGGTGGTGAGGGAGTTAACAACCCACCTCAAACACTCGATCTACCCTTGACACCCATTAAAGATTTTGAAAATAGACATGTAAAATTGTAAATGTTTACAAAACCTCTTCAACCCTATTCCTACTTTCAATGTATGTGAAAAATAAACTTCCATACCGATCCATGTTTAAAAAAATTGAGTCCTCTCTTTTCATCCTCACTTTCATATTTACACAACCATACCATTTAGAAGTAAAGTTATAAACATGATGTGGTAAATGTGGAGGGAGACTTCTTTTCTATCCCTAATTTCACTTCCTTAAAGAGAAAGCCCTTACCGCCTTCTTTTTAATTCATTTTTATGTTGGCAGTTTCAATTTTTTTGGAGTTGTCTACAGACGCTACAAATTTTCTTGGACAATAATTTTCTTGACCGAATCCGTTGAAAACATTTTAAAAAATATCAGAATGTTGGAGTGTTTGAATAATTTTTTTATGGTGGAAATGGATTCAATACCATCCAGAACCCTGAGGCAACCAAAATCTTGAAGTTTGACAGCTATAACCCAATTTTTCAAAGATTTCTACCAAATTTTACCATAATGTTGCCAAAATTTCTATTATTTTCAGAACTAATTTGCAGATTTTTTAAAACTATGCTCTTCATTTTTATCTCACTGCTACAAATATAAAATTGTACAAACATAAAAGTGAAATACAAAAATGGAATTTTATAAAATAAAAAAAATCATTTTCATTTTTTAAAATTTAATAAAAAAACAATTTATTATCCACGAGGTCTTATATAGATGGTGATCAATGTGTTGGTGTGTTGTTAAGACAGTGGTTGATGTGAAGTCACCAATTCAATTCCTTACCCCAATGAAAATGATGTATTTGAACATAATAATGAAGATACAGTCCTACCTTCTCAAAAAAAAAAAAAAAAAATAAAAAAATTATTGACTTTGATTTGTTTTTGAACTCTTTATTCGGTTTTGAGTGGCTATAATTAACTCTAGAGAAACTGAACCCCAACCCTAAACTAAACCATGATCTACACCTCATAGTTAGCTTCTTAAAACTTTATTAATATGCCATCTGAATGTCCGCAGCAAACGCGTAAAGGCTTATACTTATTTGCGATGCAGTATTGACCAGTTTCGGCGATTTCTCGTCACATTTTTCGAAATTGTAAAGCGGACATAGATATCACAGAACGGTCGCTACTCTGTAACGATATTGAGCTGATTCATATCAATCTTGTCCCAATAGCAAGCTGTTTGATACAATTTCTGCCTGAGTACGTACAATTTCTTTCCCTGAACACCTATTAGCAATAAAATGTTTCCATAATAAAATTCTGTTGGTTTTCAAACGATTCAGCCAATACCCACTGTTTTGCTGTATTTCTTGCTGTATTTCTGTGCGCAAATGTTTTGCTGTCGAACCTCTGTTTCTTTTTTCATGCATATAACGTCTTTTTGTCGGCCCTCTGGTTTTTTACTATGGCACTCTTTACTTGCACAGTTTCTGAACACAGAATGATGGACTAGTTTGTAGATGGTGAAATCTCCTCTCTTCCTGTGGGACAATGGTGGTCACATTTTCTTTGTTTTTTGAGATTTTGGGATCCAATGAAACACAATATATGCTATTATGTACTGTTTTGTTTTCTTAATATAAAACAGCGTTTTTTTTCCCTCTGGTTTTTTACTATGGCACTCTTTACTTGCACAATTTCTGAACACAGAATGATGGACTAGTTTGTAGAACACAGAATGATGGACAAGTTTATAAATGGTGAAATCTCCTCTCTTACTGTGGGATAATGGTTTTTACATTTTCTTTGTTTTCTGAGATTTTGGGATCCAATGAAGCACAATATATGCTATTATGAGATTTTGGGATCCAATGAAGCACAATATATGCTATTATGTACTGTTTTGTTTTCTTAATATAAAACATCGTTTTTTTTCCTCTGGTTTTTTACTATGGCACTCTTGTGTCTGAACACAGAATGATGGACTAGTTTGTAGATGGTGAAATCTCCTCTCTTACTGTGGGACAATTGTTGTCACATTTTCTTTGTTTTTTGAGATTTTGGGATCCAATGAAGCACAATATATACTAATATGTACTGTTTTGTTTTATTTTTATTTTTTATTTTTAAAATAAAACAGCGTTTTTTCCCTCTGAAAAAAAGTTCAATTGTAGGAAATTTCGTTGAATTTTTTCTCACACTTCGGCTAGTGTTTGCTGCCTCTATGGGCAAATCTAGCAAAATTCTATATATAAAGCTGAAATTTATCTTATTTCTAAAGGTTTAGTCCAAAGTTCGGTAGTTGTTTTTCAGATGTTTTAATCGCTGCGATAGAGGTTTCGTTTTCATTTTGCCGGTGTCACCATTATCTCAGTTAATAAGGTAAATTTCTGGATGCATGTCAGTTCTTTGGGTTTAAATATCCTGGGGAAATTCCAGACAATATAGTAAACTTCAATACTGACTCGAACTTTGCCAGTTTGGTATAAATTAAATCAGACATTGAAGGTTCTGTGAGCTTTACAGTTAAATTTCGTATTTTGTCATTTGTGCACTTTCATACCGGTTAGATTCGGAGTCGTCTAATCGTGTAGCAAACAATCTTGTGCGTGAGCAGCTTGACAGAATCCGATATTGAAAAATCACAGTTTTTCAGTAAAAAATTGCAATTTAATAAATTCTCAGATCTGAAGTGGATTTCTCAGCTCTCATTTTCAATGGTGCAACTCCACACTGTAATTTTAATAATCAACAATCTCACCTGATATTTTAAAATTTTCACGCAATGACAATGGAAAAGGGAATGTGGTTTGCTACACGAGTAGCTTATCCGAAGTGATGTTTACAGATAGACCTGGGACCTGGGCTTCTTCTAGGTTGGGTATCAATTGAGGAGTGGCGGTTCCGGTATTTTTTTTTGTCAAATTTATGCAATATTGCCATCCTTCAAGTCAAATTTCTTTTATTTTATTATACATTAAAAGCGGTGATATTATTTCCGTGGATAGCATGTTGGTCTTTGTTGTGTACATTCAGGTTATTTTCATTTTGGCGGTCTGGATGTTGTTTTAATAGAAAACTCGCATTTCTTATTTATATAAAATAACTTTACATTTACATAAGATGTATCCGGTTGATGATACAAAATAACAAAATCTATGCATATTGCAGGATAGAGTCAACGGAGAAAACTGAAAGCATGGGGGATATTTCTGAAGCAACTACCCTGTCATTCGAGCTAAACACAGGAGCTAAGATACCAGCCGTGGGACTGGGGACCTGGCAAGCTCCACCGGGTGTAGTTGGGGATGCCATAAAAACAGCTATAAAGGTATTCTCGCATTCCAACTTCCGCCACCTTCTTCTTTTAACAGGTTCTTATCTATTTTAGGGTTTGTTATGGAGTTGCGTTTACTGGTTATTATCTGTTTTTGGTTTTGTTGTGGAGGAAGACATTTTGAAGTTATGGTTCATGTATTTTGATAAGTAGCATCGATCCATAACGCAGAGCTTATAGTCCACACGCCTCACCAATACAGAACTTTTGCAACAATGAAATTAGGTCTCTGTTCTTGGAAATTTGCAGTGATCTTTGATCTTGAGAATCAACTCGAACGCTTCTGTTCTCAGTGCGATTTTGAACACAAAACAACTAGTTGACAATCCCAAAATAGAATGGTACTTTGCTGTGCAATATGCCAATCAACAACACTGCTGCTTAGTTAAAATTCAATTGACTCCTTTGCAAGTTAAAACTTAATATCCAATTGAGATTAGTTCTTTCAAGATGAACAAGGCTGAAACACTGTCATGGTTGTGTATGTATCCAGATCTGATTCTAGGGGGTTGGTTGATAGATTGTAGTCCACTTTCAAATGTCCAACAATTAGGCAACACCCTCCACCCTCTGGTGCCAACTAGCATGCTCCCTTTGGTTCCTTACTAGTTTCTTAGTTGAGAGACACGGCAACAGGGATGCAGGTATTCACTTGCTCTGAATGGTTGTAGGATATAGCGATGGTGTTGTGAGGAAAGAAATAAAACAAGAAAGAAATAGGAAAAATAACTGAATTAGAAACTGAAGGATAAAACTCTTTGAAACTTTTGTTAATCAAATGATTCTCTATACATTACAAGCCTCTCGGGCCATCTTATTTAACCTGGACTTATTTCGTTATTCCAACAACATCAATAGTAAATTGCACAGAATTACTTATTTACAATTGTTGTCATATTTTTAACAAACTCCACCTTGACAACAATTTTCTTAATCCCTTGCCCATGCCCATTCATCATCTTTTCTGCAAGCCGAGAGAAGCGAGACACCATCTCAGCTTCTCTACTGTAACTGGCTTCGTGAATATATATGCATGATTTTCCTGTGTGCGGACCTTCTTGAGAACTACTTTGTCGCCTTCGATTACATATCTCACAAAATGATACCTTACATCGATGTGCTTGGTCTTGCTGTGATAGGCTGGATTTGTAGCCAAATGAATAGCGCTCTGACTGTCACAAAACACATTCACTTTCTCCTGCGTCCTTCCAATCTCATCAAGCAGACCTTTTAACTAGATTGCCTCTTTACAGGCATCTGAAGCAGCTATATACTCTGCTTCAGTAGTGGACAAAGCAACTGTCTCTTGAAGCTTCGACATCCAGCTGATTACTCCACCTGCAAGAGTAAAAACATAACCTGTAGTAGACCTCCTTTTGTCCAAATCACCTGCATAATCAGCATCCACATATCCGCAGACTGAACCTTCACGACTATCAAAGCTGATGCAATGGTCACTTGTGCCTCTCAAATATCGAAGCACCCATTTCACTACTCGCCAATGTTCTTCCCCTGGATTTGCCATGAACCTGCTGACAACTCCAACTGCATTTGAAATGTCAGGTCTTGTAGATACCATCGCATACATTAAGTTGCCTACCGCATTTGCATATGGTACACGAGACATATACGTCTTTTCTTCATTAGTTCTAGGACTTGAATCCGAAGAAAGCTTAAAATGGGAAGCTAATGGAACATTAACAGGTTTCACATTGTTCATACCGAACTTTTCAAGTACTTTCTCCACATACTTCTGTTGTGATAACCAAAGCTTACCATTCTTCTTGTCTCTGTGTATCTCCATGCCCAAGATATGTTTTGCAACTCCAAGATCCTTCATTTCAAACGTCCTAGAGAGCTGAGCCTTTAACTTGTTGATTTCTTCCATGCTTTTGCTTGCAATAAGCATATCATCAACATACAACACTAGGATAATGAATATGCCATTGAAGCTTTTGAAGTATACACAATGATCATACTCACTTTTGATAAAATTCTGGCTCACCATGAAGGAATCAAACTTCTTGTACCATTGCCTGGGCGACTGCCTCAGGCCATACAATGATTTCCTGAGCTTGCAAACTAATCTTTTGCTACGACCTTGTACAAAACCTTTTGGCTGATACATATATATCTCTTCATCCAAATCACCATGAAGAAAGGCTGTTTTAACATCTAACTGTTCTAACTCAAGGTCAAGTAAAGCAGTTAGTGCTAACACAGTACGAATAGAAACAAGTTTAACTACTGGTGAAAAAATCTCATGAAAGTCAATACCTTCAACCTGAGAATACTCTTTTGCAACCAGTCTCGCCTTATACCTTTCGATACTTCCATCAACTTTCCTTTTCAACTTGAAGACCCATTTGCACCCAACAACACTTCTCCCTTCAGGAAGTTCTACAAGATCCCAGGTATTGTTTTTGGCTAAGGAGTCCATTTTTTCTTCCATGGCCTTTTTCCATATCTTGCTATCTGCATCATCAACTGCTTCCTGATAATAAGAAGGTTCCCCATCTTCAGTGATCAATGCAAACGATGAAGCAGAATCTTCATACCTTTTAGGTGTTTTTCTTTCCCTTGTAGACCTTCATAGAGTGACTGGTTGCTGAATTGTTTCTGGAATTTCTCCAGTTTCCTTTGCTTCTCCACCTTCTTCATCAGAAGTCTCTCCTTCCTTTCGACTTTTTGAAAAAGGTTTCGTCTCCAATTGAATCTGCTGACTTGGCGATACCTGCTCCTGTTCAACCTTTTCAACATCTGATTTTAAAAGAGAAGATTCATCAAATGTTACATCTCTACTAATGACTATCTTCCGTGAAGAAGGATCCCACAACCTATATCCCTTCACTAAATAATCATATCCAACAAAGACACAACATTGTTGAGATTGCAACAAGATGATGAGCTTAGTGGAAAGAAGTTGCCTTCACTAAGTGGGCCCGCAGGCTATTTTTGGCGCAAAGTCTATTTTTAGACTATGTCTATTTTTAGACATATGGATCATGTTCTATGAGTTTCAGGATGCTATTTGTGGATGGTTGGTCAAGTCGGAAAAAATAGATGGACTTCTATTTTTAGACATACTGGGCGGAATCTATTTTTAGATTGCCAGTCTAAAAATAGATATGTCGAATATTATTAGCTCTTAACAATATTTGGACTATAAACATTATCTTATTCTCTTGGAGCACTTCAGTTAAGTGCACAGATGTGGCACAGGAGCTGACAGAAGGAATTACGCTATTCCTCAGGGTTAAGTGGAGCTATTGCATGGATACTTCAGTTAGAACTCATGTGAGAGAGTTTGGTGGAGTTGATTGAGGAAGTTAATGGAGTTGTGTTCAGTTTAACTAATCTAAACATAGTTGAGCTAGTTGTATCTAGTCTAACTGATTGATACACCAGTGAGAGTGGTGTGAATTAATTATTAATTAATTCACTAATTATAAACTCATTAATCAACTAAAGAATACATCAGTTAACTTCAGTGCATGGACAGTTTCAGTGGAGACCAATGAAGAGGTAGGTGAAAGAGCAGTGTGACTATCAGTTGTGACTATACTAGTGCATGAGTTTGCACCACACATTGATGGAGATGCCAATGAGGATTGCGCAGTGCATACCAGAGGGATTCGAACTCAGATTGGGCCATTATTCATCTTGGATTGCGCAATAGAGGCAGGCTAACAGGTGGAGCAGATTGGAGCATGTGTTTTGCTAGATCTGAGCTTGTGTAGTGTGTAACAATTGGAGATTGTACTGAGAGCTTGTGAGGAGTTTGTACAATGATTGTTACATGATCTCTATCATTATAATATACAGATAGTTGGGGGTTTTCAGCTTTAAGCTTTGCCATAAATACTGTGTTTATATGTGTGATTGTTTATGGTTTTAATGTGCGCATGCGATTGTTTATATTTCTGCAATTAATGATCAATGGTAGAAGAGGTTATGTATTATGCATGAAGCTCAAATAGTGTGTGATTAGGATAATCTCGGTGAATAATATAACAGTTATTCAAATTTCTACATGGTATCAGAGCGATATTGATCATTGGAGCAATTGCAAAACATTGAAGTGGTTGAGTTTTGTGCTGGTGGAATTCGAATTTGCAGTAGTGTTTTCTTGGTGTCGAAGTTGAGATGTCTTTCAACGGATTGCGATTGGAGTATGCCCTTGAGGGCAGCTCGAATTATATTGCATGGAAGGACAGGATGGAGGCGGTGCTAGATGACAATGGGTTGAAGGAGTTCATAGATGCAGAAGTTCCAAAACCTACTTCTACTGATGCTGCCGTAATTGACGCATGGCAAAAGAAGACAACAAAGTGTCGAAGGATTCTGTTGGAGGGTATGAAGGATCACATAGTGTCCAACCTTCATGGTAAGGCTTCTCCATTCTTGATGTGGAAAGCCTTGACAGATTTATTCCAAAGCAAGAGCGACCAGAGGAAGTTGGCGCTCAAGGATAAACTCAGAAACATAAAGATGGAGAAAGGCGACAGTATGCCCAAGTACCTCACGAAGTTCATCGAATGTAGGGATGAGTTTGGGAAGTGTGGGGGTGACTTTTGATGATGAGGACTTGGTGAGTTTGGCTCTCCTTGGGCTTCCGAAGAGTTGGCATTCCTATCAGGACTCTGTCAATGGTCGGGAGAAATTGCCAGGATGGGAGCGACTTTGTCGGATCTTGTGCAAGAGGAGATAAGGCGAAGTACCAGGGACGGATCTTCATCAAAGGAATCTGATGAAGAGAATTTCACTTTAGTTTGCCAAAGCAAGAAAGGAAGAGCAGAAAGCTTCTCATTCCGGTCTGAAAGGCAAGAAGAAGAAGCGGAGGACATGTCCCGTGTGAAGTGCTTTCTTTGTCACCAACACGGACATTATGCCACAAATTGTCATGAGAAGAAGAAAATAAGCGGTATAGCTGGATGCGCGGCTGGAGAGGCCTTAGCCTCGTGAGTTTGGTTGGATTTTCGGCGACCGCATGCTTGGTCTCAAGTGTGATGGGATCAGTATGGTTCTTGGACAGTGGTGCATCTTTTCACATGACTGGAGATCGAGATCTGTTTTCAGATCTGGATGAGAAAGATCTTGGAGTGCACATCGAGATGGGCGATGATGGTAGATACAGTGCGACTGGTATCGATACCATTTCCTTTGAGAGGGAGTCTGGTAAACCCTTCGTATTGAAGGAAGTGATGCATGTTCCAGGATTGAAGAAGAATCTTATCTCTATGGCGATGTTAGAAGACAAGGGATATGATGTTGTATTTAGCGAGGGAAAGGCTTTCCTGCGCAGTAAGGCAACTGGTGAGACTCGGAGGATAGGGGTTTGAGTTAAGAACCTTTATCAATTGCAGGTAGATGGCTGCGCAACAATGGTAGGCAAGGCAGAAGGAGTGGTGAGCCGGGATGATGGCGAGTTGTGGCACCGGAGATTGGGCCACCTTCACCATGGAGCTTTGAAGATACTGCAGCAGATTTCTATTGGGCTTCCTAAAGGCACTCTTGCGCAGTCAGATCAGTGCAAGGGGTGTACCTTGGGAAAATTTGTGAAAGCCACCTTTCACGAGAAGGATAGTCATGCCACGACGATCCTTGAGAGAATTCACACAGAAGTGTGTGGACCTTTCTCAGTAGCTTCGACAGCAAAGCACATGTATTATGTGATATTTGTTGATGATTTTTCTCGTAAGTGCTGGATCTTCTTCATGCAGAAGAAGAGCGAGACATACTCAAAGTTATGTGAGTTCAAGGCACTGGTTGAGAAAGAATCGGGGAAGCAAGTGAAGGCTCTTAGGAGCGACAATGGTGGTGAATTCATCTCTGGCGAATTCAAGGACTTTTGCAGCGCAGAAGGAATTCGAAGAGAGCTCATAACACCTCATAACCCACAGCAGAATGGGGTTGCTGAGCGGAAGAACAGAACGATCGTGGGTGCTGCACGGGCGATGTTGCATGATCAGGGCCTACCCATTCACTTGTGGGCGGAGGCATGCAATACTGCAGTATATGTGCAGAACCGTTGTCCTCACAAGATGCTTGGCATGTGCAGGGGCGTTTTACGGTAAGAAACTGATATTTCCCATTTGAGGATTTTGGTTTTGTTTTACATTCATGTGAAGGATGCAGGGAAAAGGAAAACTGGAGCCGACCCGCAGAGGTTGGGATATTTGTAGGGTCGTCGATCGCCCCACAACTATCGTGTGTATTTGTCGGACGATCGCAAGACTGTTGTGCGACGGGATATAAAATTTCAGGAGGAGAAAGCCATGAAGTGTTCGCTTGAGAGGGAGCCACACTTGCATGCGGATGAGGAGCTATTAGTTCCTAAGGATGAGCTTTAGGATGTGGATCAGCCACAAGAGGAAGTTCATGGAGTGGAAGAGACCACTCATGCAGCACCAACCATCAGAGGGCGGAAGCGCACTACAGAAGTTGAGCGACTGGCTCAAGATGCAAAGAAGGTTGTAGGGCACCTACATCCGTGTAAGACGACCGAGTCCCTGGCCGATTTATGCGGATACATGGCTTTTATGAGCAAGTGTATCGTGAGAGAGCCATCCTCTTTCGAGGAAGCTGTGGAGGACCCCGCATGGGTAGATGCCATGGTGGAAGAGTATGATTCGATTGTCAGAAACAGTGCATGGGAGATTGTCCCGAGACCGGAAGGGAAATCAGTGGTGGGTTCGAGATGGATCTGCAAAGTGAAGCAAGCGGCTGACGGGAGTGTGGAGAGAAATCTGAGGCAGATTTGTTGCCGAGGCTTTTCACGGATTGGGGGATGATTATGGGGAGGGAAACTTTGCACACCGTCGCAGGTATTCTTCCATACGGACGATTCTTGCTCTCTCGGCGCGGATGGGGTGGCACATTCATCGGATGGATGTGAAAGGCGCTGTTCCTCAATGGAGTCATTGAGGAGGAGGTGTACATAGAGCGCCCGAAGGTTTCGAGATCTTCAGCAGCGAGTCGCATGTGTGCAGGCTCAAGAGAGCGCTGTATGGGTTGAAACAAGCACCTTGTGCTTGGTACACACGGATAGACAGTTATTTCACCGGACTTGGATTCTCCAAGAGTGAGGTGGATCCTAACATATACCAGATTGTGGTGGAGGGTAAGTTGCTGATCATAGTACTTTATGTAGATGATTTGATTTTGACAGGTGATGAGCTGTTGATACTCTCATGCAAGGAGGTTCTTGCAAAAGAGTTTGAGATGAAGGACTTGGGCCTCCTTCATTTTTTCTTGGGATTGGAAATTTGGCAGCGCAGTGATGGACTGTTTGTTTCTCAGGGTAAGTATGCCCGGGAGATACTGGAGAAGTTCAACATGCATGGCTGCAAGCCTGTTGATACTCCTCTTCCTAGTGGTTGGAGGAAGGAGGATGCTACTTCGACGGAGGTAGTGGATGCCACTGTTTATCGACAGTTGGTGGGGTCGCTTATGTATCTGGTCAATACACGACCCGACATATGCTATGCAGTTAACCAGCTTTCACAAGCTATGGTTAAGCCTACCAAGCTCTTTTGGAAGGCAAGGAAGCATGTATTGAGATATCTCAGAGGCACATCAGGATATGGATCATGGTACAGACAGGAGGATGAGTTGAGGTGGCATGGCTTCACGGATCGGTATCATCATATCAGAGATTGTGTGCAGCGGAAGATCATGTTACTTTCATACATTCCTACGGAGGATCAGGATGCTGATATCTTGACGAAGGCGCTCACCAGGAGAAAATTCGAATACCACAGGGGCAGGATAGGGGTTGCAAATAATCCATATCTTGTTGAGAGGGAGTGTTGAGATTGCAACAAGATGATGAGCTTAGTGGAAAGGAGTTGCCTTCACTAAGTGGGCCCGCAGGGTATTTTTGGCGCAAAGTCTATTTTTAGACTATGTCTATTTTTAGACATATGGATCATGTTCTATGAGTTGCGGGATGCTATTTGTGGATGGTTGGTCAAGTCAGGAAAAATATATGGACTTCTATTTTTAGACATATTGGGCGGAATCTATTTTTAGATTGCCGGTCTAAAAATAGATATGTCGAATATTATTAGCTCTTAATAATATTTGGACTCTAAACATTAACTTATTCTCTTGGAGCACTTCAGTTAAGTGCACATATGTGGCACAGAAGCTGACAGAAGGAATTACGCTATTCTTGAGGGTTAAGTGGAGCTATTGCATGGAGACTTCAGTTAGAACTCATGTGACAGAGTTTGGTGGAGTTGTAGAAGTAGTTGGTGGAGTTGTGTTCAGTTTAACTCAGTTAGACACAGTTGAGCTAGTTGTATCTAGTCTAACTGATTGATACACTAGTGTGAGTGGTGTGAATTAATTATTAATTAATTCACTAATTATTAACTCATTAATCAACTAAAGAATACATCGATTAACCGATTATGGACAATTTCGTTAGATCTAAAAATAGATATGTCAGATATTATTAGCTCTTAATAATATTTGGACTCTAGACATCAACTTATTCTCTTCGAGCACTTCAGTTCAGTGCACAGATTCGGCACAGCAGCTGGCAAAAGGAATTACGCTATTCCTAAGGGTTTACTGGAGCTATTTCATGGAGGATTCAGTTATAACTCAAGTGGCAGAGTTATGACATAGTTATAAGAGTAGTTAATGGAGTTGTATTTAGTTTAACTCTGCTAGACTCAGTTGAGCTAGTTGTATCTAGTCTAGCTGATTGATACAATTAGTGAGAGTGGTGTGAATTAATTATTAATTAATTCACTAATTATTAACTCATAAATCAACTAAAGAATACATCATTTAACTGCAATGCATGGACAGTTTCAGTGGAGACCAGTGGAGAGGTAGGTGAAAGAGCAAGTGTGACTATCGGTTGTGACTATACTGGTGCATGAGTATTGCACACACAATTGATGGAGAAGCCAATGAGGATTGCGCAGTACATACTAGTGGGAATTGAACCTGGATCTGGTAATTATCCATATTGGATTGCGCAGTAGAGGCTGGCTAACAGGTGGAGTAGATTGGAGCATGTGTTTTGCTAGATCTGAGCTTGTGTAGTGTGTAACAATTGGAGATTGTACTGAGAGCTTGTGAGGAGTTTGTACAATGATTGTTACATGATCTCTATCATTATAATATACATATAGTTGGGGGTTTTCAGCTTTAAGCTTTCCCATAAGTACTGTGTTTATATGCGTGATTGTTTATGGTTTTAATATGCGCATGCGATTGTTTATATTTCCGCAATTAATGATCAATGGTAGAAGATATTATGTATTATGCATGAAGCTCAAATAGTGTGTGATCAGGATAATCTCGGTGAATAATATAACAATTATTCAAATTTCTACACTTCGATTTTGGATCTAACTTTGAACGCTGATTTCTAGGAATAAGAGCATAGGCATCACAACCAAAAATCTTCAAATGCGAATAATCACAAGACTGACTTGACCAAACTTCTTCAGGAATTTGACAGTTTATTGCAACTGAAGGTGATCTGTTAACTAAATAACAAGCAGTGGATACTGCTTCTGCCCACAACTCCTTTTGCAAGTTAGCATTACTGATCATGCTTCTGGCTCTTTCCATAAGAGTCCGATTCATCCGTTCAGCAACGCCATTTTGCTGAGGGGTATAAACAGCAGTTTTATGTCTAACAATCCCTTCATCCTTACAAAATTGTTCAAATTATAAAGATGTAAATTCACCTCCATTGTCAGTTCTTAAACATTTAATTGATTTGCCTGTTTTCTTTTCCACCATTGTTTTTAATTGTTTAAACACATTAAATACATCAACTTTCTTTTTCTACATATAGACCCAAACTTTTCGGGAGAAATCATCAATAAACGTTAAAAAATATGATGCACCTCCATAAGACACAGTAGGAGATGGTCCCCACAGATTAGAATGAATGTAGTCCAAAATCTGCTTACTATTATGATTTCCAGTCTTGAACCTTTGTTTACATTGTTTACCAAACACGCAATATTTACAAAAAATCCAATTTCAAGGATTTCAAATCAGGAAGCAACTTGCAGTTCAACTGTACGTGAAGACCTTTCTCGCTCATGTGACCCAACCGCTGATGCCATAGACGAGAACCTTCTTCTGCTTTCTCTGATACGATCGCTGCTTCACTAACTTGAGTGCTTCCTTTGAGTCTGTACAGATTTCCGACCTTTTCAGCCTTCATCACAACCAAGGCTCCTTTTGAGACTTTCAGCACTCCATTCTGACCTGTAAATTTATAACCACTCGAATCCAAAACTCCCAAGGAAATCAAGTTTTTCTTTAGATCAAGTACATGCTTAACATTTGATAATGTTTTAATTGTACCATCATACATTTTAATTTTTACATTACCAATCCCAACAGTATGACAAGATGCATTATTTCCCATGAATACAGAACTACCATCTACAGTTTCATATGAAATAAACCAACTTCGGTGCAGACTCATATGATGAGAAGCACCAAAGTCTAGTAGCCAATTATCAGCATCCTGAGAGACATTACAGACAGGGAGAGCTTCAGCAATTAAAACCTCATCAACCATACCTGAATCAACCTAATTTGCTTCCTTGTTAAGGTTCTCCGACTCCTTCTGTTTCCAACAATCTTTCTTGAGGTGTCCGAGTTTATTGCAGTACCAGCACTTGGCTTTACACTTCTTGCCGCCCTTTGACTTCGATCTAGAAGAACCTCTTGTTTTCTCCCCCCTTTCCTTTGACCGACCTCTGGCTACCATGGCTTCAGGTGCAGAAGTCTCAATGCTAGATTTTCTTCGTACCTCTTCAGATAAGAGAGCACCCATGACAGATTCAAGCTTTAATGAATCGACAGTGCTCAAACTGATTGAGGTCACGAAGTGATCCCAAGACTCAGGCAGGGAACACAACAAGGTTATTGCCTTGTCTTCTTCCTCCATTTTTACTTCCATATCAGAGAACTGGCAAATAAGCGTATTAAAAACATATAAGTGATCTGCAATTTTCGTACCCTCCTTCATCCAAAGACTGTACAGTTGTCTTTTTAAATAGATTCTGTTTGTCAAAGATTTTGTCATATAGAGTGTTTCCAATCTTTTCCACAACCCTGCAGTTGTACTCTCTCCATCAATATTAAAGAGTACTTCATCTGCCAAACATAATCGAATGGTATTGAGAGCTTGGGCATCCAAGTCCTCCCAGTCGAACTTGTCATGCTTGTTGGTTTTTTATTTACCCCATCTAATGTTTTATGCAACCCTTGTTGCACCAGCAAATCCCTAACCTTCAGTTTCCACAGAGCAAAATTGTTTTTCCCGGTGAATTTTTCCACCTCAAATTTTGCGTTTGTCATTTTTGCCATTTCTCCCTCCTAGGTTTTCATATTTCTTTTCTTCTACAAATTAAAAAATTTCCCCTCTTCTTCTAGGGTTTCAAGGGTTTCGAATCTCTTCTTTCTCCTACTAACTTTAAATAGAAATAAAAAATAAAAATTACAATTTCTATTTTTTTTCTTCTTTCACTAAATCCCTGCACCCTTTTAAAAATAAAGAATTTATGTTCAAACCCTTGTTCTCCAACTGAACCCTTTAGAAAAAAGAGAACAATATCTGTTCAAACCCTTTTTTTTAAAACTGAACCCTCTTCAAACTGATTTTAAAACAAAGAATAACTCTGTTTCAGCTAAAACAGTAAATTTCTTCCCTTCAAAAAACTTGATTTCTTCAATATTTTTTCACAGCCCAATTAAGATTTAAGAATTACGGTACCTCTTCCGTCAAAAAATCGATTTCTTCATACCTCTTAGGATGCAACCGACTTTTACAACCTCTGCAACCGTGGGTCTGGCAGTCGCCCTTTTTTCTTTCTTTCTTGGATTTTCTTTCTCGGCTGTTACAACCTCTGCAAACGGCTGGGTCTGGCAGTCGCTTCTTCCTCGAACTCGAGCAAACCCCGGACTTGGGCACTGCGTCCTCGTTGAGTTCAATGCAGCAGAACGTGCAGACTCCTCCTTTCTCATTGCTGCGTCCTCCTTCTCTCACTATGGCTCCAGGACTGCTTCCTTCTTCTCACAGCGGTCTCCCTCTCTTTTCTTGTAGCGAAATCTTGCAGCGGATGGTCTGGTATGGCGGAGGTAGCTTCTCTCGACAGCTTCTCCCTCGACGGCCTCCCTCCTGTATGGCGGATGCAACAACCTTTTTGCAACTTTCACAAAATTCTTTTCTTGACGGCTGCAGTTACAACGTTCACGATGGAGCTTCTCCGAAACTCTGCAGATGGACACCACGCAGACTCCTCCAACGGGCAGCAACGGGCAGTCTCCAAACAAGGCGAAGAAATCTCAACTATGTTTTAAGCTCTGATACCACTTGTTGTGAGGAAAGAAATAAAACGAGAAAGAAATAGGAAAAATAACTGAATTAGAAACTGAAGGATAAAACTCTTTGAAACTTTTATTAATCAAATGATTCTCCATACATTACAAGCCTCTCAGGCCATCTTATTTAACCTGGACTTATTTCGTTATTCCAACTACATTTTGTTATTCAAACTACATTTCGTTATTCCAACTACATCAATAGTAAATTGCCCATAATTACTTATTTACAATTGTTGTCATATTTTTAACAGATGGCCGAGGCTTCCCTTGACTACATGTCTTTTGAGGGAGATAAAGTAATGCTCAGGCTATACACTTTGTTTCCAAGCTGATACACCACGGACAACTTGTCAATTAAAGGTCGATTCTTGTGCTAAAGGAATCGATACATTATAAGGGATCAAGGAAATGGATTTCATGTTGGACAAATTTCAAAATGCCATTGCTGGAAAGTGTCCATGCTTTCAGGGCAATGCCCAAGAATTTCAAAATGAATTAATCCCTAAATTCAGGGGATTGAAAATGGCAATCGAGCTAGATATTGAAACTAGGGAACAACAACTTTGTTATCAGAGCTATCAATCTCATTAACCAGAATGAATATCATTCTTATTGCACCGTGTTGTCGCACAAATTGTCTAGGCACCGCGACAACGGCTTAGATCGAGGGCTGTCACCCTGATCCCCAATCTCTCTATCTAAGCTATCTCCTTGCAAGCTAATGGAGGTAGACCCTAATCAGAAAATGAAGGAAAAGGATTGGTTGCAAACCAACCAATCTAGGAGACACAGCTAAAACACCAAATACTTGATAAAATTAACAAGATTTCACAGATCCAATTAGATTTGAAAATTAAAACCAGTGCCTTATGGAGTCAAAAGATCCCGTTATGCAATTAAAGCCAAGTAATGGATGTAAAATTGCTGCTATGAAAATACAAATGACCACAATGATATTCAATAGAAAGCACCACAACCATTCATTAAGATATTTAAGCCAACAACAAAGCTATCATGAAACGATCATTTAAATTAAAATGCCAGATGCTTGCAATATTTCCGAATTTATAATGTTCCAATTTACCCAATCCAAAAATTTAAAATACCTATAATCAAACTTAGGATAAAAAAATTTAAGCTCATTTGACTATAGGACTTAATTTTTTTTTTTAAAATTTTTAAATTATGAAATATTATTATTATTATTATTATTTTAAATCTAAAACAAATTAAAACATCAAAATCTAAATTAAAAATTTAATCTAAAATTAAACAAATAAAAACTAAAGTTAAACTTTAAACTAAATTAAAACTAGAAATTAAATAACAAGAATTAAAACTAAACTAAGACTAAATATTAAAATCTAAAATTTAAAGTCTAAAAGCTAATCTAAACTAAACATTAACATTACAATATCTAAAGTCAAATCTAAAACAAAAATAACCAAAATCGAATTCTAAAAAAAATATACCTAAACTAAACTAAAACAAACGAATTTGAAACCTGAAGCTAAACTTACGCTATCATCAAAATAAATAAAAAATAAAATCTAAAAAAAATCAAAACTAAAATCTACAATTTAAAACAAAGATTTAATTAAATCTAGAATTAAACTAATGTCTAAACTAAACTAAAGTCCTAAAAAAAGAAATCTAAAACTAAACAAAAAAAATGAAATCGAATCCAAAGATCAACGCATACGTGAGATTTGAAATTTACGATATTTGTGTTTTCTGAGTTTATTGTATGCTGGTGCCTTTGATTTGATTGCAGGTCGGAAAGGCGGTGGCACGAAGACTGCAAATGGAGCTATGCAACCTGAGGATGAGGAGATGGGTAGACAGCGGAAAGGAAGAGACGTCGGACAGTATGCAACGTGAGGACGAGGAGATGGGTAGACAACGGAAAGGAAGAGACGTCGGACAGTATGCAACGTGAGGACGAGGAGATAGGTAGACAGCGGAAAGGAAGAGACGTCGGACAGTCGGCGAGGAAGGTCGATGAAAGATGGCGGAGGGGTCGAGGGTCAGGTCGACGTGAAGGAGGAGGGAGTAGAAGTTCGATGGTTACGGCAGAGAGATTCAGGCGACAGGAAAAGGAAAAGGAGCTCGATGGTAAGAAAAAGGTAAGGATGCGTAGGAATAAGCTGAGCGGTGGATGAGAAATCGGATGGCTCGATGGATATTGAAATCAAAGTAGCGTTAAGGAAAAGAGGGCATCAGACAGAGGAGCGAAGATCAGTGTGAGGAGAACCCAGTACAAAAATTCGCCCAACAAACTTTAAATTTCTTCCGTCAAAATCAACAATGCTCTTTGAATCAAATAACATCCAGATTTGTCCATAGAATCGATTTGAGGCCAGATCTGGCCCTTGGGGGTTAGATCTGGCTCAGATCTAAAAAATTTCTGAGTAAACCCTGCAACCTGCAAAATCAGTCAGATCCTGAAAATATATACACCTAAAAATTTTATTAAACCCTTACAGCCCTAATAAAAATACAAATTTACAAGCTAATTTACAGATCTGAGGCCCTCATGGCCAGATTTGAACCCATTTCAGCACAATTTTTTAGAAATTTGAAATTTTAAAGATAGGCACAAGCCTTAAAAACCCTGTAAAAACACAATTTCGTCAGATAACTTTGAGAAATTAGAGACGATGGGCTTTTTCAGATTTACGGATCTGAGAGTCGGCTGGTCCAACTGAAGACTTCCCCAGACACTCAAATCTTAAAAATATTTCCCTGCACACTTAGATTTGAACTTCAGATCGATAGAGATTTAAGAAAATAACATGAGATCCTTCAGAAAAAAAATCAAAATGTCATTTTATGAACCTAGAAAATTGCACAAGATACCTGTATGTAGATTAATCCATGAAGGCCATCAACCATAAAAATATCAAACAAAGTAGCAGAGTTTAGAAATGAATCACCACATAGATCTGGAAAAGGAACACCAAAGTTTGTAACCCCAAAGTTTTTATGCTTTATTCATCAAAGAAAATTCACAAGAGCTTCCAAGACAAGTGCACAATTCTAAGATCGGATGACTCAAGACTTGACAAAGACCTTTAATTTATAGGACAAAATATCCAACGGCTAGTTCGGTTGATCCACATCAAAATAATCTCGACCGTCGATAAGATTTGATCATCTTTTAATCTGGACCGTCGAAATTATAAATTTGGGTTATGATTTAAATCCATTTAATTAACTCAAAAATACTATTTTTGAGTTAATTACCTCAAATTTTTGACTTTGACTTAACCACCTAGGTCCAAGGGTCCAAAATTTCTTAAAATTCTCAATATTCCTTTGGCCTGGAGTCTTTAAAAATTCATTTTTTAAGGACCAACGAATTTTGCCTATGAAGGATTTTAACTCACCTAGGACTTAGAATTAATTAAATTTCTGGTTTAGGATTTTTAATTAATTTGAACAGAAATTTTAATTAATTGATTGAGAGGGGATTTTAATTATTTTTCCAACCCTCTTTACATAAGATAAATACATTTAGACACACGAAAGGGGAATACCCATTCATATAGACCCTCAAATAGATACCCAATTCTGCGACTCAAAACATGATCTAGTAGACCAAGTAGCTTGTAATAAAATAATCTAGCCAACTAGCTAGGATTATTCCCAAACTACTTTTACAAGGACTCGATAGAAAACACTAGGACTCACTTAGCATGCTGATGACAAAATCCACCCTAGCTTTGGGGTGAGGCTGGAGGGGAAAACTCTGCCGATAACTTGTGTCAAAAAACACAAGTAAATCAGTGAGACAAAAAACCTCCTAGGATAGAAACCATCAACAATCTACTAGGGTTACCTAGGTTGTTACATACATTGACAGTTTTACTTACATCATTTACATCATAACATACAGAATGGGTTTACATCATTTATAACAAAATGTCGTCTGTCGATGAAATCTGGTTGACGTGAACCTCGAACATGATAAGTCCCATTTGAAAAAATGGGGGTGTACTGCTATGGGGTCGTTGACAAAGTGTGGTCAACATCTGGCTCTACTTGGGGACACATTGCTTCATTGAAGGAATGTGAGAATCCAGAATTTGCATCCAAGCAACACACAAAATTACATAACTAGTGTCCATCCAAATATCATCATATAACATTAAGCACATGAAAAATATAAGCTCTTCTTTTATTTATTATTCTATTTAACATGAAAAGTAAATCTACTCTAACTGCAAAATGAAATGCTGAAATAACAAGGAGTAGGGTTAGAAATACAATGCAGAGGATGCCCAATGGCATCAGATGTCATCTTTGAAGAACAACTTGAGCAGTTGGCCATTCGCAGGTAATTGAAGTGGTTCGCCTTCCAACGTGTTCATGTGGAATGAGTTTGGTCCAGCAATGCCTCTGATAATATAAGGTCCCAACCACAAACTGTCAAATTTCTTGTGTTTTCCAGGCTTTTCATTTTTTCTGTCCCAAAGTAATACCATGTCTCCAACCTGCAAAGATCTAGATCTAGATGATTTATCAAAGCTTTTCTTAATGTTAGATTGATTCTTACACATATTATCTAAAGCTTTCCTATGAGTTTCATCCAACTCCACAATCTGATCAATTCTATTTTGAACAGCATCTTTATCAGTGGAAAAATGTTGAAGGAGTTGGTAAGCTGGCAATTTAAGGTGAACAGACAAAGTTACATCCAAGCCATAAACTAATTCAAAAGGACTTTTACCAGTAGCTTTCTTTTTAGTAATCCTATCTGCCCACAAAGCATACTTGATTTTGCTGTCCCAAGATCGCTTATTATCTCCTACTATTTTCTTGATAATGGTTATAAGATTTTTATTACTTGATTCAGCTAAGCCATTACCCAGAGGATAGTAATTAGATGAATGAGATAAAGTAATGCCATACTTAAAACAAAAAGATGAAAATTCAAGAGAACTAAAAGCCTTGGCATTATTAGTAGTGATCTTGGTAGGGACACCAAATCTAGTAATGATTTGATTTTCAATAAAGTCCATAATGACCTTTTCATTGGCATTCTTAGCAGGAGTGGCTTCAACCCATTTTGTAAAATAATCAGTCGCAGTTAAGATCCAGGAGTAGCCATTGCTAGAATATTCATGGAATTTCCTGATGAAATCCAGACCTAAAATTAATTAATTTTTGGCTTAAGATCTGGCCTCAAATCGCTTCCGTGGGCAAATCTAAATATTATATGATTAAAGGAGCATAAAAAAATCTGAGTTTTGAAAGGAAAAAATTGAAGTTTTGCTGGACGTTTTGATTGTACTGGGTTATTCACTGCATAAACACTGCTTCTGTTCGCTGCCTCTATATGTTGCCTCGCTGCACCAGTCTTCACAAATTTGCAAATTCATATGCTGCCTCCTCGAGTTGCGTTTTTCCCTTACCATCGATTCTCTGCTTGCCGTCCTTATCCATCTGCATCTTCAATTGAGCTGCATTGCCGTCCCTCCTGTTGTGGACTTCCTCTTCCTCCATCACCTATCCTTACCTCTACGTTAACCTATCTCCTCTGTCGACCTGATCCGAGCTCCCTAATCATCCGTCCCTTCAATTTGCCGTCCGTTCAAACCAACATCAGCCGTCGACTTCCCTCGACCCAATCCTTCATTCCTGCCGCTGCAACTGCCCTCCAATTTCATCTCCCTGCCGTCCCTTTGATCCCTCGTCGACCTGCAATCAAAAGAAAACGCAGACATCAAACTCAAAAGCCTGCGTTTCAATTTTTATTCAGTGCGGATTTTTAATTTGTGATAGCGTAAGTTAGCCTTAGGTTTTAATTTTTTTTTAAGTTCGATTTTGTTATTTAGCGTTAGTTTTTTTAACTTTCGTTTAGTTTTTAGCTTTAGTTTAATTTTTATTTTAAATTTTAGTTTTAGGCGTTGGTTTTTAATTTTTAAATTTTTTAGATTTTAAATTTTTGTAATGTTTAGCTTTAGTTTTGACTTGTTTAGTTTTAACTTATAGTTTTAGTTAGGTTTTGATTTTTAGCTTGGATTTTAAATTTAGTTTTGGTTTAGACTTTAGGTTTTATTTTAATTCGATTTTAGTGTTAGTTTGTAAATTCGATTTATGTTTTATTGATTCTTAGTTATAGATTTAATTTTTTAAATTTAATTTAGTTTAAGTCTAACTTTAGCTTTAGTTTTGTTTAGGATTTTAGATTTTAGATTTTAATTCATAGTTTAGTTTTAAGTCATTTTAGAATTTCTTTTTTTTTAGGATTTAAAAAATAAATAAAATAATAAAAAATAAATTTTTTTCAAAAGGTCTAAAAAGCCCTATAGTCAAATGAGCTTTTAATTTTCTATCTAAAGTTGACTATATAGAAACATACTATATAGAAACATTTTAATTTCTGGATTGAGTTATAATTGAGACATCATAAATTCAGAAACATTTCAAGCATCTGGCATTTTAATCTAAACGATTGTTTCATGATAAGTTTTGTTGATTGGCTTAAGTATCTTAATGAATGGTTGTGGTGCTTTTTACTGAATATCATTGTGGTCATTTATGTTTTCATAGCAGCAGTTATACATCCATTATTTAGCTTTAATTGCATAACGGGATCTTTTAACTCCATAAGGCACTGGTTTTAATATAATTGATCTTGGAAATCTCGTTAATCTTATCAAGTATTTGGTGTTTTAGCTGTGTCTCCTAGATTGGTTGATTTGCAATCAATTCTTGTCCTTCATTTCTGTTAGGGTCTACCTCCCTTAGCTTGCAAGGAGACAGCTTAGATAGAGAGATTGGGGATAAAGGTGATAGCCCCTGATCTGAGCCATTGTCGCGGTGCCTAGACATTCTGTGCGACAACACACCGAGAGGCGTTTTACAACCCAGTATAGGGTAAATGTGTAGGTGTTAGATGTTACATTTAAAATATTTAAGAACACTTTTTTAGATAAAAGAAAATCATAATATACATATCACATTAACATATATAGCTCTGGATCCATCTTAACTCCGGATCTACCATGTGCCGAGAGGGATCAAATCTCTTCTCACTCTAAAAGAGGTTTGCATATTAAGAGATTTAATCCCTCTTGGCGCATGGTAGATCCGGAGTTAAGATGGATCTAGGCTGGTCTTTATATGTTGACAACAATGTCCCAATGTGTTGAGGAAATCGCTGACAGTGAGGGATTGTCCTCAAGCAATACCAATAGCTAGGTATACAAGCTAAGAACCAGACTTTCTGTACCATCCTTTATTAGTCACCCCTCGCAACATAAAGACACAAATTGATTGCACACTAGTTGTCAACAATTTGTGTGGAAGCTAGTTTTAGAGCAACAACTACATCGTTCATTGATTAGAGATTGCCATTGAATTAACCACAACAAGTAGTGACTGCATTCTACTGTGTAGAATTTATCACATTTCACACACTAAACAAAGAATAGGATTTGGCTTTGAACTATGTACTCATACAAAATAAAATCCATGATATTAGACACCACAATTAATCACGATGGACAATATATATTTCAACCTGGAAACCCAAATGGGAAAAACTATCTTTGAATGGCTATAGTCAGTCTTTATTTTTGACAATTGCAGGGTTACAATGTAGTGCCATGGCTTTTTGGCCCATTCAACAAGTTACACATCTAGGATTATTTTCTACATCCTCTATTCTCTGCTAAAAACCATTTGTGAGTCCATTTCCAAGGGGATATGGACAGTGCTTGTAAATTTTTTAACCCTAGGTGATCACTGTCCCAATGTTCCCTTATTAAATAACTCAAACAGAACTTGTTTAAAGGTAGAAAATCAAATTTTTGGACATTGCATCAATGACACAATAGCTGAAAAATGAACAGCTGAAGAAATAAAACACATACATAGGTATTTTTCTTTTCAATCAGCTTTTCATTCCTGTGATCAGAGCTTACAAGGTGACCTCTGCAGCGTGCATTAACCAGCAAATGTATGGTCATTAAATCATCTCAAACAACAGTGTACGATCTGTGTAAAAGAGGGTATAGGTAAACCAATACAGCTTGCTCTATTTTGTCCTTTACTGAACAACAAATGCTCTTTCTCTCCTCTCAACAGCTATGACACACACTAGCAATCCACAGATGATTGTGTACGACCAAATCTGAAGGTGTATGTCTTATTTGAACATGTATAATTTGTGCATGAAGAGATGGTGCCTACAACAGTGGTATGGCCTGTTAGTATCTTGCCGGTCACTTTAGCAATCTGCCCTTCTTTTCTCTGTGTATGTACTCTTTCTTCCTTCAAATCTCTTGCTCTCTTCCCATGTGAGGTTGAGCTCTCCCATCTTGTCCTCTTTATGCTTTGAGAGAAGTAACTAATCTCCTCAATCCTAGCTGCAACCTCTCTCAATTGCAAGATGTATTAAATCCTTATCTACGTCACCAATGGTCTATAATTTCTATAACACTTCATTTAGATTCCTAAGACTAAGTGACTTCAAAACATTAGATTTTCACTTTTCTTTTATTTTTTTAGTGAAAATTACAAGATGGAATTGGTGACCACTTTTCCAAGGTTGTTGCCAAAGAAATGTCTCTAACCACTCCTTGCATGTTCATGCTCGAGCTACATTTCTCAAAACTCCTTCCTAGTGTGGAAGGGATGTTGAGAAACCAATAGGCTAGCAAATTAGGGTTGGTTTATCTTTCATGATAATTACTTGTGAGAGTTTGTTGGCTTTTTATTATTATGTTGTGTTCTTCTTCATCAAGCAATTATCAAAATTTACATGAATATCACAAAGAAACAAAAGAACACAAGAAATTAGGCTTTGCAAGCCAGGGCCAAAACCCCACAAGGGGGAAAACCTATAAATTCCTCTTCTTATAGAATCAGATCAAAGTGAGATATCCAAGACCCAAGACAAGACCAAAAGTTTCCAAAAGTGCCCCAAGTATGTTGAGAAATCTATAGGGAAATAATTAAAATGATTTCTCTTTTCTTAATAATTGCTTGTGATGTCTTTTTACTTATTACCTTGTTACTTATTATTAGGTGAGTGAACCATCAAACAACTACCAAAACAAGAAGAACAAGAACACAAAATGTAGGCTGCAATCCAAGGCCAAAACCTCTCCACTTGAGAGGAAAACCCGCAAATCTCTTCTCTTCTTTATAAATTCTTCAATTGACGAATTCCAAGACCTTAAGACTGAAACTAGTACCCTCCAAGACCAAGACCAACTTTTCCAGAAGATGTGCTAACCTTGATCCAGTGAAACCCAGTCAAATCTCTTCCAGAAGCACTTCTTCGATCATCTGCTGCAGAATTTTCGGCCTCCACTGCAGATCTGAAATTTCAGCCTCCCTGCAATTGTTGTTGCCACATGTGTGAGCTTCGATCTACCCTCTGATCCTTCCTTTGACCTTCGCTTGCCTTTCTCTGAATTCTGGAGCTTGAGGATGACCCTTGGTGACCTTCGCTTGACCTCCTTGCCTTCTTTTCTCCAAGATCGAACTTGTAAATAGAAACCCTAGATCTGTTGCAGAAACCCTAGTTCTCCTTAGCACGTGTGAGAGAGAAATAGCCCAAACAAAAGTCTCCTTCTTCCTCTTCCTTCTTTGCTGCCCCCTTCTTCTTCTTCCTTTGCTAGAATGAGTGATGAGTGAGTGTATCACAAGGAGGATGAGTTCCCTCCTATATATAGGCTCTTTAAGGTGGACGTGGATCTCTCTTTTAGACCGACTTGCCAGTTGCTAGGCCAACTTGTTCTTGTAAGGTATTCCAACACTTTTAAAGACAAAAATAATTTTCTGTACAAGTTACAATGTGCCTGATGGGGTCTTCAACTTATGACAATGACTCTTTTGACTTCTTGACCTATGACAAACCCTAGAAGCACTTAATGGGTGCTTGCCCTATAAAATAAAAGACCTTGAGCATGAAACCCATGCTAAAAAATAATAATAATATTTTTTCTTTCATTTTACAATCTACAAGAATCAAAAGTACATTTCATATTTATGAAGACCGAACCTAGTTACACATTTTTCAACACTCCCTCTTAACTAGGGAGGTATTCATAAGAGGTACATGAACATTCTCAATCATAAGAGTCGGATTGGTAACCCATCTATCTAGCATCATATCAACCAGCATTGCCACATAACAAGGCCTTGACTAACAACTCTATCTCACCACAAGATCATAGCACAATGCTGGCGAGACCAATGATTTATAGACACCATCATCTTTGTCTCTCAAGTTACATACTCCAACCATGTGTTCACAAAGTATGACCTTCTTTGGACTATTCTTATCTTGGATAACTAGTCCTCAAAGAATATCGGTCCATGACTACTCTTATCTTAGATTGCCTACCTCATCCTCAAAGAGTATTGGATGCGAGATGTGTTGGAAAATGTAACTAGTATCGGTCTTCATATTGACTATGTAATTACGTGTTTATGTAAAGAAGAAGACAAAGATAATAAAATGTATTTTTGTTATGCTTGCTTCATGGGTTTCATGAGCAAGATTTTTATTATAGGCCAATAGAATTCTTCTTGATGTCTATTAGGATTTGTCTTCTGGTTATCAGTGTAATTAAGAGTCATGTATATGAAGTGTCTAGTTTAAAGAATATGCTTCAAGAAACCTTGTCACTCAACTATGGAGTAATGGCTCAAATCCGCCCTCAAGACATCCTCATTCAACGCTGGAATATAAGCTCTTCAAAGTCGGCCTATAAGCAGTGTTAAAGTCGGCCTACAAGGAAGCTGTATGGTCGGCCTAAAACAAGAGAAGATACCTCTATATATATATAGATCTGCAGTTCATTTGGTGGATACATTTTGGACAAGTTTGTGGTTAAGTGTGGACTTCAGGACATGGACAAGTTTGAGATATTCAGACTATGCTAAAGGCAGAAAGGATTGCGGAATAAGTCTAAGATAAAAGGAAAGGATTGCGAATAGTTATGAAGAAGAAGAGTGTGGATCACAATGAAGAAGTTGCAGATTAGTCTGAAGAAAGGTGTGGTCTATCTGAGGTGAGTCTATTGGTAATTTGGTAATTTGGTATACACTTGCAACACATGTGGAATAGAGTCTGTGATTTATGCGTAGAAAAATCTGTGGGTAATCCGAAGTAAGGAGCATTCAGAAAGTGTGAGAAAGGGAGGAAGGTAAATCTATGATTTACCAGATTTACCTTCCTAATTACAGTTCATAAAAGAAAGTTAATATATCTCCAGTAGATAAAGCTTCAAGGATATGCGAAGTGAAGGATAAGATCTCGAATGATCTTGTATCCAATATTTGAATAAGCGAGAAGGAGTGTTTGAATATAGAATTAGAGACCGAGTTCTCTAGTGTTGGTGCAGGTCAGTGCAAGTTAGTGCAGAAAAGAAGGATCAATGTTGGAGGTCCACAAAGAAGCAATGACAAGGTCTTGGAAGCATACATAGGTCAAGGGTTTGAGTCTTGGTCATGGTACTTATCATTTAAAAGTCTATAAGAAGAATTTCTCGTGGGTTTTCCTCTCCAAGAGGGAGAGGTTTTGCCCTGGCTCGAAGAGCCTAAATTTGTGTCTCTTGTATTTTGATAATTGATTTGATGAAAGACTAAATAAGCTAAGAAGAGACGACATAAGTAAAATATGTAATCTCAAAAGTAATTATCAAGGAGAGAATTTGAATTGATCACTGCCCTACCCAATTCTCAACATGGTATCAGAGCTAAGGCGCTGAACACAAGGGCTACTCGACAAGAAGACACTCAAGGAAGCAAAGATCAAAGTTTGGGTTAAAAGGTCAGATCAGTTTGCAAGGAAGATCCTTCAAAGAGTCCACTAATCAAGCAAATAATCTTTCCCACCAAATATTTATGACATTGAAGGCATTGTTAAAAGGATCCATCATCAAGTTCCTTCCCTCAATATCCAACATCTTTGAAGACATCCTCTATCATTAAGATTCCATCATCTACTTTGGAGAATTCAATCTAAGAGGAAGTTTCTAACTTCATCTTCATCATCATCAAGGAAGCTGCTAGAAGGAGGAAGTTACTCTACTCAAGTAAATTTCTATGACCTTATTTAAATCTGTCAAAATGGCTTATTGCAAAGAGAGCAACAAATTGGTTGGGTCATCAAACTTTAGTGCATGGAAGAAGAGGACAAATTTGAATCTAATTGAAGACGAAGTTATGGACTACATCGAAGGATCTACAATTCAACCCTCAAAAGAAGATGCTCCAGCTCATGCCAAGTACATGAAAGGAGAAACCAGAGCCCATAGGATTCTCATAGAATCCATTAAGGACTCACTCATACCCTATGTATCAAAACTGAAAACTGCAAGAAATATATGAGAAACTGGTGGGGCTATTCTCTGAGTACTGCAGGAGAAGCAATCTCTCTGAGACACGAACTATACAAAATGAAATTGTCAAGGGAGGAAGGAATCACTTCATGCTTCACGAGGATTTTTGAAATAAGAGACTAACTGCAAGAATTGGGAGAAGTAATGTCTTGATAGTGAGATGAGTACAGTGGTGCTGAATGCTCTACCAGAAGAATGGGGAAACTTCACTTCAAGCTTATACGGGAAGAAAGAAGCAACACCATTCCTAGATTTATGATCTCTATGTAAAATAGAGGAAACAAGATTGAAAGCCAAAGCTGATACATGATCAAGTGAAGGGAATCAAGCCTTTGCAGCCATGTCCAGGAAGAAAGGAAGATTCGGAAAATTTGGTCCTCAGAATAAAAGAAGAAATATGGACAAAGTACGATGCTTTGGATGTAATGAACTTGGGCATTATAAAAGGGATTGTCCTAACTCTAGAAAGGACAAGAGGAAAAAGGAAGAAGCCCATGTCATTGATGAAAGGGAAGAACCTGATGCAAAGAAATCTAAGAAAGAAAAAGCGAAAGATCTCTATTATGATTAAGCTCATTTTTCTCATTAAGTGATTTCTGATGGTTGTAAGATAGTATGATAGGAAGCTATGCATATTAAAAGCATCATGATAAAAGCATGGGAGGAGCACTTAAAGAAGGAGCTCCTGGAAACCTCACTGATAAACAACATTGATGGAAGGCAGTCATCAAGATCAAGGGTCATCATTCAATAATCAATATGGAAACAGGTGCTGACATTTTCTAATGGAGTTCTCTATGGATTCACTGATTAGAAAGAAAGCAAAAAGGTTTTATTGAGAATTCTATGCTATAGAATTCTGGGATTAGGATATGATGACATATTGATGAAGCAGGTCAAGGGGATGAAGTTCTTCATTCTAGTAAAATTGCTACAAGGTGACTCAAAGGGAAAATGTATGAGGTATATATATTTATATGCTGACACTGGATGCTGTGAAGTCATGTTATATGGTTGCAGGTAATGGACTTCTATCTTTAGAAGTATGATCTATGGAGGAGGATCTCTTACGGTGCACAGGTTTCCACTAACAGATGAAATTAAATATGTCTTCATATCGAATATGAGGTAGTTGTATACAAACAAGGAACTGGATACTGGAAGTTCCTGGGTATGAAGCTGTGCGTAGAAAGAATTGAAGAGATCATGAACTGCAACCATGTAAAGAAGTGATTATCATCCGGAAGCCAAGAAGACGTGATTAGGAGATTTCCTGGGAGGATATGTAGACCCTAATATAATTCTGGTAAAAAAGAAGACCCTTGACAAGACATATCTTTAGGAGATGTGTCAATCTTAATAGAGGATATTGATGCCTACAGGAAGATGTCATGGTGAAATATCATCACTGAGGTAACTTTTGATTTAAAAGTTCATATGAATATGTTTATCTTGATGAGTTTATGCAGGCCTGCCAATCATGTGGAAGGATGTGAAATCCTTGGGAGATGGTTCGAAGAAAAGCAGCATGGCATAAACGTGGTCTAGATAAGGATGTCTGATGAATCATTTTCTGATAGCTGACATGACTCAACGATGAAAGTGATGGATGATCTGTGTCCTATGGAGCCAAAGGTTGAAGATTCCTTAATTCATGACATCGAGGGGAGAAATTCTTCATGAGCAGCTGGGTGTCTCACCATTGCTACTGCGGGTCCCTGGTTGAGAGGGAGCATGGTGGTAAGTTTCTTGCTTGGAAGAAACTTGAAGTATGTCCTTCCTAAGTTAAGAGGGAGTGACATATATGCTTTTCTAATACATGTGTCATGCAATGTACCAAGACTAACAACTATAAGTCTCAGTGAAGGCCATGTGGAGAGAATGGATAGACACAACATTCTGGTTTTCACCTAGGAAGAAAAAATGGAGGATTGGGTAATCATCTGGCATTTGATACTCTTTGAGAATGTGATAGGGCATTCAAGATAAGAGTAGTTAGGGACTGATATTCTTTGAGGGCTAGCTACCCAAGAGAAGAATAGTCCAAAGAAGGTCATACTCTGGGAACACCTGGGTGGAGTATGTACCTTGGAGAGACAATGACTATGGTGTCTATAATTCATGTGTCTTTCCAGCATTGTAGCCCATTGTCTTGTTGAGAGATGGGGCTGTTAGTTAAGGCCTTGCACTAGGACAATGCTGGTTGATATGATGCTATACAGATGCATTTACCAATCTGATTCTTCTTATGAGATTCTTCAATTTGAAAGTGACCATGTACCTGTATGAATACCTACCTAGTTAAGAGGGAGTGTTGGAAAGTGTAACTATGTAATTATTTATTTATGTAAAGAAGAAGACAAAGATAATAAAATGTATTTTTGTTATGCTTGCTTCATGGGTTTCATGAACAAGATTTTTATTATAGGTCAATAGACTTCTTCTTAATGTCTATTAGGATTTGTCTTCTGGTTATAAGTGTAATTAAGAGTCATGTATATGAAGTGTCTAGTCTAAAGAATATGCTTCAAGACCTTGTCACTCAACTATGGAGTAATGGCTCAAATCAACCCTCAAGACATCCTCATTCAACGCTGGAATATAAGCTCTTCAAAGTCGGCCTATAAGAAATGTTAAAGTCAGCCTACAAGTAAGTTGTATGGTCGGCCTAAAACAAGAGAAGATACCTCTATATATATACAAATCTGCGGTTCATTTGGTGGATACACTTCGAACAAGTCTATGGTTGAGTGCGGACTTCAGGATAGGGACAAGTCTGAGATATTCAGACTATGCTACAGGCAAAGGGATTGCGGAATAGTCTCAGATAAAAGGAAAGGATTGCGGATATTTCTAAAGAAGAAGAGTCCGTATCACAACGAAGAAGTTGCAGATTAGTCTGAAGAAAGGTGCGGTCTATCTGAGGTGAGTTTATTGGTATACACCTGCAAGACATGCAGAATAGAGTCTGTGATTTATGCGTAGAAAAATCTGTGGGTAATCCAAAGTAAGGAGCATTCGGAAAGTGTGAGAAAGGGAGGAAGGTAAATCTGTGATTTACCTTCCTAATTATAGTTCATAAAAGAAAGTTAATATATCTCCAGTAGATAAAGCTTCAAGGATATGCGAAGTGAAGGATAAGATCTCGAATGATCTTGTATCCAAGAATAAGCGAGGAGTGTTTGAAGATAGACTTAGAGACCGAGTTCTCTAGTGTTGGTGCAGGTCAGTGCAGGTTAGTGCAGAAAAGAAGGATCGACGTTGGAGATCGACAAAGAAGCAATGACAAGGTCTTGGAAGCATACATAGGTCAAGGGTCTGAGTCTTGGTCATGGTACTTGTCACTTGAAAGTCTATAAGAAGAATTTCTCGTGGGTTTTCCTCTCCAAGAGGTAGAGGTTTTGCCCTAGCTTGAAGAGCCTAAATTTGTGTCTCTTATATTTTGATAATTGACTTGATGAAAGACTAAATAAGCTAAGAAGAGAAGACATAAGTAAAAAAGTATGCTCACAAGTAATTATCAAGGAGAGAATTTGAATTGATCACTTCCCCACCAAATTCTCAACAAGATGATTACCCAATACTCCATTCTGTCTTCCCAAGTGAAGACAAGAATGATGTGCCTATCTCTCCCTCTCAACTAGGGAGGATACATCAACCAAACCAAGCTTGTCTCTCAAATACACAAGCTTCTTATTAGGAAGAGATTTTGTCAATATGTCAACTAACTATTCATCAGTGGAGACATACTGTAGCTCCAATACACCATCTTGTACTAGCTTCCGAATGTAGTGATACTTGTTGTTGATATGCTTGCGAAAATTTCTGAATACAAAATTACAGGAACCCTACTGCATTATCTTGATTTACTTCTCCTTCTTGTGATTTATTTTATACAAGTTATTTTCAGAAATATTCAAAAAATATCGAAATAAACACAACTAGCAGCCTACACATATACATATCATTTACTGAAGCATAACACACAAATGACAAAGGACACACATGATTTTTCAGACAAATGTCCCCAAAAAAACCCAATGCGGGAAAACTGGTGCAACAGTTCTAAGGGTTTATTATTATTAAGCAACAGTATTTTGAGTACATCTAGGGTGCCATAATTTGGCTCACCCAATAGAGAAAACCTCAGCAAACAGAGATAAATATGAGTTTTACCTCACTCTGCAAGTCTCGACTGATCCTGATCAGTCACTGGTGAAACCCCAGCTAGCTCTGCGCAGTCTCTACGCTGCCAGTGTGTAAGCCTGCGTGGCCCTGGCTGAAGGACTGCGTCACCCTTCCTCCGGCTGATCAACTCCTCCTGGAATCAAGTTTCAGCCTTGCTGGCTTAGAAACCCCGATCTCCAGCTAATTTTGGACTGTCCCTTGGAGACTCTATGCTGCCCCTGCGTGGGCTTGTGTCACACTCTCTAGGTTTTGCGTCACACCCTCTGATGGCTGCGCTACCTCCTCTGCGTCTCTGCTGCCCTTGTTCTTCTTTGTACTCTTGGTCCTCCGACCAATCACTGCATCTACCCCTCACTGCTTCTCTGAACACTGCTTCATCAGAAGAATTAGATCTCTTAGACTCTGTGTGTGTGTTCTCCAACTGACCTCAAGCCTTCTTTTAATACTTTTCTCGTTGAGAAATCAACGACCATGATCTAATCACTAATCAACAACTAAGATCAGAGAAAGCTTGATCCACATCACTTAGAACATTCTCACGACATGTGTAAATTAATTCACTTTAATTTTTCAATTTCCCTAAGTTAGACTTAGGGTCCCCATTAAAAAATTTAATTATTTGAATAAATTTTACACCAGATTGAATTTCTCCAAATGATTTTTGGGTCTTGGATATCTCATGTGTTCTAGCCCCTCCTGTTGGTGAGGTAAATCCCCTCTGCGGACAGAGGCGATCCCACTAGCCCTAGCCACAAATGAGACAAGCTATAATATTGATTCCTAGTTAACGAATGGATGGAGATTCGATAGATGACTTACCGGAGATCCTATGCTGTTGTTGTCGTCGGAAAGTGTGGCTACCTCTCGCTCCTAGTTTGACAGATCACGGTCCGCTCGCTTTCACGCTCGGACACCTGCACACACACAAGAAACAATGACAATATACAACATACTAATTCACATTCATAACTATTAGTTAGTCAAAGAGGACTAAATCAATTGCATCAGATAATCAACATAACACAATGATGGAACCAACACCATAGTCGAGTATATTAATAAATGAAAGGAAGAGTACAACCAAGCTTCGATGTTGCGGTCTCCTCCAATAGGGTTCAAGTGGAGCGTGTCTCACAAAGGCTCGTTGGGAATTCGGATGGGACTCTCTTTACATAATTCTCCTTGGTTCTACCTTCTCAACAACAATTACTCAACTATAGTATCTCTTCTCCAAGTTCAGCTCCTTGGCTATATGTTCAGCTAGCTTTCATAAAGGGAGAAGGCCTGTTTATATAGAGGGAGAGGGAGAGGTTAGGATCCCTATAATTATGGAAGGGAGACCTATCTTCAAGGAGTGTTACATGGGAGGTGGAAACCACTACCTAAAGAGGGAGATCCATGGCTAATCAACTTAACCACTTCTAGTGATTCATGCCTGAGGTGGTTAGAAGGAAACTTCCGCCTCTATTTGTTAAAAAACATTTCTAAAACAGCTGGCGCGGGCACTACACTGAGACAGAGCGCCAGGTGGCGTGGGCTCTAGTGCAAAGCTACCACATTGGTGCGAGGGGTGAACTGGCAACCCGCGCCAAGGCCAAAACATAGGTTTTGTGTGCTTTTTTGAGGAAATGTCCAACAGGAGAAATGATGTCCTTATGCAGAAGGATGCAAAGTAGGTGTTTGCAAAGTATGACACTGCTCACAAGTCACCGGAATGACCCTCCAATATGCGGGGCGAGGGATTGCGGGGACGGTGACAAAATGCTGTGGAACAGATGCCCCTTAAAGCATGAGGTCCGAGAGAGAGGGAGGGGCGAAATCTTTTATGAGAATGCGTTTGACCCAAACACTGCTGTCGGAAATTCTGCAAGTACAAATACAACTGATATTTATGATACATGACATATGGCATGGGCGCAACCATCCATAATAGAGTACATAAAAAGTGAGATCCGAGGTATGGTCGCAGACATCCAGCAATAAGGATAAAAAAATAGACTCAGGTATGGTCACAGCCATCCAATCAGAAGAGTCATGTAATAAGTCATAGGAATCCACAAAGAACCTGCAACCTGGATTTTATCAGACAAAACCTAGGGTCTTGCGCTCCATCTCGACTCGGACAAAGTACAAATTCGAGCATGCGAATATGTGAGCTGAAGTCGAACATGCAAGAAAATCGTCTAATTACCAGCCAATGATGAAAGTCGTTAAAAGACACGAGAGAAACCACCAATAATGACAATGGCTCTCAAGGTACGAAAGGTACAATCCACGAAATGTGAACAATGATCTGATGTCGAACACCCGCAGAGTCAGTCGATCGAAGGCCAATGATGTGGACCTTGCATCGAATGTGAAGAACCTACCATTGAGGCATGCAGGCTCGAAGGTAGCTGAAGGGAGTCTCTAGATCAGATTCCTGGATAATGAGCTGAAGTCGACAGGAAGTGACCTGATCGAAGGTGGGACATAATGTTTCCCACATCATCGACACGAGACAGAGGAATAGATGTTTGTGAATCAGGACCAACAGAGAATCAGAGGGAGGTTGAAAACTTCAGAGGAAAACTTCTCTTGAACATATCGGCGGCACGACACTGGATTTGGCAGTATTTGACATCAAGGGATCTAAGGTCATGGCGATGTGGCAAAGAGCAGATGAGAGGTCAAAAGAGATTACCCAAACCCATGGAGGCAAACAAATGACGAAGTGAGATGTCCCCAACCCGACACGAATGCAGATAGGTGCCATGTTCAAGAGCGACATACTGCCAACACGACTACAATCTGGTTCCATTTTCCCCCACCATTTCGGGCGAGTACCCCAATTATTTTTGAAAACAAGCTTGAAGGGGATAGCATATGCTTGCGATGTAAGTTTGTCATTCGGACAAATCCATCCTAGTACATTTTACGAGCCCTAGGAAGGAGGAACTCGAATAACGTCATAATGACGGAGTCCGATGTCATCAGTTTTTAACGAGTTTGACAAAGGGAGAACTCGACATCTTTTCATGTTTAGAGAGTTTGAAAAGAAAGCGGAAAAGAAAACTCCAGCAAGGCCCTTTTCGTAAATAGTCTCTCAGATCCGAAAAGGTAGAAAACATCGTTCGAGAGAACCTCTTAGTCGCGATAGGCTAAGGTATTCCTTTTTCATAAATAATCTATCCCAGCCTGAAAAAGGGGTAAATGTATATTGGGTAGATATCATTTCGCAGCCATTTAACGAGTTCGAAACGACAAGAGTCTCGACAATCTTTTCATGTTTTGAGAGTCAGAAAAGAGCTAAAAGTTGACTCCTCCTGGAGGAACGAGTGGTATTAAGGGTAGTTACTGGTTCCGGTAATGGTGGAACTACTCAAAACAAGTAAAGGTCAAGAGTCTGGCTAACAAGACCACTCATTGCAGTGGTTCCTTAGGAATGGGTGAAACAACCAAGTGAAGGCATATGATCAGCCGAGTAGACGGTGACGAAGGAATGAGAAAACCAAGGTTCATCTGGCAAAACACGCTGATAAAATGGAAATCATGAGAGGTAAAATGGGAATTGTTTCATTTTTACACAAGCTTGAAATCAGGAAACTCTGCTTGAAGTTGGTTTCATTTTTACACAAGCTTGAAACAAAAGTAAACTATGCTTGAAAAACAGGCATGCCCCCCAGCATGGTGACTCAATTCGAGGTGTACATGCCCCCCAAGCTTCAGTCCATATGAAAGGCAGATGGAGTGAAGGTTCAAAAAAAGAGATCAATAGAAAGACTCGACTGGGATTTTACGAGATCTAGCAAAAACTCGAATTGAACGGGAACGTGTTTCATTGTTTTAACGAGGTTGACACATTAAAAGAACCATCCTTGAAACCTAATTCATTTTTTAAAGAGGCTGACATAGAAGACAAACTATCCTCGAAAGAGCTTGTTTCATTTTTAAAGAGCTTGACACAAGAAAACGAGCTGCGCTTCAACGACCTTTCATTACGACGAATAAGAGGTCATAGATTCCAAGAGGTTCGCATCTGATGGGAGAACAACATCTTGAAAATTAGGACCCAATGCCCCCAACACACGATGCACAATGGCACCATCACTGAATGCGGGCACAGGACAGGTAGCCACATAATTAACCTGTGGCGACGATAAAACCGACGGATAAAGATCCGGAAGGGACGATGGTGGACCAGATGTCATGTCAGGACCAACAAATGAAAGTTGATCAATGGTCACGATTCGACCTTTGTGTGGAAAATAGATCACACGAAAGAGGGAAGAGACAACTGCCCCCATGACATAAGTATAGTCGCGCCCCAAGAGTAAATTGAAATCTAAGGGGCCTGGAACAACCATCACGTCTATATAGACGGTTTTCCTTCCCAAAGTAACAGGCAAATTTAGAAGGATCCCTAACGGTTGACTGGTTCCTCTGTTAAAAGCCAACAGATTCTGGGTAACAGGCATAAGCGGTGGAGAACCAAAAGCTTGCCAAGTAGTTGAAGACAGAATACTAACAGACGTGCCTTCATCTATAATAGTGCTGGGTATGACCAGATCAAAGGTTTATACTGTTATCTCGAAAGGCACATAAGATGGAAGGCGGTATTCGGAAAATCGACTCCAATCAAAGGAAGCGAGCAAACTACTTGGAGGGGATACCATCGAACTGAGATGGTTTTCCCTTGGTGTTACCGGAGCAAGAGGAGCACTCTCCTGGACTGCCATCATGGGAGTAGGAGGAGCAACTTCTTGAACTATAGGGACAGACGAATCTTTCTCCAAGTTCGAAGAATCTGATGAAACAAGAAGAACGTGGGGGGGATGAGATCCACTCTCAACGGAAAAAACCTGATGGACCATAGGCAGAATCAAGTCGATCAATTCCACGTCCAATGGTTGGTCGGGAACGGATTCCTGAATTTGAATTTCCGGGGGAGTGGGATCGACCAAGGATGAGGTTTGACCGATCATGGAATCAACTAGTGGAGGACTCGAAGAAAGCTTCTGGTAACCAGCTGGAAGGCAGGGTGCAGAAACAGTAGAGTTGTCCAACACTCTCTTGGCTTCATCCATGTACGGACAAAGGTGAATGGGATGATGCCCTTCACACAACTTATAGGGATTCGTAATCGTACCCTGTTTCTTATGAGTCTTACCAGAGCTAGTCGAAGATGTGTTACCAATATGACTTCCAGAAGCCAAAGGCAATGACAGACGGCCGTCAGACCATGCTTCAAGTACCTTGGGAATGCCAGGGCAGTCTCAAAGCAGATGGTTACCCTTGCACAACATGCAAGGGAATTTGACTTTCCTTGGAAGTTTGGATGGTTGATCAATGGAAGGTGTTTTAGGCGCAATAACTGCAGAGCTAGCCTCTCCTTTATCTGACTTCTTCTTCTTCTTCTTCTTAGCCACCTGGTTACTAGAATCCAAGCTTTCACCAGGCGAAGTAGAAGAGGAGGACGAAGAAACAGGCGAAGAAGGGGAGAGGCCCACCTTGGAATCAACATGGTGTTGTTCAGGTGGGGGTGATGATCGAACAGAGGTCGGAGCACTTGGGACCACCGAGGTTGAAAATAACCACACAGGCAACCCAACAGTTAACCCAGGAAGGGATAATGTTGCCATATAAGGAGCACCAACATTCCCAAAAGCAGGAAAAGGACCAGGATTCCCTTCGGAGGGGATTCCTTGGTTAGTGAACTCCGGAAACGTCGCCATCAGAAACAACCTTAAAACAACGCTAAGGAAGCTAACTTTAACCAGGAATATTTTGTGGACAGTTAATTTTAAGACACTGAAACCAAAGTTTGTCGTTTCATATTTTAAGAGTTGAGAAACAGGCAAAAGGTTACTCTATCACTTTCAGGTTGAAATGAGCATGTAAGGACAAGTGCTCGATGATCTTTTCAAATTTATGGATTCAGTAAAAATCGAAATGACTGCTCATGTGGTCTAGGTAAAAGGGTGTACCAGGTTTCCGTGAACTGCCATATACACCTTGGTAATCAAATGAAAGAAGAATTGACCAAGGACTTGACATACATGCAGGTAGTCTCCCCGAATGCTGTGTTTGGTGTATCACAGTTACAAGGCAGCAGACTCGGCTTTCTACGGATAAAAGGATTGCAACCTAGAGGGGTCTCCCTTTATATACTTGACGGTACAGGGAGCTCAAGTCCGTACTAGTGCTGTTTGAAGCCAGATGGTGAGCGACAGCTGCTAGGTTTAAAGACGTCGGAACACGTCTTTAACTTAGACCACTAAATTTTAAGTTGATCTTGTATTCACGTTTCAATTCCAAGGTCTTACCGAATGTTGGATCTCACAAATCCCTAAATGCAAGCTACATGCCACAAAATACCATTTCGTTCGATGAAAGCTATCTACGAGAAAGTTAAGAGTTTTCAAGCGATAGCAAACAATAAGAACACGCAGAAGCAACCACTACAGTATCCGATGCAAGTTAATAAAAAAGAGAAATCTTTCCTAGAATCGTCCAATGCTAGATATGCAAAAGATTTTCAATTTCACAATGCAAACAAGAATGCAAGCACAATTTTTTTTTTGATTTTTCAATGTAATAGAGCAAACAGTGCACTAAATGACATGAAAAACAAACCAAAACACTAGTTTCAGAATGTTAATGCGAAAGTTGAAGCGAAACAATTTCAATCAACCCAAAACAAACATAACAAGACTCAAACCAACGTTGCAATCTGTTGACACCTAATCCTATGGGATGGGTGTGGATATGTAAATTTGTATAATAAATAATATTAGGAAATAAGGAAGGCCAAGAGTCATTGGGAGATGAATCCCAATAGCCTCACCTCCATGTATAAATGCATGTACATTCTTCAGCTAATACACATTCTGATTTGAGGAGTTACCTCCTGGTTTGACATGGATGCAATATAGCTCTCATTTATTCCTTGTTATCAAAAGATCATCTACATATACCACAAGATATACAACTGTTTTTCCAACTTTCTTAACAAACAAAGTTGCATCATCAAGATCAAAATGTTTGAAGTCAAGTTTCAGAAGATGCTCGGTTAATTTCTCATACCAGGCTCGTGGTGCTTGCTTGAGGCCATACAAGGATTTTATGAGCTTGCAAACTTTGTTTTCTTGACCCTTTACAACAAATCCTTCTGGCTGGGACATATAAACTTTCTCCTTTAGATCTCCATTCAAAAATGTTGTTTTTACATCCATCTGATGGACTTTCCATCCATTCTGAGCTGCTAGGGCAAAGAGAGTCCGGATGGTGGTCCATTTTGCTATGGGAGCAAAAGTTTCTTCATAATCGATTCCTTCCTTTTGTGCAAAACCTTTTGCCACAAGCCTGGCCTTGTGCTTGTCAAGTGAGCCATCTGCTTTGTACTTGTTCTTGTAGACCCACTTACAGCCAATTGGTTTCGTTCCCAAAGGCGGATCAACCAACTTCCAAGTGCCATTCTTTATCAAGGCATCATACTCCTTTTGCATCGCTTCTTTCCATTCATCATGAGAAGCGGCTTCTTTGAAGGAAGTTGGTTCATGATCTATAGACAAACTCAATTCACAGTTATAAGCAATATCCATATCAACAGGAGAATCAGAATTATCTACATCACCTTCGATTTGTTGAGTGGAACTTCTTGTTCTTGTTTTTCCAACCTCATCAGGATGAACATTCTCCAGTGTCTTTCTCGGCCATTTGGGAGGACCTTTCTGAGATGGCCCAGGTTGGTCATTTGATTGAGTTGGGATTGATTCAAGATTCAATCTCCCAATTCTGTCAATCACATCATCCAATGTGTCATCCGTGGTTGTTTCTTCATGTGGGGGAGAGAGTGCTTCAGGACATGATTCCACAGTTTGATTCAATATCGAATCCCCCCTTCAAGATGTGGAATCTGATTATCAAATTCTTGGAAAGACTTTGCATGTGTGAATCTATCCAGGCGATCAAGTTGCCGCTCAACAACCTTGTCACTCTTGGAAGATTCAAGAAATATGACATCTCTTGCTATTACAAACTTCTTATTTGTTTCATCATAGAGACGATATCCTTTGGAGGTATTGGAGTACCCCAAGAAGATACATTTTCTACTTCTAGCACCAAGTTTGTTCCTTTGACCCTTGGGTATCAAAGCATAACAAGTGGACCCAAAGACCCTGAAGTGCTTTACCGAAGGAATGTGGCCATGCCACATTTCAAAAGGAGTTTTGTTTCTAATTGCACTTGAAGGACACCTATTCTTTATGTAAACAACACATAGAACTGCATCAGCGCAAAACATCAATTTCACATTCTTGAAAAATAACATGGAGCGAACCATATTTAAAATAGTTCTGTTCATTCTTTCAGCTACACCGTTCTGTTGGGGATTATATGGCACAATTGTTTGATGTTTGATTCCATGTTGACGAAGATAATTTTCAAATTCGTTTGAAGTGTATTCTTTTCCATTATCAGTACGTAGAGAGCCAATATTAGTTTGTGCATCATTTTCAATCCATGCATGAAAATTCTTGAATGTTTGAAAAGCATCAGACTTATTCTTCAATTAGTAAATCCAACACATTCTGGTGTAGTCATCAATAAATGTCATCATGTATTTGTTTCCATTTGAAGAAGCAATAGGCATAGGGCCACATAAATCTGAATGAACAAGCTCAAGTTTTCTATGTGATCTGGAGTGTGAATCATGAAATGGTTGTTTGCTATGCTTTCCTAGAATACAAGCATCACATTCCTTAGGTTTTCTAGGAATTGTAGGCAGTCCATTAACACCATTTTTCTTCAACAAACGAAGGCTTTCATAGTTTAAGTGTCAAAATCTAGCATGCCATAAAAGACTTGATGGGAATGTACCTTCATCATGATGTGAGCTGAATGCAAAGTTTTGAGCATGAGCAGATGAACCTTTCAGCTTCAAGAGTCTCCCTTCTTCTATTCCCTCCATGACAAGTGAGTGATCTGATGCTGTTCTGACCTCTGCCTTGCCATCAAACAAGTGAATTGAGTGTCCTTGCTGCCGGATTTCGATCAGGGACAGCAAGTTTCTCTTCAACTCTGGGAGGTATAGAACCTCATGTAGGATATGATCAGGAAGACCAGGCAGTTTAAGCCTGACTGTGCCAAGCCCTGATGGCTTGAGTTTTGATTTATCTGCGAAATATACTGCTCCATCAACTTTGTCAGTGAATTCTTCAAAAAAATATTTTCTAAATGTCATGTGACATGTTGCTCCTGAATCTAGCAACCAATCATCTCTCCATGAAGTAAATGAAACATCAAATAAGTTTTCAGTTACTCTATTGTTACAATGTGCTAGAACATAATGAGCGGATCCAGGTGCTTTACCTTTGTCTTTGTCATTGGTTTTACCTTTGTCTTGATTTCTGTACTGCTCAATTTTGTTCCATGGTGTTCTGCATTTGGGTGCATCATGTCCATCTCTATTGCAGCGTGTGCAATGAAGATGGGATTTGTCAGCTTGTCTGCCCCCCCTTTCTGTGAAGTTCCTTCTTTCTCTTCCTCTTCTGCCACCTCTTCCTCTGAATGAATCTGGAGCATGATTCTTTTCTCTATGTGCCAAATATGCAGCCTCTTCGAAAGATGAAGGGACTGTCATCTTCCCAAAAGCTTTCTCTCTTTCTGCAAACTTTTTCTCAAGTGTATCAAAGGTGATATGCTCAAGGTTCCCACTTGCTTGCAAAGACTCAAGATAATGTGAGTAAGTCGGATAATGTGAGTAAAAATGGACATACCTCTCAAGATAATGAGAGGTATGTCCATTTTTACACCAGTGCTATCAATATCATGCATGATAGATCTAACTTCTGAAGCTAAAGCAAGGGGATCATCATTCTTCATTTCAAGACTAAACAACTTAATCATCAATTGAACATCTTCTAATTCTGAATGTGAGTCATAGAGTTCTTTTAGCTTGCTGAAGGCATCATAGGCATTTGCGAAAGATGAAATGTGGCGGCTCACCTCTTCAGTTACGGAAGCTGCAATCAAGGCATAGGCCTTGCAGTTCTTGTTTTCCCAAATGGCGAGCTCTTTGTCTGAAGTGGGCTTTGCTGGTGGATTTCCTTCTTGTCCTTCACATATTCCTCTCCACAACTCATTAAAAATGAGTGTGTGTTTAATCTTCCGAGACCATTCAAGATAGTTCTCTTTGCCGGAGAGAACCACCCCAACAATAGAGATGAGAGAATGCATTAGTTTGCTGGAAAAAATTCTTTTGAAGAGGAAAAAATTCTGCTAGAAAACTTTCAACTCTGGAAATTTGCTCAATTAAAGGGGACAAAAACTCTTTGCTGGAAAATATACTGAATTTAAAAGGACAAAAACTCTTTGCTGCAAACACTGAATTCTGCACAAAAAAAAATATATGTATATTTTTTTGTTTGGAGAAAAAAAAATTATATGAAAAAATGGTGGAGGGGGTGGTATTGTTGTTATTGGGGCGCTGTTATATATGGGCAGTATTTATAAAGCAGACAGTATTATGAGTGGTGGAGGGGCGGTATTATGAAGGGCGGAATGGTATTAAATACAAAATGGAAGAGGAGGGGCGGTGAGCAATCAACGGAGGGCGCTATATGACAGAGAATAGACAGAACGTGATATGGATTGAATGATGTAAGGCGGATAAAACGTAATATAATATGTATATAATGGAGAGCCGACCGAGCACGGAGAGGGATGCGTTGTGTAGTGATGTAGCGCAGACAGCGTGGAGTTATTGGAGTTGTGTATGCAGGTAGGAGGGCCGTGAGGCCACTGCTGTAGAATGTGGAGTTAGGATAGCGCTTTTACAAATAGAGTGCGTTTGAATATGACACAGCTGTATTGAAAACCGTTGTATAGTGGGGCGGTGTTTGCAGCGGTATTATAAATGATATGACAATGTGGCGTATTGCATAGGCAGCGGCAATACAAGAAGTTCATAGGCGTATTGTGGAACTGTATCGTATTGCATAGGCAGCGTATTGCATAGGCGGGATAATGTTATATGAGGAGGGGCGGACTGTATCGACAGACAACATATACATATATGACAGCGCTGGGAATACCGCCTGGGAATATAGGCAGCGTGGAGGAATACCGCCTGTGGGAATATATGCAGCGTGGGATATGACAGCGCTATGTATATTAAATGGAGGCGGTGTATGCATTGTGATGAGTCGGGTGCAGAGAATGTGAGGGCGGAAATATATCACAAGTTATGCAGGGTGGAGAAGCGTTGTATATCAACAGTGGAGTGGTATTATAAACAGGGATAAGCAATGCGTAGTGATAGGGGATGGCAGTCAAAGGCTGAGGGAGCGTAAGCGTGTGGAGTATGCAGTGAGGGGGGGGCAGGTAATGGGAAGAGATAACGGATTATGTGCAGGCGATGTATGAGCGATGGAAAGGCCGAGAGGCTGTTTTAAAAAAAATTGGAATGGCAGAGTTGCAGGACTGCAGAATTGCAGAGTGGCACGGGCTGCAATTTGCAGAATTTCAGGGTCTGTAGAATTGCAGAATCTCCAGAAGCTGCAAAAATAGAACTGGGCAAAGATTAAAAAAATGCAGAATTACAGTACAACAATTTAATAGGAGCAGCAAAAACTATTATTAAAAATTGACTGAGCAAAGGAATGAGGGAGTTACACCACAGGCAAAAATGCCAATAGCGGGACTGGCTCTGATACCATGTCAAACCAGGAGGTAACTCCTCAAATCAGAATGTGTATTAGCTGAAGAATGTACATGCATTTATACATGGAGGTGAGGCTATTGGGATTCATCTCCCAATGACTCTTGGCCTTCCTTATTTCCTAACATTATTTATTATACAAATTTACATATCCACACCCATCCCATAGGATTAGGTGTCAACACAATCTCTCAAATCAAAGAAATATTTCGAAACAGACCCATACAAGCAGTGTGATCTATGCTTAGAGTGACAAGAAGCAAAATTGAACGAAAGAGGTAAGAATCATTCAACCAATGCAATCACTCAAACAGATCAAGGGAGCTGAATGCAACCAAACAAGGAATGAAGTTGACCGCGAAACAAAAAGACCCAAACTCCTACAGGAGGCTCAGCATACCAAAGCACTTAAAAACCCTAAGGCTATGATGCTGATAGGAAACAGACAAACAACTAAAGGAAGCAAGCTGTTCACAATAAAAAACAATCCCAAGGCACTCAAGACATATCAAAAAATTACCCAGAAGCACAAGCACTGACCAAAAAGCTTCAAAAAAGACCAAACCCTAAAACCTACAGGGGTCGGTGCGCCTGTTTGGCTGTAATTAGCGCCAAATAGGGGATGGCGCGGGTGCAAAACTAGCAACAAGTGCCAGTCGGCGCAACTGTCTGACCAGAAAGCGCGCCAAGCCAGTTAACTCAGGCAAAAGGAAAAATTTGAAAGACAGAGGTCAGATTTGATCCTCTAGGGCTGAACAAGGGTCTTAGACTCAACAGAATAATCAGAAAAGGCAAAATAAGCAAGCAAAGACCAAAAAGAGGACTTAATGGATGAAAGACAAACTAGCACTGATCCCCAGCGGAGTCGCTAATTTGTTGGTGAGGTAAATCCCCTCTGCAAACAGAGGCGATCCCACTAGCCCTAGAGTGGGTCTAGCCACAAACGAGACAAGCTATAATATTGATTCCTAGTTGACGAATGGATGGATATTCGATAGATGACTTATCAGAGATCCTACGCTGTTGTTGTTGTCGGAAAGAGTGGCTGCCTCTTGCTCCTGGTTTGACAGATCACGGTCTGCTCGCTTTCACGCTCGGACACCTGCACACACACAAGAAACAACGACAATATACAACATACTAATTCACATTCATAACTATTAGTCAGTCGAAGAGGACTAAATCAATTGCATCAGATAATCAACATAACACAATGATGGAACCAACACCATAGTCGAGTATATTAATAAATGAAAGGAAGAGTACAACCAAGCTTCGACGTTGCGGTCTCCTCCAACAGGGTTCAAGCAGAGCGCATCTCACAAAGGCTCATTGGGAATTCGGACGGGACTCTCTCTACGAAATTCTCCTTGGTTCTACCTTCTCAACAACAATTACTCAGCTATTGTATCTCTTCTCCAAGTTTAGCTCCTTGGCTATATGTTCAACTAGCTTTCATAAAGGGAGAAGGCCTGTTTATATAGAGGGAGAGGGAGAGGTTAGGATCCCTATAATTATGGAAGGGAGACCTATCTTCAAGCAGTGTTCCATGGGAGGTGGAAACCACGACCTAAAGAGGGAGATTCGTGGCTAATCAACTTAACCACTTCTAGTGACTCATCCTTGAGGTGGTTAGAAGGAAACTTCCACCTCTATTTGTTAAAAAACATTCCTAAAATAGCTGGCGGGCACTACACTGAGACAGAGCGCCAGGTGGCACGGGCTCTAGTGCAAAGCTACCACATTGGCGCGAGGGGTGAACTGGCAACTCGCGCCAAGGCCAAAACATAGGTTTTGTGTGCTTTTTTGAAGTAATGTCCAATAGGAGATATGATGTCCTTATTCAAAAGGATGCAAAGAAGGTGTTTGCAAAGTATGACACTGCTCACAAGTCACGGGAATGACCCTTCAATATGCGGGGCGAGGGATTGCAGGGACAGTGACAAAATGCTGTGTAACACCTCCACAAAGTTTCGGAGCTAGAGCACATCTGATGCTACCTAAAATCTCAACACTCCCTCTTAGCGAGGAATGTGCTCTAGCAATACTTCACCACTGAAGCATCACCTTGATCTCTAGCATCGATCCCCATGGGGCTGATGCTTGGCCTGCTGTCGTCCATCCAATGCAATGTTTCTTTCTGTACTGTTGTCCATGAATTTGCCATAGTCACTGCACATCTGTACTGCAACTCCCTCTCAAATTGCTGCATCATGCTGCCTATAGCACTACCACTGCTAACTACTGCACTGCAACTCAGTTGTTGAGAAGTAAGCAACTGAAGGAAAATATCTCAACATTTGACAGAAAAGTCAGTTTGGCTGCATCTCATCACTGAAGCACCCTCTGTTGCTGCTCTGCGCTGTCTCTCTGAAGCTATGCGCTGTCTGTTGCACTACACTATACTGCGAAAGCATTGCCTCTGCGTCGCTGATATCCCATCAGCCTCTGCGCTGCTGCTTCCACGCTACTGTTGCCTCTCCTCTGCGCTGCTCCAAACTTCAACATCCCAACACTGCCTCTGCTTCTCCACGATCATCTGCACCCACTGACTCCAATCGTCTTGCTACTGTCTTAAGGCTCACGTAGCTCGTATGTGATCCAAGAGTTTGGGCACCTCAAGGATCTTGCGACTACCATCTGTAGCTACTCTACAGATCTATATTGCCCCACCTCTTCTCTCGAGGTACATGAGCACTAATGGCCACATCATCTTCGCTACCACTGTCCCCTCTACCTGCTGTTGCCTTGGAATTTGAAGCTTCCTTGTCCTTCCTCTTAGGACAAGTACTGGCGAAGTGTCTTCAGTTCACCACATCTGAAGCACCGGACCTTGGATAGGTCCTTCTTCTTCTTCCCTTGCTGTCGCTGTCCCTTAGATGCTAGGGCTGCATCTTCCTCATCCTCCTTCTTTTTCTTGACTCCTCCGCTGCTGAATTCCCTCTTGGTCACCCTCCGGGTCTCCTCCTGTCAAAGGATTGCCCACATGTCTCCCCAATTTGGGAGTTGTGCTACGCCCAAGATACTTTGGACAAAGGTCTCCACTCATCGGTGACTGCATTCAGGGAAATCCTCACCATGAGCCCATCATTCGGAGTTGCCCACATAGCAATCAACTAGTCTTGGATAGTCTGCAATTTGAAGAGGAAGGGATCAATCTCCTCTCCCTTATGCATCTGGAACATCCGCATCTAGTTCTCTAGAAGCATCTTCTGCTGGACGGAGCTTTCTTGATACAGCATGGTCAAAGCTGTACACACCTCTTTTGCTGTCTTCTTCTTGGCAATGTACTGGACCACGCGATCCTTTACTCCATCCATGATCAAGCGCTTAGCCCGCGCTTGATTTTCGTTGAACTTCTTCAGAGCATTCGCATCGGTCGACATAAGTAGGACATTCTTTGCGCGGTCTTTGATACCGTGCTCCTCCAAGATTGTTAGGATTCTGGCTTTCCAGATCGCAAAGTTAGACACATTGTCTAACCTATCTTGATCTCTTAGTCCGTACGGGGCCATCTTTGCTCAAATAGTCGAAACATGTACTCTTCTCGCCTCTACTGCTGTTGCACTCAACAGAAGACCGAATCTGGGTTTCTTGGCGATAGAAACCCTCTAGAGAATCATCTCCCTTTGGCAACTGATTTCCCTCCCGGAAATCCTCTGCCAATTCTTGTCAAGAAGTATCTTTTATCCATAATATGAGCCGACTTCAAGGAGCACATTGACAAGGTCTTGGAGCATATTATTACATCAATAAATTGTCTTTTTCAAGTGTAACATCACTTCATATACATGGCTCTAAATTATATTTATGACAAGACGACAAACCCCTAAACACATCAAGAAGAAGTCTTTGACCTATAATAAAAACTCCTTGCTCATGAAACACACGAGGCAAGCTTTACAAAATACGTTTTATTATCTTTGTCTTCTTCATTACATAAATTTATAATTACAAGTCATTATGAAGACGGAACCTAGTTACACTTTTCAACACTGCCCTCACTGCCCTCTGCACAGTCACTGCATCACTACCTCTCCGTTGCTTCTTCCAGTCTGTTCCTGCACTCCCGACTATTGCTGATACCCTCTCTCTCCAACCTGCAACTCTCCCTCTGATTCAATTTTCTCTTGCCAAACTTCAGCCAGTGAGAAAATCGATCTGCTCGGGCAACTGAGTATTTGCCTGGTGTGTTTCCAAATGCACATCGAAGTCCTTATAATTTTCTTGTTGAGAAATCAACGACCCAAATTAGATTCTAATCAATGGCTTAGATCATATTGACTTGATCTGTCTTTTTCTAGAAGATTCACACCCAGTTCTATTAATACCCTTTAATTATTTTAATTCCCTAAGTTTAGACTTAGGCATCCATTAAAATAATTAATTATTTTAATAAAACCTCCTCTGGGTGGAATTTCCCAAAACAATTTATGGGTATTCTTGAATACATGTGTCCTAGCCTCCCTGCAAATTTTGAGGCTTAGAGCACATCTGATGCGACCAGAAATCAACACCAAGTATCATTATATAGGTAGTTTTATGGTACTTCATTTCTCCCTCTCAATCCTCAATCCAAGCACGCTTATTAAATATTCAAAACTTTTTTATATAATTTTGGCTTCTGTGATCCATCGTAAAATTATGTAGAATTTTTTCTGGTAGTAATTACATTCAAATGAACATTGTTGACACGTTTCAAACCAACCAATGTCGTTCATCATCAGGACTAGGTGAGAGATCAGATCCGGACATTGAGTTTAAATAGATGTAGAAATGGCTAAACTAGCCATTAGGATAACGGCTAGTTTTACTTTGAAATTTAATAATGGCTAGTTCTATATAATTAATTTAATTATTTAATAAAATCCTAACGGCTAGTTTGACAGCTCTACTTGTTCAACCATTAGAACATCTAGGGAGAGATCGACAAATCGACTACTTGTTCAACCATTAGAACATCTAGGGAGAGATCGACACATCGACTACTTGTTCAACCATTAGAACATCTAGTAGCTTCACAACCCCAACCAATATCAATCTTCCAATGTATATGTTCTTGTATGCTAGCACGAAACTTCAGGGTCTTCAACTATTCTAATGCTGCTTAGGTCATCACATTATCCATCTCGATGGAAACTTCCTTCTTCAACTTTTCTATAACACCAAACTCAGCCTCAACACTCTTTAAAATATCCAATTCTCGTTCACAACTTCATCAATCACGGACACAACTTTATTAATCCCAAATAACCATCTGTAGTGATTTAACCTTTCTCCGATCTTCATTCTTTCTTCATAGTCTTCATTATAGCTGTCACAACATGTCCTTCCTCTAAACTAGGGAGATATGCACCTTCTTTATCCAATCTTCTTCTTACTAGGAGATAAATCCATCAACAACTTAACCCCCCAGGCTTTATCATCATATCATCAGAGAACTTCAACCTTTCGGAACATCATTCCTTGTTTGGCAGCAAGGTCATCAACAATTTATACTTCGATGTTACCAAGATTCTTATAGCTCCCTCTTTCCATCATGCTCAACATCATCATCAAGTCATCATCGAGTATGAGGTAGGTAAGCATCTTCAGCATCTTGAAGACTATGTACCTGTAAAACTTCAACAACAAGTACAACCAAACACAAATATATATGTACAAGAGCATGAAGTCAACTTATCAATATAGATTTAGCATGCCATTATTATGGGTGCATCTAGGGTTATCAAAACAATCAAAATTTAGATATTCAAAACCTAAACCTAGTTAGGTTTACAGTCAACAAGGGTTATACCTTTTATGCCCTAGACTTCTTATAACAAACTTTGCGGGTTTTGTCACAAACCTTAGATTCCAACATCAAGACTAAATAACTAAATCAAGTTACGACTTTAATCATAGTGAAAGAATTTTTCATTATCATGTCGTAGAATCTCATATCAATCTCTACTAGGGGTTTTTTGTTGTAAACCCTAGATACAATCATCAAACCTTCAGTGTTAGATCTTCAACAATTTTGACCAAGCTAGGGTTTTAATCATACATAAGCACATACACCTAGGGTTTCATTCCTAGGATATTTCATTAATTATTACAAGAGTTTTGTCATCAACCCCAATTCATCAAACCCTAAAAATATAGGGTTTCATCATATAACCTAGACATCAACACCAAAACCTAAAAATCTAGGGTTTCATATCATCAAGAGATTAGGATTTCATTATATGTTCTAGACTTTATCAACAAACCCTAAGTAGGCTAGGGTTTTATAGTGAACCCTAAAGATTAGCGCAACCCTAGACATGAAAGTTAGCAAAATGATCATACCTTTTATGATGAAGACTTGTTACAAGTCTTATGATCTTAAACATACCTTGAAAGTCTCCTTCTCCAACAATGCTTCTTTTGAGACTCAAAACTTCCTTTGAAGGCTCCCTCTTAATCTAGCAACAAACCTTTCTTTTAGAATATTCTTGCAAATCTTCCTTTTTCAAGGGAAGCATAAAAGAAAGGGTTCTAGTCAAATATAGGAATGGAGTTAGATCCATAGAGGAAACCATTAACAATGTAATAAAAGAAACAAAGAACATAATACTTATCTTTTTATAGAGTCTCCCTCTCAACATTTTTAAGATCCATCATGGTGCACAAGGATCCAAAATACTTACCAAGTTACCATTCCTTCTGTACATCATGCTCTTCATAAGATCAACATATCTTTCTAAACTTTTGCTTTCTTCATTATGTACTTGCAACATTTATTGACAAGTACTACCAAAATACACAAGTACAAGAGTATAATTATGATATGGAGTCCATAGAGAGGGAGAATTCTAAACCTTCAGTCTTAGTGTGTTACCTTTCTAAACATTAGTTCTAGAGTTTGAATTTTAAATTCTACCTTCATTTCACCCTAGACCGTCTACAAACCCTAGAGACCAAAACTAGGGTTTCTATGAGGGAATATAATAGGGTTAAGGTTTCTCTTTAGGTTTTTCAAATACTAAAAGTGTTTACAAAAGCTTTAGATGTCAACAAACTTCAATAATATGAAGATTACAAACCCTAAGAGAAATACTAAAACACTAACCTAATTTAAGTTAGATCTTGAATGAATAAAGCAATTATACACACCTCAAAAACTACTTACCTTGGTCTTCCAAGATCTGCTGCAAGAGTTTCTTCAAGATGCCACGATCTACTTATGCTGGCTTTTCACAACAAAGCTAGTCCCAAGATGCTAGATGTGTCTTCAACAATAGGGCTGGTCCCTCCTTTTAAAGAGTGTAGACAACTCCTTATTCTGTGTATGATCCTTTGACTAGGGCTTCAATAACCACTATAATGAACTGCTTAAAACAGGCCTAGTATGCCTTATACAACAGTAATTTTACTTTATGCTTTAGGTTGGTTTCTTTTCCATTCTATAGACTCGGTCTTCTATATATATGTACTGGTATTTGTCCTCTTCCACAAGTATCTCAAATTCTTTTCAAAGTTTGTAATGACTGTAGCTTTAAAGTAGGTCTAGATAGCCTCTATATATCTCGATCTTTTCTTTGATGACTGTTGAGAAATCTAGGGCATAGAAATTAAGTGATTTCTCTTCTTATGATAACTGCTTGTGAATGCTTTTTACTTATTTAGTTTAGGATCTTCTCTTTACTTAGATTATTATAATTTTCTTCTTCATCAAACAACTACCAATGCATAAACAATAAAGATACAAGAGACAAAATGTAGGTGATCAACCAGGGCCAAAACCTTTCCAATATTGAGAGGAAAACCCAAACGAATTCTTCTTCTTATAGAAACTTCAATTGATGAATACCAAGACCATGACCTAAACCCTTGACACAACGACCTCTCCAAGACCAAGTCACAAGACCCTTCTTCACTGCTTCTTCCTCTTGACAAAGTCAACTTTGGTCAACCTCATCTTTAGCATTGCTAATTTCGACTATTCTGAATTTCGACTTTCTTCCACTGACCTGCAACTCTCGACCTACCTGTACCTTTGCAATACTCATGTGTGGGATGTTTTGGAGATACTTTCCTTCTTCCCTTAACTAGGAGTCTTATCCTTGTGACCTCAGCTACCTTATATGCTGATATAGTAACCTTCTTCTTGGCTTCTTCTTTGGCTGATGAAACCCTACTGCAGAACCCTAATCCCTGTCACATGTGCAAGGTAGAATGTCCAAGAACAGTGCCATTATACTTCAGATTCTTTTCTTTCTTGCTGTGCTGGATAAGATGCTTCTATATCTCTCTTTTTCGCACTTCTTTTGTGTTTCAGATGCTTGATTGAGATACCTTCAAATGGAGGCCGAGACCTCTATATATAGTGTACTGTCTTCTCAAATTTGGGCCGATTTCACCTTGTACTTTAGGCCGACATGTTGTCTAGAAACTTCTTTAATACTGAATTGAGGTATATCTTGTGACGGAGGGTAATTGACACACATAAAATCACCTTTAACAATATGTAACATGTCTTCAATACATGACATTGTCTTCCTAGACTTTATGACTTGATGACAAAACCTAACAAATCTCAATGGGAGATTCTACTAAAAATATAATTCCTTGCTCATGAAACCCATGCAAAAATAATTTTATTTTTCTTCTTTACATTAATTACATAAAATCACAATTACACATGTCATTATGAAGACCGAACCTAGTTACACTTTTCAACAATGATTGATATGACTGATATGACTGATTCTATTCCATAAGAGATACTCCAATCTTGTGATTTGGTCACCTTTGTAACTTATGCACAAAGCATTACGAATTCGAATCTCTGTTGGTAAATTTAGATGCACAGAACTTATATGATTTCAGACCCTAGACTTTTATGCCCAAAATCTTGCTCCTTCAATTAATTAGACCTACAAGCCCAGGTCTGCAACTTTCGGGTGTCTTTTCCTCAGATTGGATGACTGTGGTATGAAGAAAACTTAAGGAGCAATTCCTTTTTGTTGTACTACTGATCCTTCTTGAAAATGGTAGACCTTGATTTCTTTTGATTCCAACTTGATCTTCAAGCCTGCCTTTTGTTTCTTCACCACAACTCTGATACCATGTTGGAAAATCATAAAGGCAGAAATATTTTCTTAATTTGATAATTATTTGTGATCTTTTAGTTATCTTCTTATAACTCTTCTTTAATTTCTTTATGTCTTCTTATTATTAAGTAACTACCAAAACAAAACATGAAGATCAATGACACAAGATGTATGCTCTTAGCCAGGGCAAAACCCCTCTTTGAGGTGAAAACTCAAAAATATCTTCTCTTCTTCAAGAACCAAATCTAATGAGACAGCCAAGATCTTTTGACCAAGACCAAGACCTTCCAACATCCACCAAGTCAGCCTATCACAATGACAAGTCAAACTTTAGTCACATATTCAAAAGTCAACATAAATAAACTCTCCAAAAGGGTGAACTAGGGTATTGGCCCTCACTGCAATCTTGAGATTTTCGGCCCGCACCTTTGGCCTTGCAACATGCCTTAGTCTACTTCGCACATGTGGCAGAATGACAAAATTTCATCTTCTTTCTTTTGTACAAGAGTCTCCTCTTCTTCGCTATGATCTTTCTTATCTTTTAGGCTCTTCAAACTCTCTCTTTCATCTTGGAAAATTGCATATTGAATCTCCATTGTACTTGTCTCCAAACTAGGTGGAGTCCTTTGCAATATATAGTGGTTTGAGGTTGTTCTTTGAGGCTGACATGAGGATCTTCAGGCCGACTTGTAGAGTGAGTAGGTCGACTTGTTGGTGGTGGAGTAGATGGCCAAATTACATCAGTATAATTATATTTCTTTGATAAAAAATGCCCAATAAGAGTCTAGATCATAATAACAAGGACATAGACTCATGAATCAACACTAAAAACACAGAATGAGTGCTTAGACCTACAAACAAAATAAACAAAGCATGAAACCCATGCTAGTAAATAATTTACTTTTACAAATAATTTTCCTCTTTCTTTCATCATGACTCAAATACAGTGATGAAGACAAAGACTAAATACATTTCTCAACACCTCCTTACACCTTAGTTCTGACACCATGTTGAGAAACCAATAGGTTAGCAAATTAGGGTTGATTTCTCTTTCATGATAATTACTTGTGAGAGTTTGTTGGCTTTTTATTATTATGTTATGTTCTTCTTCATCAAGCAATTGTCAAAATGTACATGAAGATCACAAAGAAACAAAAGAACACAAGAAATTAGGCTCTCCAAGCTAGGGCCAAAACCTCACAAGGGGGAAAACCCCAAAAATTCCTATTCTTATAGAATAAGATCAAAGTGAGATATCCAAGACCCAAGACAAGACCAAAATTCTCCACAAATGCCCCCAGTCAACCCACCTTTCAAAACATTTCCAACCAATTCAAAGACAACCCAAGTCAATAGTGGTCAACTCCCTTCAAAACTGGTCAAACTTGAAATTTCAGACCTATAGCGACTTCTGAGATTTTTGGCCCCTTTAGTAGCTTTTGAAATTCGCACGTGTGAGAGAATTAAGGCAAAAAAAAGATTTTTGACCTTCGTTCTCTCCTTTGACTTACTTTGACTTTTGCTCTTCCTTCTTGATTTTTTCACTGATTTTTCTCTCTTGTTGCACAAAAATCTAATTGTGATGTGATGCCAAATCAGGTCGAACTCTTCTTGTATTTATACGCTTCCTAGGAGGTCGAATAGATGCCTCTTCAAGGCCGTCTTGTCTAGGAGGGCTGACTTGGTCTTGTGGAGGACAAATTTGACTTTTTGACTTATTACAAAATTTTCTTTCTTTTCTTTCAAGATGTCCAAATAAGACTTGACTCAAATAATTTTCTTTTGACTCAATAAACCCTAACAAGCATGAAGAACATGCTTTGACTAGAAAAATAATAAAATTTATTTTTCTTCTTTTTCTTTTTGCTTCTATATGAAATACATATTGATATAAGTACATTGATAATTATGAAGACCGAACCTAGTTACATTTCCAACAAGGTATTCTGTGCCAATCCATGTTTTAGTCCCTCTTAGAGAGAAAGGAATTTTGCACTAATCTAAGTTTGATTCTAAATGTCCAATCTTTCCTTTTGTTAAGAGCTTGGTTAGAATATTAGCTACTTGTTAATTTGTGGAAATATACTCTAGCTTCATCGTTCCCTTTTGAATCTTGTCTTATATGAGGTGATATCTGATCTCTATGTGCTTGTTGGTCAATGTTGTCATTGATGTCAATATGGCATTGTTGAAGATGCCCTAAAACCTAACTGCTTGACTAAACCCTAATCCATTGATGAACATTGATTGGTGCCAAATGCATTAAGAGTATTGATTGAATTGCAAACCCTACGAATGGTTAGACCCTAACTCTAACCTTTGATTGAAAACCCTAGCCCTAAACAATGTCACAGGGTTCGCCGAATTTGAACAAATTCGAACTTGAAGGCGAACCTAAAGACGAACCTGAAGCCAAATTTTATAATTAAAAAAAAAAATTTGGGGTTTGAGGTTAGAGTTCGAGCAGTTTTTGTCAGTTGTTTTAAGGTTTATAAGAAAAACCATGGGCAACACATGGTTTACTCTTGTTCTGCTTCCCACCAATTAGTTTCCCACGGTGGCCACTAGTTTGTCTTTATTTACCATGGTTGTCAATAGATTTTCACAAGCCAACTTCAGCCTGAGTGTACTCGTTCTATTGTGGTCAGTGTTGTATTCTCTGCAATTTCCTGAATTCAATTTCTAGACGCTGCTTGTCCCCGCCTCCTGGAGCGTGAAGTGAATAGTGGTTGTGGTTTGTGACTCATGTGTGCTCATTGCTATTCATATAACTTTATTGATTGATTTTTATTTATTATTATTATTATTATTATTATTATTATTATATATATATATATATAGTCGAACTTAATGCCGAACCTCATGCGAACCTCAACGAAAAATTCGAATTTGAATCGAACTTAATCGTTGCCGAACTCAAATTCGTACCCGAACCATGTGACATAGGCCCTAAAGTGCATTTAAAAATGAAACCCTAGCTTACAAGAAGCTTGGAAACCCTAAGTTTGTAAAACCCTAATTCTATGTGAAGCCCTAGTTGAAGCAAGCCTTAAATACCCTATTTTTCCCTAGCCTTTGTCCTCCGCTTGACTAAGGAAACCCTAGCCTATGGTGCTGCCCTAAACAAACCCTAAGCAAGTCCTTGTGCATTAATGTATTATTGATGATGCCCTAAGAAAGGCCTAATATGCAAGCTACCCTAGACAAGAATTAAAATCCTATTTTCATAAATTGCAAGGCTGAAAGCCCTAAACTCAAAATCTCCTAGACAGTGATGAAAAAAATATTATTTTCCGCCATTTCGAGACATCATCTTAAAAAAAAATCTTTATACCAGATAAAAGAGGGCTTCAAGCCCTTTCCAACAAGTATCCATATGCTCTCTAACTCTTTGCTATTTGAGAGATATTAATTTTTTAATTATGACTGTCAAAAGTGGCAAAGTCTGCCAAGACAACTTGTGTAGGCTCTGTCCAATCTGAACAAACACGTCCCTTCACAACACATTCAAGCAAATATAAATACCTAACTATGCTCCTCATTTTGGTCAAGCAAGTAGAGGAAAAAAGACTCGAATTTGAAGTGAAGAAAGAGCTCTAATAAAGGACGAAATTTGAAGAAGAACTCGTGGGCTAAAGCAATGACTCAGTGGTCAAAAGGTCAGAGAGCAAATTCAGTGAAGGGAAGAGAAATCTCAAGAGAAAAATCGCAAGAAAAGGGGACATATATAGAGCACATCATAGAGAAAAAATATAAGAGCATAGAAGCAGATAAAAGATTGTTGAGTTGAGATATAACGGAAATCATAGAGCAGTGAGATAAGGCACATCAATGAAAAACACCTGAAGAATATCTCTCATCTTGTGAACTAATTGATGAAGATGGTTTAAAAAGGGTTTATTTCTTTGGATCTCTTTGAAGTCTTATGATAATATGCGCACAACCAATCATTGTGGACATGTGACAGAAATACCTCTGCGAATTAAAGAACAATGACATATTGACCTGTGGGTTTTGGTGTAATGACAATCATGATTCCATCAATTGGTATCAGAGCCAGTATCATCCGTCTTAGCCTAATAGCTGGAAGGTAGATCCTTAGAACACAAATGGAAAGGTCAAGGAAGAAAAGCTCCAAACCTTATGAAGATGTCTCTTTCTCAGTCAAAAATTTAGATGAATGCTAGGTTGACAAAGCTCCCATGTTGAATGGAACAAATTTTGATGTATGGAAGGGAAGAATGAAATTATTTTTGATGGCTCAAGGTTTTGAAGTATGGGAATCTATGGTTACTGGAAGCATGATGGAAGATGAGTCCAAGGAATTTAATGCAAGAGCAATTGAGGAAACCTTGTGTGGCGTATAGAAATTTTCATCAACAAAATAGATTTGGGAAAATTTTCAAGATCTTCATTCAAAAGGACTTTTGCTCATAACCTCAAATGATGAAAGCAAGGAAGAGCAATGAAGACCTGGAAGATGAAGACCAAAAGAAGAAGTCGCTCACTTAAAACTTGAAGAGGAAGAAAGATCTAAAGATCTCAAGGAATTGCATCAAATAGAGAAGATACGAAATGAAGAAGTAACCTACTTAACAAACCAACTAAAGGAAGCAAAGAAAAGGGAAGGCAATTTAACAAACCATCTTGATCTTAGGAATTGAACAAAGTTGAAGCAGAAATTTGTCAATATAAAGAAGATGTTTCCTCTCTTAAAACTCAGCTAGAAGAAGCAAATAAACAACCACAAGGAGCTGAAAAAGTGATGGAAGTTTTGGCCCTTCTGGAAGGACATGTTGTTGAAGCAAAAAATGAAAGAAATGCCATGGCATGCCAACTAGAAGAAAAGCATGAAGATATCTCCAAATTGAAATCAGATGTCACCTCTCTCAAGGCCCAATTATGTGAAGCAACAAGAATGAGGGAAGAAATGGAGAACTATCTAGCAAAGAAGGATGAAGAATCAAGAAGATGAAAGAAGAAATTGATATCCTAAGGAAAGAAGTTGATTAGCTAAAAAAGAGTCTAAAGAGCTCTCAAACCCTAGATGAAATCCTAAGTCATCAAAGATCCCCCCTTGATAAATTAGGTCTTGGTTATGCAGGTGAATCCTCAAGCAAAAATGATGCAAACCCAAATGCATCTAACAACAAGGATGTGGAGAAGCTTGGAAGAAATGTTGATGCCCCCAGTTCCAACAAAATCAAGATAACCTTGAAAGAAACCCTACTTCGAGAAGGTGTGCAAAAGATGTCAAGAATGCAAGAGGCAATGCGATATCTGTTGATTTTTATATCATCGGAAAGTGTTCTAAGTCTCATTTTTGGTAGAGAGGCTTAGACATCAGTTATCCAGAGAACCCATAAATTGTTTGTGGAAATTCCACTTGGATATGACTTTATTAAAATAATTAATTATTTTAATGCAGACCCTAAGTATAAACTTAAGGAAATTAAATAATTAAAGGGTATTAATAGAGCAGAGTGTGAATCTTCTTGAAGACGAAGATCAAGTCATCTTTTAATCTGAGCCATTGATTAAAGATATAATCTTGGTTGTTGATTCATCAATGAGAAGACTATAAGAAGAGACTTGAAGGCCATTTGGAAATTAAGCCGGGGACACTCTCAGTACTCGAAGGAAATTGATTCTGAAGCAAGAGAATTCGATTTTAGTGGGTGAGTTTGTAGAGGCTGGGTTGCAGAAGCAAAATGAGGGAGGAGTTAGTTATCGGGAAACAGAACTCAGGAGGGTGAAGGGAAGGGTGAGCTGATCAGCAGCAAGAAACCCTCCATGCAGAATCATGCAGTCTAGAGAGGGACTGCGCAGAGCATTCACGCTGGATGACGCAGAGGGTGAAGGAGGTCACCCCGAGGGTTCGAAAATTGTCTGGAAGGTCTAGAAAATCCAACCAGGTGTTTGCTAATTTTTCTTTGCTCATCAGACTCTTGTAAATGTACTTTCCATTTGTGAAGATAAATATAAAACCCTCATCTGCTGCACCGGTTTTCTCACATTGGGTTTTTCCGAGGACAATTTTTCAAAAACATCTGTGTTCATGTGGTTATCTCTATTGTGCTATTGGTGTAAATTATCTTTCTGTTCTTATGCTCTTAACGATAGTGAAGATCTACAAATGTGTTTATTTTAGAATTTACTGAAGCATCTGTAAATAACTGTTAAATTTGGACAACTAGGTCCAAACTCCATGTTGTGATGCTCAAATGACGATCCCAATATTTTTTTTGGATTCCTCTTTCGGAGAGGTGTACGATTGATCTAAAGATCATCTCGATCGAATGAGCAGAACATGTACTTTGAATTTATTCCACTTATGTGCTAGGTTGACCTGGAATATAATATAGACTTAAATGTCTTAAAGAACGTGTCACACACTCCCAAAGATGCCTATATATTGGAGAGACTTGGAGTTCATTATACACACAATGTGTGGAAGATTTTCTTCTCTCTTGATGGTGATGGAGCTGCATTCTTGGTGCTGTGTATTTGTGGAGTATTCTTTGTTTGGGTTGTCTTGGGGTTGTGTGTGACACACTTGGTTGAATGACCTATTGGAGACTTTGCTGGTAGAAGCATTCTGCCGATCGCTGTAACGCCACCATTCATCATCTTTGTTTTGGCTTGTCTTCCATCGATCTATTAGTATGTTCTATCTGCTTCAGTATTTTGCGCCCTAATCTGAAATGGCATAGAACATGTTCTCAAATTAACATGGTATCAGAGCTGAGGTGAAGACAAAGCCCAAATTTGTGTTGAAACAAGTGCAACACTTACAAAGAGAAGAGCTTGTTGAAGGCTAAGAAATCTATGAGGGGCCGCAGCAACAAAAGGACAGAACATTGAAGGGTTTATAGGGTTGTTTGAAGTCTATTTTGGGTGACCGAGTGTAGGAAGAGAGGCCGAGGTCCCTTGGAAGAAGACCGCAGCCAAAGTGATTGTTTTAAGGGTTGTTTGATGGGTGGATAACCCTCATAAGAGGCTGTTTGTATACCTGTAGGTTGCCGCTATGTATAAGGGTTTGTATTTCCCTAAAGGAGTAGTGTGGAGGGGCAACCTCCCATTGAAGGGCAGCCACAACAAAAAGGGAAAAAAATTATGGGTCAGATTTGAAGAAAAAAGGGCTAAGAATAAAAGCTTCAATGTATATGATTGTGGCCTTCAGCATTCGAAAATACGACAAATACTTCAGTGCTGGTCACCTTAGACCAGTGCTCGTTGCTGCCTTTCTAAAAATCATTCGAAGCATCCTCTGCCAAATCCACGAGAGCTGCAGCAAGAGCTCCAGTTTGCTGGCCACGAAAGTAGCGAGGAAACATCGAGTCGAATATTCATTATTAAAGGCGTATAAATTTTATAACGGGCCCGATTATTTAGACGGTTGCACAAATCGTCGCCTGTCCACCGGAATTGACGTAAAGGACGATTACAGAGGTTGTAAGCACACACCGCCCCCATCCGCAGCTTGTTGCACAACAAGAACAATTGGGTTCTGTCAGAGTTGGGCCTCCTCCCGAAACAGTAGCAGCGTTACCTGTCATTCAACGTCGCGGTGCTAGAGGGGTCGGATCTTCAAAGCACACTCTAATGCGTTTTGCTAAGAAATTGAAAAGCAATTTAAATTTTTTTTGGGCAAGAGCGACATCGATCGAATAGGATAGAGTCACATATGGAGCAGTGTGGTCGAGATTATGGTACTGCATGTTGAAACGCATGAGTCTGTCGGGATGATTATTGGTCAAAGGGTGATATCGTGGCTAAGCAGAGCGGCAGATCAAATGGAATGTTCGAAGAGGTTTTGACTGTCGTGCGTTATTTCAAAGGACGAGCATGACGATGTCCCTTGATCGCTGAAGCATACGTCAGATATCTATATCGACTATGATCTGCATAGACCAAAAATATCCTCTCCTCTAAAAGTTGAAACTCTCCGGCCAGGAGTAATTTTCTGAGTGGCTCGATCCAATTGTCTGTGAATTCAAGGAGGTTGAGTAGCCTACTTCTGATGAAATGAAGTCGATAAAATAGTGTCAGAACCGGCTTCTTAATAGTATCGAACTCCAATTTGCGGATGGAATTCATCTTTTCAGCAAAAGCTGCATCTTGGATCTATTCAAAATTATCAATATATTTGGGCCGAGAATTTGATCCCTGTAGCAGAACGCAGTTTTGACATGGATCGATTAATGGAAGTTTTGTTGAAGCTGATTGTAGAAGCCAAATCCACTCTCGGTTTGGAAAGCAGATTTGGTCCTGGAGAAGCTCTAAATATAGACAACAGTTATAATGGAAGGAAGCTCGGTCCACCTGAAGTGATCTCAATTGCAGAGGACCAAAACATTAGGTTCTCCTACCTATTATAGCACATATACCCTGAAGAGGACATATTGTCTTATTTTTTCTGTGTTTCAATCAAGGGTTAAAAAAAAACGCACTTCTAACTCTTATAAGTTTGGTCATGCGGATAACTTGTGTGGAGAGCCTGGATAGCAAGTCAAAAACTGTGGACAACACTTTGGAAGGGCCAGATTTGTGTTAGCTCAGACCTATCACAAATTAGAGGACAACTGTTAATTTCATGTCAGATCCCTTGAACATAATCTACATATAGTGCCTTGTACCTGTTTCCCTTGGGAAGGCTTAGATTTATGAAGGACTTAAAGTAACCATTACAGTCCTATGAATAATGATGAATGAGAAGTAGACATTAAAGTAGTGAACAGTGAACCTGGATGGATGTATAAGAAGATCTTGACAGAAGACATATTGGAACTGATCGTTGTCCTGATTTTGAAGAGGAACCGTTGTGAGGACACCTTTCAGGCATTCTGGGTGAAGTGTTTATTGGAACACCTCAGGAATGTCCGTTCTCTGGAGCATTGATGTTCTCAGCAAAGGTTACTTTGCTTATCAAGAAGGAAGGGTTTGAACAAGAGATATAGCAGATGCATGGGCAGATTGCTCCGACAATCAGTGTTATAGTTGGCATCCTCTACTACAATAAGGATTTCAGCAGTTAAAAGCTTCTTTGGATTACAATATTGAAATTGTAATAACCCTGCCAAAGTTTTGTTCAACTATAAGCAACAATCTCATCTTTCTCAAGGTTGCTCCACTGTTGCTATAGTCTGGTGATGATGTTTGGAACAAATGATTGGCATAATCAGACTTGAAGATGATTATTTCAAGGTATTCTCCTAGAGGTAATATCACTATAGCATCTTAAAGACAAGGAAAGGCTAGAAAATGACTTTAGCAGAAGCCATAAAATCCCGGTAGAATTGATGTTCTTGACACATGGTTCTCAGAAATATCTACAAGAACATCTTGATGACTATAATTCGAGCAAGTTCATCTTTATGACATATAAAGCAAAGCCTGTAAAATTTTTTTTGGACAAGTGATATATATGATAAAATCATGGCAACACTGAAAACAATGATACGACAGTATATGATACATGTCAAGATGCATGACAGCTATATGACAGTATATGGCTATGATTCTTGGATGTCTTTGACTGCAGGAGAATAAGATTCAGGACCTTGAGTTCAAAACTCCTTTCCAAGTTGGTGTTTGGATGCCCCCATTTAAAATAGATGTTTTCTCTCACAAGAGAAGCTGGCATTAAGAGGGAGAATACAACTGTATATGCTCTTGAACTAATATCATTGCTGAAAGAAAGAAGACCCTCATGGCTCGAAGACATATGGCTTCAAGGGGAGAAATTCTGGAAGAAAACCAAGAAGCCATATAAATACTAGAGGTATCTAGCTGCCATGAGTACAATATGAGCCTGGATCATTTGAAGAAGCTGTAAAGCATCAAGTCTGGAAGGATGCAAGGATGATGTCTGGGATATGGTCCCTAGACCACAGGACAAAGCTGTGGTCACCTCGATACAAGATCAAGCATGGATCTGATAGATAATGTGTTCCCTGAGATTTCTTTCTAGGAAGGCATTGATTATATTTGCACCTATTACCCTTGTTGCTACTCAAGGATGGAGTCTTCATCAGATAGATGTGAAGATCACATTTTTGCATGGTGCAATAAAGGAAGAGGTGTATGTAGAGCAACCTTTGGGGTTCGAAGTCTAGGATCAGGACACCCATGTTTGCAGGTTGAAGAAAGCCCTCTATGGGCTGAAGCAAAGCACCCAGAGCTTGGTACAAGAGGATGGATAGCTACCTGATGAGGCTAGGCTTCACTCGTAGTAATGCCGATCCGAACCTTTACTTCAAGGTTGATAGAGAGAAGCCTCTCTTTCTGGTGTTGTATGTGGACGATCTCTTCCTGACAGATGTTGACCCTCTCATTCATCAGTGTAAGAGGGAGCTCACTTCTGAGTTCGAGACGAAGGACCTAAGACTAATACATTACTTCTTAGGCCTGGAGGTCTGGCAGAGACCTGGCGAGATTTTCCTTTCTCAAGGAAAATACATTGTGAAGCTTTTGGAAAAATTTGGTATAGTGGACTGGAAGTCCGTGTCGACACCGATGGAGCTCAACTTTAAGAAGTTGAGTGGCAGTGCTGATGGGCCTATATTAGCTAATCCTACTGAGTATCGTCAACTCGTAGGGGCCCTGTTGTTCTTAGTGAACACCCGTCCGGACGTATGTTGTGCAATGAACACTTGGAGACAACACATGGTTGATCATAACATTCACTAGGTTGGTGCCAACAAACTCTTGAGATATCTCTGTGGCACGTTAGACCATGGGTTGAGATACACTGCCAGGAGCATGACACTCCTTGGATATACTGGTGCCGTTTGGGCTGGCAGTGTGGTGGATTGCAAGAGCACATCTGGATGTTGCTTCGCACGTAGATCTACTTCGGGCAGGAAACGAAAGTCGGTAGCCTTGAGCACCGCTGAGGCCGAATACATTGCAGCATGTATGGCCCGCTGTGAAGTCACTTGGTTGCGAAAGATTTTTAGTAAGTTGTTCGAGCATGTGCTAGATGCCACCATTATCCTTTGTGATAACCAGAGGGGGATTCGTTTGTCAGAGAATCCCGTGTTCCAATTGATCCAAGTATGTTGATGGTTGGTACCACTTTATCCGGGATATGGTACAACGAGGCGCCGTAAGGCTCGATCATATAGGAACTGATGAGCAGGTCGCATATATTCTCACAATGCCCTTGGGGAAGGTCATGTTCCTAACCTTCCGTGAGAATCTTGGAATCATGGAACGACCCTATTTAGAGGGTCCTGTTGGACGATGAGCTCTGGGAACTCCAAGGGGGTTTTGGGGATAAATTTGGTGTTATAAGCAACCACAGGGCTAGGCTTGCCGAACCTAGTTGGTGTGCTTCCGCCCCTCCGTGATGATATTGAGATGGTTTACCTCTCTTTGATTTGTGCCCTGTATGCATCCTACCCATGGAGTTTCGGGCTCATGGGAAGTACCTCTCATTTGGCCAATGAGGTGGGAAATGTGAATAGAGACCATAGCAAGACTGATGGACGCATCGTAGTTTGTCATACTCTCTGTGTCTAGGGTGGCACGAGTCCAACCACTTGATCTGGGATCAAGTTTATTGAGGTTTAGGACCTCCAACTGACTTCGGGTTAGTGTAACTAACTTCGGGTTAGTATATGACTCTCTTGAGTCCTAGTGAGGTTTCGGACCTCCAACTGACTTCGGGTCAGGTAAACTAACTTCGAGTTGGTATGAGACTCTTTGTGAGTCCTCTAGAGGTTTCAGACCTCTGGGCTGTCAGTCGGGAATGATGTCTTTGTGACTGACCCACTTCTGTTCTGAAATAAAGAGGCCAGCAAAGCAAGTTACGGCGGGATGATGCACGATGTTTGGATTGCACTAGTGGACGGAGTTCTCCCTAGTTGAGAGGGAGTGTTAAATTTGGACAACTAGGTCCAAACTCCATGTTGTGATGCTCAGATGACGATCCCAATATTTTTATTGGATTCCTCTTTCGGAGAGGTGTAAGATTGATCTAAAGATCATCTCGATCGGATGAGTAGAACATGTACTTTGAATTTATTCCACCTATGTGCTAGGTCGGCCTGGAATATAATATAGACTTAAATGTCTTAAAGAACGTGTCACACACCCCCAAAAATGCCTATGTATTGGAGAGACTTGGAGTTCATTATACACACAATGTGTGGCAGATTTTCTTCTCTCTTGATGGCGATGGAGCTGCATTCTTGGTGCTACGTATTTGTGGAGTATTCGTTGTTTGGGTTGTCTTGGGGTTGTGTGTGACACACTTGGCTGAATGACCTATTGGAGACTTTGCTGGTAGAAGCATTCTGCTGATCGCCGTAACGCCACCATTCATCATCTATGTTTTGGCTTGTCTTCCATCGATCTATTAGTATGTTCTATCTGCTTCAGTATTTTGTGCCCTAATATGAAATGGCATAGAACATGTTCTCAAATTAACAATAACTTATCTCATAAGTAGGAGAAATAAACCAAGTATTGCAGAAATATTTTCCTCTTGAAAATTTCACAAATATCATCAAAGGATCTCAAGGCAGAAAGACTTCAGAAGTTCATCAAGGCAAGCTCCATCCTCTAGGTACCAAAGTATATTTTTTGGTTATTTCTTTTCTTGTACAAATTTTAAGCACATGGCAAAGGATTTTAGGGCATACAATAAGGACAAATATAATGGCCCTCTTTAGCCTCCTAAAAGCAACTTTGCAAGAAGAATTCATGCCTCCTCATTGATAAACAAGCTGAAATGCATCAAATGCCATAACATTGGACATATGACTCATGATTGTAACTTGACTTGGGTTCCTAAACAAGCTAAAACTATGACTACCAAGCAAGAAAATAAAGTTACACAAGTTTGGAGAAGGAAACAAACTGAATAAGAAAGTGTCTTAGACACTCAAGGAATCAACTCATGTTGTTGATCTGATGAGTACGTCTTTGGCAAATATGATATTCCAAGTTTTGATGATGAGATTCTGCCAAAACGGGTACCACGCATAAGCTTGTGATTCTTGACCATTCTTGCAGAGGATATCCGTGAAGAGCCCTGTGACACCCTTGATGAGTCACACATGGACAATCATGCTATGAGACACAGAGATATATCTTCTAATGGATCATCTCTCAGAAATTTTACAGAAAATTTTGTTTGACAAGTTGGTCTCTCTTGCATAAAGATATCATCTACTTGGTTCCTTTCCATGAAAGCATGAAAAGGCTTAGGGGGAGCAAGTCCATTGAAGAACATGATCCTTTGTCCTCACTACACATCCGATGGACCATTGTTGAAGATGCCTTCCACTTGATCACAAAGTAGTAATCATTCTTGGGTTCCATAAACAAAAAGGAGAGCAAGAGGAGTTTTTGCAGGAAGGGGGAGTTGGTTGATGCAAACTATGGGCATCTCTCTTGTGCCACATTGTCAAAAGAAGGAAAGCATGATGACAGGGGGAGTTACATGAAAATGACAAAAAGGAGCAACATGGCAAGCATGATAGGGGGAGCAACATGAAAAGAACAAGAATGATAGGGGGAGTACTTGCTTGGAAGACTTTGACAAGAAAAGTACCCCATTTTCCATTGATGTCAAAGGGGGAGAGAATGCTGAAAGGGCGAGAATATTGCCACCAATGACAAAGAGGGAGATTGTTGGTCAAAGTTGTCATTAAGGTTAATATAGCATTGTTGAAGATGCCTTAAAACCTAACTACTTGACTAAACCCTAATCCATTGATGAGCATTGATTGGTGCCAAATGCATTAAGAGCATTGATTGAATTGCAAACCCTATGCATGACCAAACCCTAACTCTAAGCATTGATTGAAAACCCTAGCCATAAAGTGCATTAAAAAACGAAACCCTAGCTTGCAAGAAGCTTAGAAACCCTAAGTTCGGAAAACCCTAATTCTATGTGAAGCCTTAGCCGATGCAAGCCCTAAATACCCTATCTTTCCCTATCCTTTGTCCAACGCTTGACTAAGGAAATCTGAGCCTATGATGCTGCCCTAAACAAACTGTAAGCAAGCCCTTGTGCATTAATGTATTATTGATGATGCCCTTAGAAAGGCCTAATATGCATGCTACCCTAGACAAAGAATAGAAATCCTATTTTCATAAATTGCAAGACTTAAAGGCCTAAATTCAAAAGCTTCTAGACAATCATGAAGAAGATATTTTTTCCGCAATTACGAGACATCATTTAAAAAAAAATATTTATACCAGATTAAAGAGGGCTTCAAGCCCTTTCCAACAAGTATCCATATGCCTTCTAACTCTTTGCCATTTGAGAGATATTAATTTTTTTAGTTATGACAGTAAAAAATGGAAAAGTCTGCCAAGCCGACTTGTGTAGGCTCTGTCCAATCTAAACAAACATGTCTCTTCATAGCATATTCAAACAAATATAAATACCTAATTGTGCTCCTCATTTTGGCAAGATTTTCAGTCAAGCAAGTACAGGAAAAAAGACTCCAATATGAAGTGAAGAAAGAGCTCTAATAAAGGACGGATTTTGAAGAACTCGTGGGCTTAAAGCAAGGACTCGGTAGTCAAAAGATCAGAGAGAATATTCGGTGACGGGAAGAGAAATATCAAGTGAAAAATTGCAAGAAAATGGGACATATACAGAGCACATCGTAGAGAACATATATAAGAGCATAGAAGTAGATAAAAGATCGTTGAGTTGAGATATTTGGAGAGTTGAGTTATAAAGAAGATCGTAGAAGCTGAGATATAAAGAAAATCACAGAGCAGTGGGATAAGGCAGATCAACCAGAAACACCTGAAGAATATCTCTGAAGCGAACAAAGTTCCTTCTTAAGTTAAATACTCCAGAACACTTGGAATACAAAGATATCCATGAGGATACAAATATTATATTATAAAAGATATGAGATTGAGATAGATGATTGAATGTTACAAGTGAGGTCTGCTTATATACCTACGTAGGTGCCTCTTCACGAAAGGTCATGTCTTATCAGACATGACCTTTTAGCCTAATTACTAATTAACTAATTTATCGTTAATTTACATTACCTATTTATTACATTGCCTTCCCCTCAAAAAGCTTTGTCCTCAAAGCTTGTCGATGAAAGGCCTCGATTTCTTTTCCTGCTACGAACATCTTATAGTCTCAGGGCAGTCATCCTTGTCAATACAAGTTGATATGATCCTCTAAGTGACAAACAAAACTGTCGCATTGAGAACGGATCGGACCAACCTAAATCAATCCTCTGTGGAATCTTACGATGACTGGACACTGTTGATGATTCGTTAGTATTCTTCAGAGTATCAGCTTGTTTATGTTCTGAATACATAGCTCGGCTGAGTTGTCTACTCCCGTGATTTGGATGTCGATAGGGAACTTTTTTGGTTTGACTTTGATTTTCTTTTGGCGAGGATGTTATTGAGTAGGTTACAAAACCTTCATTTAGAATGCTCCTCATCTGAACTGCAACATCGAAGTTTGTATCGTTTGCAACTTGCCTGTCTTCTTCTTGAGTTGTGACATTTATTGAATCAATGTTCGTTTTTCCTGCAACTTGAACTTCTACATTTGTTGGTTTCGACGACTCTTTTTCGACAAGTTGTTGCACCTTGTTTTCCAACGACTTCTTATCCTTCTTCAATTTCTTAATTTGCGTTAACAATTTTTCGTTGTGGTCCTTGAGGCGAGAAACTTCTTCATTCTTTTTAGTTGTGATTTTGTCAATTTCCTTTTGCATATTTTGGATCGCCTTTTTACTTTCTTGAGAAATTACTTTTGAAATTTCTTGAATGTCTTCAGGTGTCACTAAATTTGGTTTTAAGTTGACGTCCTGTAGCGTTATTTTCTTCTTTTTGTAGGAGAATGTTAAAAACTTTTTTTTTGTATTAAGGACAAATGACCCTAGTGATTCCATCCAGAGCGAACCCAGAATCACTATTGTTACAAAATAAGGTTTTAACGGTAAATTGTGAAACAAGGGAATATTCCCCAATACTTAAGTGTAAATTCTCTATGTCGTATTGTTTCTCATTTTCGCGAAATGAATTTGTTTCAGTTATATTTGATTCGAGAATCACTAATTGGTTAGCACATTCAGTACTAACATAATTATTCTCTTGATTAAGATCGATAGATATAAGAACTTCCTTTCTCGCAAGTGACCCTTTGATTCTAATTAGCACACGGGCAAACATACTATAATTTTCAGGAAATCTTCCTTCTTTCCTTTCTGAATTAGATTCAATTTCCTTTTCATCAATGATTGATTCCATTTTGTCTGTTGAATTGAGTTTTTAGGGTTTTTAAGGTAACCCTTCCTAACTTTCTCTTCTTCTTTTTAATGAAGTTATTATTCCTTCAATTTTTTTTTTTTAATAATTTAATTAATGAAATAATTTTAATTAATTAAATTTATATATATATATATATATATATATATATATATATATATATATATATATATTCTTTTAACAATTGATTTTTAACTCTTTTTTTTGTTGAAAGGTTACAACCTAATTGTTTTATTTTATTCACATATATTCACCTATAAAATATATATCCACTTATGTGTGTTATTTCAGTTAATGTTCTCACGTAAAAGTAACTTACCTTTCACCGCGAGAGATTTTTTATTTCTTTACTTCTTATTTTACCTTTGCAAATACCATGGGCATTAACCATGGGCTTCCAAAACAAACATAAACTACTTAAAAAATAATCAAAATAACCTTACCTACTCTTCCTTCTTTGTTTTTCCTTTTTATTTTTAAATTGTCTTGGTATGTACGTATATGTACTTCTTTATATATATATCTCTTTTTTTTTTCTTTTCTTTTTTTGTTTTTTTCGAGATATTTGACTCTTCTCTCTCTTTTTTTTTAATATAAATTCTTCTTTTTTAAATATTTCTTCAATTTTTTTATATAAATTATTCTCCCCCTTTTTTTTTTCTTTTCAAAAATTCTCTGGTTTGTTTTTTTCCCTTTTTTTTATTATGGCCAAAGGCATAGTGGTGAAGATGGAGAAACTCCAAGATTGATAGCGAAACGCTTCAGTCACGACGACAACAAGGTTGACGATTTTTACGATCAAAGACCTGGATCCAAGAGCGTGGCTCTGTGCAGCGGTTAAGCGGCCGAAGGGTCGAACTCCTTTGATACCAAATGAAGCGAACAAAGTTCCTGCTTAAGTTAAATACTCTAGAACACTTGGAATACAAAGATATCCATGACGATACAAATACTATATTATAAAAGATATGAGATTGAGATAGATGATTGAATGTTACAAGTGAGGCATGCTTATATACCTACACAGGTGCCTCTTCACGAAAGGATATCACACATGACCTTTCAGCCTAATTACTAATTAACTAATTTATCATTTATTTACATTATTTATTCATTACAATCTCTCATCTCGTGAACTAATTGTTGAAGATGGTTTAAAAAGGGTTTATTTGTTTGGATCTCTTTGAATTCCTATGATAATCTGCACACAACCAATCACTACGGACCCGTGACAGAAATACCTCTGCCGAATTAAAAAACGGTGACATATTGACTTGTGGGTTTGATTGTAACGACAATCGTGATTCCAAGAGTGCCCAGGCTTGCCATGAATCATTGGATTCTTAAAGAGTTTGAGACCACTTTGATTTATATTTGTGTCTTTTCTATGTTGGATGATGGTTCATTGATTTGATTCATTTTTATAGGTGGTATTTCTTTGGAAATAAATATTAAGCAAAATGCAACATTATTAAAATTTACTTGTAATTAGGTGTTCAGAAAGTCATTGACATGCCCTGCATGTACGTATGTAGAAGTTTGCCGGACATATGTATGTACTAATGGGTATGGTACTGAGAGAGAGAGAGAGAGGGAGAGAGAGAGAGTTGTGGTCTAGCAACATCTTGGAGTGTTGCTGTGGAGATGACCCGGGTCCAAATCTTGTTGGGTTTGCTCTGTGGCTTGTAGCTTGTGGCTCTGCCACTTGTTGAAAAGTATAACTAGGTTTGGTCTTCACAATGACTTGTAATTATGAATTTATGTAATAAAGAGACAAAGATAATAAAATCTATTTTGTAATACTTGCCTCATGGGTTTCATGAGCAAGGAGTTTTTATTATAGGTCAAAGACTTCTTCTTGATGTCTTTAGGATTTTGTCGTCTTGTCATAAATATAATTTAGAGTCATGTATATGAAGTGATGTTACACTTGTAAAGGGACAAATTATTGATGTAATTGTATGCTCCAAGACCTTATCAATCTGCTCCACAAAGTCGGTTCAAATATGATGAAAAGTCTCCTTGATGAAGTTGGCCCACACACAAGTGATCATGTCGACTTAGGATAGGAAAGACAATCCTTATATAAAGGGTGGACTGCGGCCTCATTAGCTCCCCAAGATTTCAGACAGATGTAATATTCCCATTTTTGGTGTCACCTACGATAGGGCCAAGTTGGTCTTCCAGAGTTAGGAGCAGACAGGTCATAGCTACAAATTGGTGCTATCAGCGGGCTCAGGGGCTTTTTGGAGGAGCTTTGAGGAGTTTTCATGGTTTTAAGGCATTCGCTTGATATACTCCATCTGTCCTGAGCGGTTTTAGCTTTCGTTCCGGTCATTAGATAACTTTCGAAAATTTGAGTTATTTCTGGCCTTAACTCAGCTGATTACTCTCAAGGTGGCATTCCGGGAGGAATACACGATGGAACACCTTAGTGTAATAGCTCATTGGAACCGAGACGAGGATACCTACATGGTGAGACAGTTAGACACGGATTCCAGTGACAGGAGGAGGTGTGGTAGCCGATTCACACTTTTCTGCATTAAAAAAAGGAATATTTTAATAAAAGGGAAAAGTGATCCATGAATAAAATAATAATAAAATAATTCTCTAGAAGGCTCCAAGAGATCTATAAAATAAAGGGAGGAGGCCATTGGGAGATATCTTTGGAGTAGATCATTTGCTTGTGTATGAGAGGTTTGAGGACGTGGTTCTCTACTTCAGTTGTAGCCCCAGGACGGAAACCCTCGGGTGATTGGTGAGTGTTGGACGGAAACCCAATACTCTTGAGGAGACTTCACTTAGAAGTTTGACAGAGCTTCAAAGATTGGTGCGAGGATCATTCAGATATTCAACTTGGGCTTCATCATCTTCAGTGGGTTCAGTGACAGCTGTTTTCGGAGGGAGAGTGTAGCAGTACAGTTTTGGGAGGCCATCACCGTGTAGCAGTGCAACAGATTGTATTGTTGGCCGGTTTCTATCTCAGCACTTTCTGGGTCAGATCTATATGTAAACCCCTCTTATTAGTTATAATAAAAGCTGAGATTCTTCTGTTCTATATGGTATTCGATTTCAGTATTTATGTGTTTAATTTTACATGGCAATCTTCTGTTAAATAAATGTTGATTTTTCGGTATAATTTGGGGTTTAAGTAAATTTATGCAAATTCAGTAAAATATCCCATTTGGGGATATTACAACAGATCTGCAATCAGGAACGAGGATAAGGTTTGCATATTGGTGCGTAAGGGAGGAGATATTCCAATGAAGAAAAGAGGTAGTATAACGAAGAATAAAGGCCTTTGTTTTGGGTCTAAGTCTGTAATATAAGTCTGAACTACAGTGCGAGAAGAGGAGAGATATACCACAGAAGGAAAGGCTACAAAGGCATGTGAATAAAGGGTTAAGGTCTCGGTCTACCTAGTCTGCAACCTAGTGCGTAAAGGAGGCTGTGATCAATTCAGAGGAGAGGCAGTGCTAGCCTTTGAATTGAGGACATCTCCTATTCTGTCTTGGGCTGCCACATACAACTCAAGGAAGCCGAGGTGAAGAGTATTGGAAGGAGGCCAAGGAGTCCCTTAGAGGTCAAGGTCAGATTAAGGAAAGGGCAGAAAGGAAGGACATTGTTTAGGGATATGAACTGAGCTTTCCTAGTACTGGTGCAGTGCAGTGAAGAAAGGAGGGATCAGCTAGAGAAGCCAAGAAAGTGCAACAGGAAATAGTGACAAGGGTCTTGGAGGCATACTGGTGTCAAGGGTATGTGTCATGGTTATGGTACTCGTGAATTGAAGATCTATAAGAAGAATTACTATCGGGTTTTCCTCTCCAAGAGGGAGAGGTTTTGGCCCTGGCTTGCTAGCCTAAATTTTTGTGTCTCTTGTGCATTTGATAATTGAATTGATGAAGAACATAATAATCTAACGAAGAGAAGATCTAGGTGAAAGAAGCATAATGAAATCACAAGTAATTATCAAGAAGAGAAATTTTAATAAAAGCCCTAATTTCTCAACATGGTATCAGAGCTAAGGTGTTGGAGATAAGAAAGGGCTATTTGGAAAGAAGACACACAAGGATCAAAATATCAACGATCAGTTTTCAAGAATACATCAAGGCTGAGAGAGGGATCTACTTTGTAAAGTCATTCTCTAGATCTAAGAAGATCCTCATTCATTCAAGAAGAATAAGTTTGCAGGAAATCCCTCAAGCTATCTCTATACCCCAAACATCACTCAACGGATCTATACATCAAGATCCTTTCAAAAGGAAAAGTAAGATCAAGGAGGTGATCTTTATCTTCAAGGAATATAAAGCTATATTGTGATTGAAGCCATGTCAACACTGTTGGAGATTTTATCAAATCATCATTTTGTTGAAGACATCATCAAGCCATTCTTGATCATCATCATCATCAAGGATCCAAGGTGATCTACCTCTTTACACCACTCTTGAAGAATTCAATCTAAGAGGGAGCTCTTGCTGCCATCTACATCATCATCAACAAAGAAGCTAGTAGAAGAAGAAAAACATCTACTCAAGTAAGTATCTTGATGACTTCATCTAAATTCGTCAAAATGACTTTCTGCAAGGAAAGCAAAAAATTGTCTGGGTCTTCAAACTTTCTTGCATGGAAGAAAAGGAGATCTAAATTTGATTAAAAATGAATTCATGGACTATATCAAAGGGTCATCAACTAAACCTGCAAAAGAAGATACTCAAGCTTGTGAAAGTTTCAAAACAAAAACCCTACTGCAGTATCTAGATCTACTTCACCTACTTGTTTCATTAACACTAACAAGTTATTTTACTGAATTATTCAGAAAAACATTAAAGTAGACACTAATTGCAACCTACACATCTACAAATCATTTACTGAATAATACCAAATGCCGTCCAACTTGTCCTGATCTCTCAGTCCATGAGAAACCATCTCTACTCAAATCTGTCGGAACAGATACTCCTCTACCTCTTTCTGCTGCAACACTCAACAAAAAACTGGATTTGGGTTTCTTGGCGATAGAAACCCTCTATAGTAGCTGCTCACTTTGGCAACTTATTTCCCTGCCCAGAAATCCTCCGCCAAAAAACAACTGAATTAGTTCTCTACGATCACCCTCCTGATCGAATATCAGATCTGTTTGGCACAAATCTGTTGAGCAACTGTTCTCCTCCCGCTCTTGTCACCTTTGTTAGGCACGATTATGCATTGACAGGACCTCTGCCACACCAACAACCTCTGAAGATCAAAAGCTCTGCTTCAGACTTTGGCAAAACTGCACAACAACCTCAAAACCCGGACTGCGTCCCTCTGGTTGGCCTCTGCGTGAGCATTCTGGCTCAACGCAGCCTCTGCGCAGTGTAGGTTGTTCCTGCGTCACTCTGGAAGGCTCTGTCTCACTTAGTTGGCTCTGCGTCACTCAGCTGGCTCTGTGTCAGCCTCTGCGTGGCCTCTATGTCAACCTGGCTAGGCTGCGTCCCTCCTAGTGTTGCGCTGCCCTCTTTCTGGATCTGCTGCTTCAACTGCCCTCACTGCAACAATCTTCTTCAGCCGCTCTGTTGGTGGATCAACTTGATCTACAATTCTTCGATACCATGTGAAAATTTCAAAACAAAAACCTTACTGTAGTATCTAGATCTACTTCACCTACTTGCTTCACTAACATTAACAAGTTGTTTAACTGAATTATTCAGAAAAACATTAAAGTAGACACTAACTGCAACCTACACATCTACAGATCATTTACTGAACAATACATACATGTGACAAGATTACACACGATTTTTTGGACAAATGTTCCCAGAGAAACCCAATGTGGGAAAATCGATGCAGTAGCTCTAGAGGGTTTTTATTATTATGCAGAACCTAAATTCAACATTTTGGGCACCATACATGGTTGGCCCTATAGAGAAATTACACGACAGTTTGTACCTTTCACTCGAAGACAAAAGATATGGCTGTATCACACCCTCAAACAGGATTTACAGATCACGAGCCCCTTCTTGCCCACTAGAACCCTCAGCGCTGCCTCTGCAGCCTCTGTGTGAGCCCTCACTGGCCAACGTCCCCACTGTGTCACCCTGACTGGTGTTGCGCTACCTTTGCGCTGCCCTGGTTGGGATTGTGTCACCCTGGCTAGTGCTGCACTGCCCCTGTGCTGCGCTGGTTGGGTCTACGTCACCCTGGCTAGGCTTATGCAACCTTTGCATGGTGCTGGCTGAATTGCGTCCTCTTGGCTGGCTCTACGCTGACTGGTACTCACTGCCCCTCTGCCTTGCTGTGTTCTTGGCCTTGGATCAGATCATCCCTTGTCGATCTCTGCCTCACTGCATTGCAAACTCGTTTCGAATTTCTCCGCAAAATCCCACCCCAAAAATTAAACTTAGCTTCAGTGCCCTGCCAATGTGTGTGTATCTCCAACTGACCCTAAGCCTTTCTCTTATACTTTTCTCATTGGAAAACCAATGGTCGTGGTCTAATCTCTAATCGATGGTCAGATTAAAAGATTGCTTGATCCCCGTCACTTAGAACATTTCATCACATGTGTTTAATTAATTCACTTTCATTTTTCTAATTCCCTAAGTTAGACTCAAGTAACCTCACAAGTAATTATCAAGAAGAGAATTTTGAATTAATGACTAGCCCTCCAAATTCTCAACAGGGTCCTCATTAAAAAAATCAATTATTTGAATATCTCATACACCAGATGAAATTTCTCCAAGCGCTTTCTGGGTTTTGGAGGTCTCGTGTGTCTTAGCCCCTCCACAAAAATTCAGGGCTAGAGTACACCCGATGCTACCTCAAAATCTCAACAAAGCTCATGCCAAATACATGAAGGGAGACACAAGAGCCCAAAGGATTCTTATAGAATCCATAAAGGACTCTCTCATCCCCTATGTATCAAAACTAGAATCCTCAAAAGAAATATATGACAAATTGGTGGAGCTATTCTCGGTGAGTATTGCAGGGGAAGTAATATCTCTGAGACAAGAACTATACAAGTTGAAGTTGTCAAGAGAGGAAGGAATCACTTCATATTTTATGAAGATTTTTGAAATACGAGATCATCTGCAGGAATTGGGAGAAGTAATGTTTGATAGAGAAATGACTACAGTAGTGTTGAATGCTCTATTGGAGGGACGGGGAAACTTCACTTCAAGTATCTATGGGAAGAAAGAAGCAACACCATTCCGGGATCTATGGTCTCCATGTAAAATAGAAGAGACTAGATTAAAAGCTAAAATTGATACAGGATCAAATGAAGAAAATCAAGCCTATGTTGCCATATCAAGAAGAAAGGGAAGATTTGGTAAGTTTGGTCCTCAGAAGGAAAGGAGAAACATGGATAAGATATGATGCTATGGATGTAATGAACTTTGGAACTATAAGAAAGATTGTCCCAAATCTAAGGACAAGAGGAAGAAGGAAGAAGCCCATGTCACCGGAGAAATGGAAGAACCTAATTCAAAGAAACATAGCAGAAATTTCTTGTTTCCCACCCCGTTTTTCAGTTTCACCTTATTTCTCCAAATAATTAAAGGCCCTTTCCCATATCCTTACATTCAACAAACTGGAAAATAAATTTTTGCTGAAAACACAAATTCTGTAAAATTTACAGAATGCTGGAAAATGCAGAAATAAAAATCAGCAAGCTTAAAACAGTCATTCACACATTTTAACACAGATATTTTTTGTCAACATGACTCTGGAAAAACCCCCTACAACTCTTGGGGAAAACCAGTTTGAGAGCTCCTTCTTATTTCTGAAAAATGCTTTTTACAATGAGAGAAATATTCAGAAAAATCAGCAAGTAAACTTATACAACTTATCTCGTTTTCCGTGCTTAACCACCGCCTTGGAAAATGTGCAAACATTAACACTGAACCAGCAATAAATGCTGTGCGTATTTCCTTGAAAAACGTGCCCAGAAATTACAACATTAATTTCTGTTGTACGGCCTCTTTTTACGTGCAGAACAACAATAAATGTTCTTGTACGACCTCCTTGGAATGCGTGCAATTGTATTAAATGCTATGGTACGGAAATCTGCCTCGATTTTTGTGTCAGCAATCAGCTACAGGCTGTACGGCCTGCCTGGAAAAGCGTGCAGCAAAAACAACCTCTCCCTCGAAATCTGTGCCCAGAAAATGGTACGGCTGCCTAGGAAAACGTGCCAAAAGCTGCTGTACGGATTCTGCCTTGGAAATCGTGCCAAATCTGCCTTGAACTGTGTGCAAACTCTGCTATACGAACTTGCTGAAATACTGCCTTGGAATGTGTGCCAAGTTGCTGCCTCCTTCTCCTCACTGCTCAGAAATCTCCCTTGCTCTCTTACTCTCTTTCTCTCAATCTGCTCATGAAAGAATGAATGACCTTTTCCTCCTTTCCCTCCTTTAACCTAACCCTAAGTGACTTTTGGAGAATCCCTACATCCAGTGGCTGAAATAGATTGAGATCTAGAGTTTGAGATTAAATGCTCATTTAAATCTCACTTTCTATTTTAATTCACCCCACTTTAATAAAGACCCACTTAGTCATTTATTTCCAAAGTCACTTTCCTTTCTAATTTTACATTGACTTTATTAAAGTCACTTTACAAACTTTATCTTATCACTTAAAGTCACTTTTAAATTAGATTTGACTTTATAACTTATAAAGTCACTTTAGGAGAAAAAGTGAAATTCTTTTGGACACTTTTCCCTAGGCCAAATAACAAAGCCTTAGGGAACCACCTGTTCTCTGGTAACCAAATTTCAACACTCCCTCTTACCAAGGAAGGTGTTCCTCACCACACACATCTTGTCTCTGAAGTAGACATGCTTGCCTCATGGTAAGGCTTTGGTAAATATATCTGCTACCTGCTCATCTGTGGGAATATACTCAAGCTTCATAGCTCCCTTCTGAACATAGCCTCTGATGAAATGATATTTGATGTCGATATGCTTTGACTTGTCATGAAATACTGGATTCTCCGTGAGTTTATTGCAACTCTGATTATCACAGTAAATCACTGAAGGTCTCAACGGTTGACCAAATAAGCCAAACAATGAGTGAGGAAACGGATAGCCTCACCTTTATATGGGCGGCTACCATATGCCTTGCTCGAACTCCAATGCTACGGCTATGCTTTCGGTGGGAACTATGACACCATTGCCGAACCCAACCCAAAACAACACCCTGAAGTGCTCTGCCTATCAGAAGCACAACCTGCCCAATTAGAATCAGTGTAACCTGCCAATCTCACTCCATCCCCTTGCCTGTAGTCCAGACCATAATCCACTGTCCCCTTCAAGTACCGCAAAATGTGTTTTGCAGCCACCCAGTGAACCTTCCTAGGCTCACACATAAACTGACTCATCGTGTTGACTGCAAAAAAAATATCTGGTCTAGTGTTGACCAGATACATCAAGGAACCTATCAGCTGTCTGTAGAATGTGGGATCCACCAACTCGGAATCCGAAGCATGGAGCTTCTTCCAGTTGGTGATCATCGATGTCGACATGGGTTTACAATCCTCCATGCAGAATCTACCAAGGATATCCACAATATACTTACCCTGCCCCAGGAAGAAATGCCCCTCCTCCTGCCACACCTCCAAACCCAAAAAGTAATGCATCAAGCCGATGTCCTTCATCTCTGACCTCAGCCTTAGAATACCTGCGGTGCTCCATATGATCTCTTGCTGTAATGACAGTCATCCACTTCTGTACAAAAAATGAGAGGCTCCTCACCTGTCACAATATAGTAAGGTTCGGATCTGCCTCACTCTTTGTGAAACCCATCCCTGCAGAGCCAGGTATCTATCTGCGAGTACCAAACTCCGCGGAGCTGTCCAAGAACGGTGCTTCTTCGATCTGCACATCGGACTCTCCATGCACCTCGGCTCCTTAGGCCTTGCTCAATGTATACCTCCTCTTATATGAAGCCATTGAGAAATGTGGTCTTCACATCCATCTAGTGGATCTTCCAACCCATCTTTGCTGCTATCAATATAATGGAGCGAATCGAAGTATATCGAACCACGGGAGTGAAGGTCTCCTCATAATCTACTCCCTCTACCTAGGAGAACCCTCTAGCCACAACCCCTGCCTTGAATTTCTCAATGCTGCCATCTACAGCATGCTTTACCTTGTAAAGCCATCCGGAAGTAACCACGGATTTGCCCTCAGGCCTTGGCACCACCTCCCAAACATCATTCTTCATGATAGAAGAATACTCCTCCTGCATGGCCTCTCTCCAGACCGGCTGGCTAGCTGCCTCCTCATAGCTAGAAGGCTCAGAGTCAAGGATGCTGGTAGCCATTGCCATACAGCTACAAAACCTCTCAGGTGGTCTGCTCTCTCTGACCAGCCTCTTAGGCCCAGCAACAGATGTGGCTTCTCTCAAGGTGTCCTGAAGCCACTTGGGCTTCCTCTTCCTTGAGCATACTTCTCCCATTGGAGAATGAAACTCCTCCTCATCATCATCATCACGAGCCTGAACTCCTGACTGTCTATCCTAATCCTCACTGCACCTTTGAACACTGGCAAGAGGTTAAAGCCTATCGTGTGACAGCTCCATCGATTAATTTGCTGCGCATCTTTACCGAGAAGCACCACCCCTGCGACTGCGCGAGCCCTTTGCGTTTAGAATGGACCCCGACATCGTCGCCACTCTACAGCTTCTGGATCCTCAGTCCCTTACTGAATCACTGGCAGGCGCTCATTCCTGCGGGGGTCGGGCGATCCGGATACTCTAACACTCCCGTGACCTCCTAGGCCCTATCCTCCTCGAACTTCACACATCACTTCTTAACCTTTCCTCGTACGAATGTAAATCCGAAAGGCCTTGGAGGTCTCACTGTAGCCCACAAAGATACCCTTCTCTGCGGTGGGCTCTAGTTTGGTCCTCTTCTCCTTGGGTATGTAGGAGTATGTAATGCACCCAAAGATACGAAGATGACCAATATCGGGCTTCTTCCCAGAAAAAGCCTCCTCCGGAGTCATGTGCCCCAAGGCACGATGCGGACTCCTGTTCTGCAAGTAAACAACTGTGTTGCAGGCCTCTGCCCACAAAAACAATGGCAACCCTTGATCATGTAACATGGCTTTGGCAGCCCCTCCGATGGATCTGTTCTTCCTCTCCGCAACCCCGTTCTGCTGGGGGTTGTAAGGAACAGTGAACTCCCTCCTAATGCCTGCCTCCGCACAATAGTCAACAAACTCTCCCAGGGTGTACTCTCCTCCATTGTCCGACCTCAGGGACTTGATCTTCCGACCTGTCTGTGTCTCCACAAGAGCTCTGAACTCCTGAAACCGCTTGAAGACCTCACTCTTGGTCTTCAAGAAATAAATCCAGGTCCTCCTGGAGTGATCATCAATGAATAAAACATAGTACTCATACCCACTCAAGGAAACATGAGACATCCGACCGCTCACACATCGGAATGAATCAAATCAAGTATCCCAGTCGCTCTGCTGTCACTGCTGGGAAAAGGGGATTTGGCAAACTTGCCCATCGCACATCCTCTGAAAGTATCAAAGTGATCAGTACTGAAATCTGGCACACCTGCAGTGATCTCCCGCAAAGTCCTCAAGGCTCCATGATACATGTGCCCCATCCTGCGGTGCCAAATCTCACACAACTCAGAACTGCTAGCTCTGCTGTCGGTACTACTGCTCAATGCCAAAAGGGGTTGAAATGCAAACTTGTACACCTTTGCATGGCGTACACCTATCACTCTAGTTGAATCAGCTGGAGCGCCCCTGGGATACATCAGCACCTGTCCACCCCTGAACAGTATCTCATATCCTCTGTCCTCCAAAGCTGAGACGGATATGAGGTTCTTCCTCATCCCTGGCACATAAAGAACATATGACACCTTCAAGGGAGGTTTAGACTCCCTCTGAAATGCCAGTGTTCCCACACCGACTGCTCTAACAACTCTGTCATCACCGAGTACTACCTCTATATCAGTGCCACTCTCTGAAAGCTCTGAGAAGTACTCACGGACTCCTGTCATATGACGTGAAGCCCCACTGTCCACATACTAGATACCCGAAGATGCTCCACTAGTCGAGAGAAATGCATGCTCCCTCTGAACCTCTGTGGCAGGTAATCCTGCACTAGAGGACTCACATGCAGTGAACCCAAACTCCTGGTCAAAACGATCTGCAAAGTCCTCAACCTCTGCTGAAGTTGCCATGCTCTGGTTCTTCTCCTTCTTCTTCTTTTTCTCCGGACACACAACTGCATAGTGTCCCATCTTCTGACAATTCCAACACTTCACCTTGGAATAGTCCTTCTGTGTGTTATCTTGTTTACCTTTACCTTTGCCTTTGCCCCCACCATTGCTTGTGGAAGCTTGCTTCTTCCCTTTGCCTTTCTTGCCTCTTGCCAATAGTGCTACATCCACATCCTGCTCAACTGGTTTGGCTGCCCCAAGTTGGTTCTTTCTAATTTTTTTCTGTATGCAATCATCCCAAAACCTCTCCCAAGAGGGAAGGGTCTCACGTGCACAAACCCCATTAGCAAAGTTCAATCATGAACTGGGGAGGCCATTCAATGCAATCCACACCAACTCAGTGGGTGGAATGACCTCTCCAACTGCTGCCAAATCATCTCTCACATTAGTAATCTTTGTGAGATATCCAACTGCACTATCAATCTTACCCATCTTAATGGTCTTCAGCTTCTCCCTTAGGAACATTTTCCTGTTCTCATTGGTACTTTGGTAGAGATTGGTCAATGCTATCCACATCTCATGAGCATTTCTCTTTCCTCTCACATGAGGAATGCAATGGTCTTTGATTCCTTCAGGATCGCCCCTACCCTTGTTGTTCTTTCTATTATATGCCGCCAACCTAACAAAGATCGTAGGCACATTAACAAAGTTGTTGTGTGGTATGAACCATGATATCCCGAGATTTCCGCCTCCTCAAAGATACTCGTATTCTCTCCTTCCAAATGGCCGTAATTGGTATGCCCATCCAACCTATCCTCCACTCCGCAAATCCAATGACATCCCGCCTGCCCTAAAACTGGAAAAATAGCACTCGTAGTAAAGATAAAATTCTCGTTTTGTGAAAATCAGCTTGTTGGAATTTTCTTTCGAGTGAAAAATCGCAGGCCGTATTTTTCTTCTTGCTGTCCCAAACTGCACTTTCAGCACCCAAGCTCTGATACCATGTAGAAATTTCCTGTTTCCCACCCCGGTTTTCAGTTTCACCTTATTTCTCCAAATAGTTAAATGCCTTTTCCCATATCCTTACATTCAACAAACTGGAAAATAAATTTTTGCTGAAAACACAAATTCTGGAAAATTTACAGAATGCTGGAAAATGCAGAAATAAAAATCAGCAGATACAAACAACCATTCAACACATGATAACACAGTGATTTTTGGTCAAGGTGACTCTGGAAAAACCCCCTACAACTCTTGGGGAAAACCAGTTTGAGAGCTCCTTCTTATTTCTAAAAAATGCCTTTTACAGTGAGAGAAATATTCAGAAAAATCAGCAAGTAAACTTTTATAACTTATCTCATTTTCCGTGCTTAACCACCGCCTCGGAAAATGTGCAAACAGTAAAACTGAACCAGCAATAAATGCTGTGCGTATTTCCTTGAAAAACGTGCCCAGAAATTACAGCATTAATTTCTGCTGTACGGCCTCCTCTTTTTGCGTGCAGAACAACAATAAATGCTGTTGTATGACCTCCTTGGAATGCGTGCAGCTGTATTAAATGCTGTTGTACAGAAATCTGCCTCGATTTTTGTGCCAGCAATCAGCTACAGGCTGTACGGCTTGCCTGGAAAAGCGTGCAGCAAAAACAACAACCTCTCCCTCGAAATCTATGCCCAGAAAATGGTACGGCTGCTTAGGAAAACGTGCCACAAGCTGCTGTACGGATTCTGCTTTGGAAATCGTGACAAAGATGCCTTGAACTGTGTGCAAACTCTGCTGTACGGACTTGCTGAAATACTGCCTTGGAATGTGTGCCAAGCTTCTGCCTCCTTCTCCTCACTGCTCAGAAATCTCCCTTGCTCTCTTGCTCTCCTTCTCTGAATCTGCTCATGAAAGAAAAAAATGACCTTTTCCCTCCTTTTCCTCCTTTAACCTAACCCTAAGTGACTTTTGGGGAATCCCTAAATCCAATGGCTGAAATAGATTGAGATCTAGGGCTGAGATTAAATGCTCATTTAAATTTCACTTTCTATTTTTTAATTCACCCCATTTTAATAAAGACCCACTTAGTCATTTATTTCCAAAGTCACTTTTCCTTTCTAATTTTACATTGACTTTATTAAAGTCACTTTAAAATTAGACTTTAGTAACTTTATCACTTAAAGTTACTTTTAAATTAGATTTGACTTTATAAAAATTATAAAGTCACTTTAGGAGAAAAATTAAATTCTTTTGGACACTTTTCCCTAGGCCAAAGATCAAAGCTTTAGGGAACCACCTGTCCTCCGGTAACCAAATTTCAACAACCTAAGAAAAAAGAAGTGAAAGATCTCTACAATAATTGAGATCATCTTCTTCTTTAAGAGGTATCTGTCAATTGTAAAATAGTATGTTAGGAAGCATTGTATATTAGATAGATGCAACACTTTAAAATTTGCATCATGATGGAAGCATTGAAGGAGGAGCACTCGTCATAGGAGGATGTTTGAAACAAATTTATGACAACAATGCTATGAAATAAGTAGTGGCTCCTGGAAACCTCACTGAAAATAACATCTATAGAAGGCAGTCATATAGATCAAGGTTCATCATTCATTAATCAATATGGAAACAGGTGCTGAAATTTTCTAATGGAGTCCTCTTTGGATTCACTAGTTAGAAAGAAAGCCAAAGGTTTCATCAAGAATTCTAACTTGCAGAATTCTGGGATTAGGATATGATGACATATTGATGAAGCAGGTCAAGGGAATGAAACTTTTCATTCTAAGGAAAACTGCTAAAGTTTGACTCAAAAAGAAAGGAGATGAGTTACATGTATATCTATGCTATGAAGTCATGCAGGTATTATACTTCTATCTTTAGAAGTATGATTAAAGGAAAATAGAATCTCCTCCAATGCACAGGTTGCCAAAAGGCATGATCCTCACCAATTGAAATCAACATAATATGTTCTCATATGGAATATGAGGCGGTTGTACACAATCAAGGAACTTCATGCTGAAGCACCTAGGAATGAAATAAACTTGTGTGGAGAAAGAAAGGTGTTATCACCAAACTGGGATTAATTGGGCTGTTCAACAGTCAATTTGATGTAACTATTTCAAACCACTTGGGGTTGGAAGTTAGCTCTTCCAACTAGAGAGGGCTCTCTCAAGAAAAATGAAAGATATTCAATAAACAAGCTTAAAATGAATATGGCTAACTCTTATATGTTTTTTAGATGATTTTTGCAAGTGGAAGATGAATGAGGGCTACCATTGGGCTTGGAGTCTGCATGAAAATTCAATTACAAACAAATGCAATTCATGGAAGTTGAGGCAATTGAGCTTATAAAATAACTTTGACAACTAAAACATAGTACATGAAGAAAGTTGGAGCACAAAACTATGAATTCCAAGTAATCATGATACTATGAAGCTGATAACAATATATAAAATAGAAAGACACAAACATATAAGCTCCAAAAGAATCTCAGGTCTGAAAGACCACTGTTGCAACTGTGTATTAGCTTGATAGACATAAATTACATGATAGCCTTCTCATGACTTTTCAAGCATTTCAAACTCCAAAACTCTCTCATTTATAGAGTGATGTCTCATACAAAATGGTTTTCCACCTTGCTAGCTTCGGATTCCTACCTAAGAGACCTATTTCAAATATGATTACATCACTTGGAGACTTCCTAGGGATATTCTCTGTTTGGCAGAGTTTGAATACAAAAATGACTCTTCTTTTATTAAATAGCTCAACAAATCCCTTTAATAACCCTTATCAAATGCAACCAACTAATTTGTTGAGTGTACTGGACTGCTGATGTGTCATTATGCCATGTGGATGAAGAGCTGGACCTCTTCCAAGTCTAATTTTAAAATTTTTACACAAATCTGGCTAGTGAAAATTCTGAAAAATAGGTCTCAAAGATGAGTGCATAATTTCCAAACCCTGATGGATTTGCAAAAATTGAGAGAGGTTTTTGTAGATGGGCTTGTGCTGAAGAAAAACCTCCTTCAAATTTCCAAAATTCTTTTTCATTTGGTCAGAAAATGAACTTGAAGTTGACTGCTAAAACAATCATGTACAGGAAATTTCGTAGTGCTCATTTCGTAGCAAACTCCAAAATCCACCTTTTGCATAACCTTTAACCTTTTTGAATGTTGGAGGGTCTTCCTTGGGACTAATGAGGTAAACACATGCTCTAATCCACCTATGTTCTAAAATTTTTGCATAAGTTTTGCCTCATAGAAACCTACAGTGAGTTCGTAGCGAAAACTTAGCCTCAAGCCTAGAGCTCGCTACAAAATTGTCTAGTTTCACAAAATTTTGCTCCTTCCTTTTTTATTCTCAAAAACATTTCTAAACCCTGTATATGCCTGGTTATGATAGCATAAGACAAAATGTGATCAAAAAATGTGTGGCCTACCATATTTCATGGTGTAACATCAACATCTTGCATAATCATTTTAAGACCCTTTTCTTCAATTCGGCTTGTACCATCTCTATCGAACCAAACTGACATGCTGAGGTGTTGGCCAACTGATACACTGGAGTTAAGACCTTGTAAACCTGAGTTGAGATGGTGAGCTGTCCAATTGATGAGTTGGCATGCTTTGTTGAATTGGTGAGTTGTTATCCACATGGAGTTTCACTGTTGAGCTGCCCCCTTAAACAAATGGCCCAATGATATTCCTGATCTCATTTGATGACTCAACTGCCTCCTTTAATGCGTTGAATGCCCCAAAAATATCACAAATTCATAACGCTGAAAAATCAAAGGATTAGGCAGTTTCGTAGCGAATTCTGACCAGTTTACATCGATTTCACTGTGGATTTTGGTAAAAGTGTCAAATCCACTCTGATGACCAGATTTTCTCATGCATGAGATATTTTTGGATTTTTCTTTGACATTGACCCCTATCACATGAATGATGACCTTCAAGACCCCTCACATATGTGATTTTTTATTATTATTACAAATTTAAAAGATCCTATTCAACCCTAACTTAACCTTATTGACTCATGACTCAAAACAAATCTAATGGTTATCTTGGATAACAAAAGGAAGAAATCGTGAGAAATTCAACCATGATAAGAGGCAGTCAACATCTAAGGAAACAAAGAAGACTTGACTAGAAAAATCTCATGGGAAGATATGTAGACTCTGATAGAAGTCTGGAAAAGATGGAGACACTTGACAATACATATCTTTAGAAGATGCGTCAATCGGTATGAAGGATACTGATACCTACAAGAAAATGTCATGGTGAAAGATCATCACTAAGGTAATTTTTGATTTAGGTGTTCATATTTGTAATTGAATAATATCTGGATGAGTTTGTGCAAAGCTGCCAAAGGGAAGTATATGTCTTCCACATTTGATAACCATATGGCAGGGTGGAAGATCCTTGGAAGAAATATCGTTCGAAGGAAAGCAACATGACATGAAGCTAGACCATATGAGAAGACTGATGGATCGCTTTTTGATAAAAGACATGACTCGTGGATGAAAGTGATGGATGATCTGTGCCCTATGAAAAGATCCCAAAGATGAAGACTCCTCAACAACGAAGAAATTCCTGACATTGAAGAAAGGAGTTCTTCATGAGCAGCTAGGTGTTTCATCATTGCTGCTGTAGGTTCGTGATTAAGAGGGAGCCTGGTAATAAGTTTCTTACTTGGAAGAAACTTGGTAATTCCTAAGCCGAGATGGAGCTTAGGTACATTTCTTGTATAGGAATGAGTACATTTCTTTGTGGAATATGTCCTCCCTAGTTGATTGTAATATCCCTAAATTAGCAGTCAGCTAATTGGGATATTAATTTTGATTAATTTTGGAAAATCCTAATGCTGGGCGGAAATAAAGTGGGTGGGGGACAGGGGACCCACAATTAATAATTAGGCCAAATAAAGTCTTTTCCTAAAGTCCCTAAGGGAAAATTGCAGTTCTAGTGGTGGGGTCGAGTTGGCCTTAAGTGGCAGCGTAGAAGAGGCACGAAAAGGATATCGTGGGATTGGCTAGAGGAAGGCAGCATGTGATTGGCCAAGGAGAGGTAGTGCAGGCCAAGGTGGGACCCAAGGTATACATTGGGCCTCAGTGGATAAAATGAGAAGGTAAGGCTCATTTGGTCATTCATTCATTCAACAATTTTCTTCTTGTCATTTTGATAGAGCACGCTTGAGCTGGAGAGCGAAGTTTGAAGTGTTGTTTAGCACACGAGATCTTCAAGCAGAGATCTGTCCCTCTACCTCGGGGGACTTCGAGTGCCCGCTCAGGAGAGGAGTTCCACACCTTGTGAGGAGAATTTCCATCAGCAACATCAGGAGGAAGTGTAGCTAGTGCTGGACTGCGCAGAGGAGGAAGAGACTGCGTAGGGGAGGACGAATGCAAAGAGCATTTGGTTGTTCCGGGAGGTGAGAAGAGAGGGAGTTGCAGCTGAGATTTGTTGGGGAGGCTTGGAGCATCCTAACAGGGATTTTTGTGGCATTTTGGAGACTTCCAGCAGTAGGATTTACAGGAGGATCGATTTACCCAGCAGTGCAGTGAGCCAAGCCCAAGAGGGCCAATTTTCGGGGTCAAGCTTTGGGTAAACCCTTTCTGGGTATTTCTGGGTTTATTGAGGAGAAGCCAAGATTAATTTGGTAGATTTTTCTGGGCAGATTTGACGTGTCAAACAAAGATCCTAAATCAGCCAGCAGCTAGAGGCGCTAGGGGAAATTGGGCTGAAATTTCAGGGTCAACATTTGGCCAATTCCTTCGTGGGTTTTTGTGGGTTTATTGAGTAGAGTCTGGGGTTAAAGTCTCAGAATTTTCTAAATAGTGTAGCAGGCCCTAGCGACATTTCTTCGGGAGCAGCAACAACATTTCTGGCTGATTGCAGCGCAGAGCTATAGCCATACAACATACCATTAGTGGGGGGATTTCAACAATGATTTAGAGGGCTTCTCTAGCTTTCCTGGAGCAAACCAAATGCCTTCATTTCAACACCTCCATTGTACTCATTCCTAGCAAATTAATAAAATGGCTCAGTAGTATTTTATGGCTCCGTTGGTGTTTTGATATCATTTTTTGTTTTGTTGTCTCCTTAATATCTTTTAGCCTATTATTACTGCTATTTTACCATTTGGGATATTACAGTGGTATCAAAGCTTCGTTCTTGGCTCAACTGTGGGGATCTTTTTCTATAAACAAGGAGGGTAGGCAGAACCTTACCCACCAAAGGCAGTAGAGGAGGTGGTAAATATGGGGGAGTCAAGGAGCAAAGGGGAAGCAACATTTGGTAACATTTTTAAGGCCCTAAATGATTTAGCCAAAGGACAGAAGGGAATGTTGGAAAGACTCAAGCAACAAAATAAGAATGAGAGCATCCATTAGGAATCCCTAGTTGGGGAAACTTCGAGGGTCTCACAACAGTGTGACCACCCTTTACTAGCCACTCACCCGCCAACCTTCAGTAGGCCAACCAGGATCACGATGCCTACATTCTTATCTCCAGTACCGAGTGAGCAAGGTAGGCGGCATGATCATATACCCATGGGAGACTATTTCCGAGAATGGCAATCCATGTGGGAAAAACTCAGAGCGGCTTTGTCCTTCAAAGATTACTGCCAGCTCAGGCGAGATGAAGAAGGAAGGAACAGTGGGGGGTTTAGCACGCAGAGTTCAGAGTTGCAACGTACCATTGGGAGGACACCTTTTCCCACGTATGATGGATCCACTGATTGCACAGCTCAGGATCGAGTGGAAAAGTTGGATACCTCTTTCTAGCTTTACCGAATAACAAAGGGGGAAGCCATCAAAATGGCCACCTCGCACTTGGAGGATTAGGGCATACAGGATTGTGGGGAGCTCGTAGATACACCTAGTGTGACACAGGACTCACCCTTGTTGGAGACTTCCTTGACCGTGTCGGTTGACATCTTAGTGGAGAGAGTAGAGACTACCCTAGGAGATCCATCCATTGAGGTGATGACCAGAGTCGTGTCCAAGTTTTTGGGTGACAACCGCTCGTAGCAGATGGGTGAGGTGCCAAGAGATGTATCCACTACGTTGTACGGGGTTCCCTGTGACTGGTAGCTCCGAACCCGCACCGGGTTCTCGCACCCAAGTACCGGATTCTCCGCACCCAAGTACCCTGAAGAACCCAAACGAACCGGGTTCTTCAAAAAAAAAAAAATCGGGTTCTTGGGTTCTTTTGGTATGAAGAACCCATCGTTTGGGTACTTAGAACCCGAATTTCAGGTTCTTCAGGGTTCTTCATGAACAATTTTTTCAAATATATAAATTTTTTTAAATGATTAAAAATTAAAAAATTTAATTAAATTTTAATAAATATTAAAAATAAATTATAATTTAATAAAATAGAGTTTGTTTAGTCTTGACTCTTAACTTCTCCACCCTCTTCATTCCGCACGTTGCTTCCCATTCTTTCTCACTGCCCAGCATTCCACTGCTCGTAAACGCAACATTCTCTGCTATCGAACCATTTTCCTCATCCCTCTTACGCCGTCGTAGCATCATTAACCCTGCAAATAAACACACTCAGAAAACGAAGCGATCATCCCTCGAGCTCCATCCTTCTTCTGCCGTGGACGTTAACCTGCACAACAAAACGCACACAAAAAAAGAGTGTGGCTTTCGACCTGCATAGTTTCTCTGCTACCGAGCCTTCAGATTCTGCTTTGCGTCGACATCGAGCTCCTCCTCCCGTCGCCCAACCTGAAACTCACGCAGATAAGAAATATCATATGTATGCGTTGATTTGTTTTGATCGGATTCATTTTGCGTGCATAAGGGTTTAGTATAGCTTAGGTTTAGATTTGTTAATTTTTAATTTTGTTAGTTTAGATTTAAATCTTAGTTTTTATTCATTCCGCTTTTGATAGCGTTAGTTTTAAAATAGTTTTATTTTATGATAGGTTTTAGATTTCGTTTTTTTTAGTTTGACTCTTAGTTTTAGATTTTTTGGTTTAGTTTTAGTTTAGAGCGTTAATTTGGAATATTTTAAATTTTTGTTCTTAGAGTTTGTTTAGTCTTAATTTTCATTAAATTTATAATTTATAAATTTAATTTATAAAATATAGTATTATATATGATATATAAATTATAATTTATAATTTATAATTTATAATATATATTAATATAAAACACCCGTGATTTAACCCATGACTAAGCTTAAAATGCTGTCCCGTCTCTGTCTCGCCCTCGCCTCAAGACCAAGACTGACGTTTTCCCGGCAACATAGTGTATCCACCTTTGATGAGGCACTAAGAGATACATAGGTTGAGCAGGGGGACATTCCTTCTGTATGTCAGGATGAGGACTCTTCTTTGAATGAGTCCATGGGGTCATATAAGGATGCTTCTGGGGAGCATGAGCAGTCATGCAGAGTTGATGACAGTAGGCCGGTTTCGTATTCCAGTGTGCATGTAGTATCAAGGGACTCTATGGGAGATATTCAGGATGATAAGTCACTTGTGATGATTCAGCCTGAGCAACTTATGGTACAGCTAGAGGGCACATTGGAGCGTCGGAGCAACCCCCTTCAAGCATACATAGATGGGGCTAGCAGCACGGTTGGGTCACCTTTGGTCATTGGAGAGAGAGAGAGATGGAGCTACCTGGTCAGATCTTATGCGTTGACTTGGATAACGGGATGAGACGACCTGAGTTGCAGAGGGTGCAACATCTACAAGTCAGGGTTGCTCGAGGTGCAGGAGTTCACGCATTCGATCCCTCTCTTGGGGTTGGATGGCGAGAGATTCTGAGTTGGTACCCGGTGAAGTGGGTAATGGAGATGGTGATGCACCGAGGTGTAGCTCAGCAGCAACTTCCAGGCACTGAGGTTACCGAAAGCCCGGACTGGCATTGGGATCCGGGCAGGACCACCCATCACTTCCCAGGTATGCTGGTTGACTATGACTTGGAGGGTACAGTTGACCTAGCAGTTGAGTGTACACATTCACTAGGGGAGTTTCAACCAACACTAGTGTCCAACCAGTTTAGGTACAAACTTCTTGAGTTGTCTTGGTACGAGGATTGTACACAAGATCACGAGATGATCAACATACTCTGGCAGGAGTTTGACAGAGGAGGGGGCATTGGTAGGCCACTAGACAGTGCCTTGTATGGAGCTGGGGATTCTTCGCATTTGTGTGGGGCACAGAGGACACAAGGGAGTAGAGCAGGATTGGCATCGCTATTGGTACCTAGGGAGATTCACTTCTTAGGTCCCTCAGGGAGGATTTGGAAGGGAGATCCATTCATTGGAGAGTATGGTGATACAGCAGTGGAGGTGATGGTTCTGATTGAGTATGGGCCAACGCATATGGATACAACCTTAGGCCATCACAACCTGGGACGTGTAGGAGCATCCATCATTGGGCAATGGTCTGTAGATGGGCATGGAGATGCATGGGGGTGTGTTGTAGTATGTCAGACTGCATTGTGGAGTAGGAGTGCTTCCCATCACATTGAGTACATGCGGGGAGTAACAGGTGCAACGACGCAGGATGGACACATGACGGTACAGGACTGTATAACTGTTGTCGGGGGTATCCATTGGTGTACAGGGGTAGGTTGCGACATACAGTGGCAGGTCGAGGAGTGCGGTGATACTTGGTGTTATGTAGTGACACATGATACGGAGCAGTGGGGTCTTGGAGCGTTGCCTCCAAAGAGACATATGGACAAGGGCAGTAGGTGTACCATGGGATGCAACTCACCTAGGATCGATGAGGATCTTGTTGAGCATCCGGAGACGCCACGTTTAGCAGAGACAGGGCTATGAGGGTGTTATCAGCAGATCCGAGGCAGAGAGAGTGTCATCTGGAGGATTACTCCTTGAGCGTTCAGGTAGGCTTTTGGTCACACCCTTTGGGACATACCTACCCATCATCCTCCAAGGTTGCTTATGGTCGCGGAGTGTTTGGTTGGTGCCCCTTGACACTCTCCATTCAGGCAGCAGGGCATGTAAGGCTCACCCTAGACAGTTGGATGAGATACCACGTGTCCTGAGCCAGGAGGAGACTCTCCAGTTGAGACACTTGGTAGGTGCACGAGTTGACGGGTCCAGGCTTAGGGATGGCATGGTTGATTGCCATGGTAGCATATGTTCCACGCCTAGGCTCATATTTGAGGGACGGTGGTTGGTAGATTTCGTCTACAGGAGGGTACCCAAACTTTGAGCAGTATCCAGGGGTATCAGGAGGTGTTGGGATAGCGGGTATCACGACATGGTCTGGTAGGAGTAGGGCAGGTACGCATGCGTGGGATTGACTCCTGATACTTGGGGTCCACCTAGGGGATACATATTACATACAAGGGTCAGAGATGAGGGCTAGATGGGTTTTAGCAGGTAGCAACACTACGCAGCGACATCCGTATGGTTGGGGGATCCAAGGGTATGTTAGGCAGGTGGATCACTCCACTTTGTGATGAGTAGGGACACAGCAGATGACGATCCATTCCACCTTGGGTTTGACACGTGGGGGTGCATAGAGACCTCCATTGCATGGTGACGCAAACTTATCATGTTGTTGCTCAGGGTCATGATCGACAGTGGAGGGGTAGATATCATCATCATGGAGATGTCTGGGCAGGATGAACTTTGCCTTCACAGATTTTTCGCCACAAGGCCCCAGGAGAGAGGGATACAGTCTGCACACAATGGAGGGGTATCTCATAGTCAAAGTGGCGCAGCGACAACATGGTGGCACCTCTACGAGATTAGCAGAGGACCTGAGCATTACAACTCTACACAACTCGATAACCTCTAGGGGTGAGTTGTATACTACATGGGGAGACCATGTAGATCTTCCATTGGGCTTTAGTGAGTCACTGATGGAGTGGGGGACTTCATTAGCGTGGCAGGATGGTGAGTGGAGCAGGTGGAGCTTCATGTTGGATAGGATGGCTTGGGATCCTGGCATTGAGAGATCACTTCATATCAAGGCGATGTAGAGGATAGGGAAGATTCAGTGGCGCATCTAGGACCCAGGCACATTTTGCAGTGACAGTGGGGAGTGTCAGCTAGAGAGGAGGCTTGTTCAGGCATTGCTTGAGGACAAGCAATTTTTGGCGGGGAGAATTGTAATATCCCCAAATTAGCAGTCAACTAATTGGGATATTAATTTTAATTAATTTTGGCAAATCCTAATGTTGGGTGGAAATAAAGTGGGTAGGGGACCCACAATTAATAATTAGGCCAAATAAAGTCTTTTCCTAAAGTCCCTAAGGGAAAATTGCAGCTCTAGTGGTGGGTCGAGTTGGCCTTAGGTGGCAGCGTAGAAGAGGCACGAAAAGGACAACGTGGGATTGGCTAGAGGAAGGCAACATGTGATTGGCCAAGGAGGGGCAGCGCAGGCCAAGGTGGAACCCAAGGCATATGTTGGGCCTCAATGGATATAATGAAGAAGGGAAGGTTCATTAGTCATTCATTCATACAATTATTTTCTTCTTGTCATTTTGACAGAGCAAGCTTGAGTCGGAGAGCGAAGTCTGAAGTGCTGTTTAACACACGAAATCTTCAAGCAGAGATCTCAACCTCTACCTTGGGGGACTTTGAGTGCCCGCTCAGGAGAGGAGTTCCACACTTTGTGAGGATAATTTCCATCAACAGCATTAGGAGGAAGCGTAGCCAGTGTTGGACTGTGCAGAGGAGGAGGAGACTGCATAGGGTAGGACGCAATGCAGAGAGGATTTGGTTGTTCTGGGAGGTGAGAAGAGAAGGAGTTGCAGCTGAGATTTGTTGGGTAGGCTTGAAGCATCCTGACAGGGATTTTTGTGGTATTTTGGAGACTTCCAGCAGTAGGATTTACAAGAGGATCGATTTACCCAGCAGTGCAGTGAGCCAAGCCCAGGAGGGCCAATTTTCGGGGTCAAGCTGTGGGCAAACCCTTTCTGGGTTTTGCTGGGTTTATTAAGGAGAAGCCAAGATTAATTTGGCAGAATTTTCTGGGCAGATTTGAGGTGTCAAACAAAGATTCTAACTTAGCCAGTTGCTAGAGGAGCTCGGGGAAATTGAGCCGAAATTCCAGGGTCAACATTTGGCCAATTCCTTCGTGGGTTTCTTGAGTAGAGTTTGGGGTTAAAGTCCCGGAATTTTCTGAGTAGTGTAGCAGGCCCTAGCGACATTTCGTCGGGGGCAGCAACAACATTTATGGCAGAGTGTAGCGCAAAGCTGTAGCCATACAGTGTACGATCAGTGGGGGGATTTCAACATTGATTTAGAGGGCTTCTCTAGTTTTCCTTGAGCAAGCCCAAGTGCATTCATTCCAACACCTCCATTGTACTCATTTCGAGCAAATTAATAAAATGGCTTAGTAGTATTTTATGGCTCCGTTGGTGTTTTGATATCAATTTTTTTGTTGTTGTCGTCTCAATATCTTTTAGCCTGTTATTACTGTTATTTTCCCATTTGGGATATTACATGGATATTACATAGTCCCGACCATAATCCACCATTCTGGTGTAGTCCCTACGTGCTTGGCCGATCTCGGATCCGCGTGTCTAACAAGAAAGGGATCTATTTCTTCTCCCTTTTCCATCTGAAACAATCTCAGCTGACTCTCAAGCAACATCTTCTGCTGGACAGAAGATCCCTCGTACAATGTGATCAAGGCCACCCACATTTCCCTTGTTGTGTTCTTCTCAGCAATATGTGGGATCACATGATCCTTGACTCCATCCATGATCATGCGCTTAGCTTTCGCTTGAGCCTCCTCGTACTTCTTGAGAGGATCAGCATCAACCGAAACCACATAATCCTTGATGCGATGTTCATCCAAAACTGCCAGGATCCTGGCCTTCCAGATGACAAAGTTGGATGCTCCATCCAACCTTTCCTGATCCATCAGTCCACTTGCAACCATCTCTGCTCAATTGAATGTTGAACAAGCTCCTTTCTCCCTCTTTCGTTGCTGCCACAGCAAAACTCGTATCTGGATTTCTTTGGCTAGAAATTCTCTAAGGAACAAGCTCCCTCTAAATCTCGATTTCCTTCACGAAAATCCTTCTCTCAACAAATGTCGAAGCACCCCTCTCTGATCTCTCTTTGTTGCTGCTCAGCACTGGATCTAGACTTCTTGGCAAGAAATCTTCTGAGGAACCGATTCCCTCTACTTTGCTTCTGCCCCACTAGACATTGTTTTGCACCAACAGAATCAGCGTCCCACCAGCAACTCCAGATAGAATCTGTACTACACCTCCAGCCACGGCAACCAAAAAAATGAGACTCAATAGCCTCCGTGACCGGCCCAACAATCGTTGTGTTACCTTGTAGCTACAACATCACCCTCTAATAGCCGGGCGTGTGCTCATGCGGAGCCTTCCTTGGTAATTGCATCGCCCTTCCTCCGCTCTACGTTATCTCTTAGGACAACTACTTTCCCCATACAACAAATTCTCCTCTCCGCCTCTTTCGCTCATGGCTTCCGCTCCTTGATCTACAATCACTCCGATACTATGTGAAAAATTCGAATCTAACAAACAAAAAATCCATCGCATTTAATCGATTTGTATTTCCTACTTGTGTTCTTCAATGAAAATTTCTCAATCTAACAAACGAAATCCCATCATAGCTAATCGATTTTCATTTCCTAGTGTTCTTCAATGAACAATTTTATTTACGTATCTTATTTAGTAAATATTAATACAAATAAATTGCGTATCACACCAATATACATATCAAGTACTGAAAAAATGAGGCAATCACACAAAGGACACACTTATTTTTGGACTAAATGTCCCTGGAAAAACCCACTACGGGAAAACCGATGCAGTAGATCTGAGGGTTTGTATTATTAAGCAGTAGTTTTCTGAGTACAACTAGGGTGCCAAATCCGATTCACCCAATAGAGAAAATATTGGCAGACAAAAAATAATGAGTTTTACCTCACACTGCAAGTCCCGGCCGACCCGGATATGAACTGGCGAAATCCCAGCTTCCTATGCGCAGTAGATGATTAGACCTACCTGGGAATGGATGAGGAATGTGTCAAATTTTCTTTGAATCAATCTGCCTCTTGGAAAATTGAGTTTCAGCCCTCCCGGCTCAAAAACCTCGATCTCCAGCAAAACTAGTATTGTCCCTTGGAACCACTGCGGAGTCTTTGCATGGGCCTACATCACCCCTTTTGGGGACTGCGTCACCTCTCTTGGTAGTTGTGCTGCTTCCTCTGCTGTCTCTGCTACCTCTCTGCTATGTACTCTTGGTCCTCTAACCAATAATTACTTCTGCCCCTCACTGTTGTTGAATGACTTATATCTTATCTTCGTCCGAGCGCTGCTCCATCAGAAGAATTCGATCTCTAGATTCATTCACTGTGTGTATTCTCCAACTTACTCTCAAGCATTTATTTATATTTTTGCTGTTGAGAAATCAACAGTCGTGATCAAATCTTTAATCAACGGCTAATATTAAAACATATTCTATCATCGTCACTTAGAAGCTTCTCACCCACATTTATATTAATTCACTTTAATTATTTTAATGTCCTAAGTTCTAACTTAGGCTTCATTAAAAGTAATTAATTATTTGAATAACATTCACTCCGGGCGGAATTTCTCCAAACTGTTTTTGGGTCTTAGAGATATCATGTGTTCTAGCCCCCTCCATTTCAGAGCTAGAGCACATTCGATGCTACCCAAAAATCAACATACGTAAGAAGGGAATGTGAAAATTTAAAAACAGTTGCAGTGATAGATTTATTTCTCCTACTTATTATTTCAATAAGTTATTATTCAGAAATCTTCCGGAAAATATCGAAATAAATACTTCTGCAACATTCACAATTATATATGCAAAGAAATAAAAAGTAGAGAACATAAGCACAAGAATCAATCACATGTACATAGTTATTTTTTGGACAATTGTCCCCGGAAAAACCCAATGTGGGAAAACCGATGCAGCAGATGAGGATTTTATTAATTCTTCAGCAAATGATATCTTTACAGAGAAAATATACGGTAGATAAATTCTGAACCACCTGAGACTGAATTTCCGACTTACTCGGACAATTCTCTGACACCCAGAAAAACCCCTGCATGCCCCTACGTCACTATGCGTGATTCTCTGCGCAGTCCTAGCGCTGGACTGCATGAATTTGCGTGGAGTCTTTGTGCTGTAGCCTCAAGATGCCTCTAGTGACCCACTGTTGCCCTTCGAACTTGACCTTAATCACCCTTGACCTCCCCCTTCTACTTCTGCAACTTCTCGCCTTGCCACTCTCCCACTGAGATCGAATTCTACATCAGAATGGATCTCCTTCGGTTACTGAGTGTGTTAGCCACCTATAAATTTGTTATACCAAAAGGTGGCTAAATCATTTTTGGAGCCTTCAAGGAACAAATTTTATTGCAAAAAAGTGTTGGCTCTTGAAAACTCTTGAAGGCCTCATGCCTCTGTCCAAATCTTCACTGCTGTTCCCTTTTTATATTCAGAATTTATGCTGTTTCCATAAGTGAAAATACTGCTGCAAAATCATTATGTTTTCCCCTTCCTCCACTCAAAACTAACCTTCATTTTGCTCCCCTTTTTCTCCATAAAACTACTCTATTTTTATGATTCCTCTTCTTCCATTCATGAAAATCATTTTTACAAGGTTAAGAACTCACTTTTTAACCTTATCAAAGCCCTCAAAATCCTTTGAAAACCATTGAAAATCTATTAAAAACCCATTTTTGTATTACAGACTTAAGCCCCCTTGGGCTAAGTCCTAACCACTTCCCCTCCATATGCCCGCACCCTGGAACCAGGTGCTAGGCCCACAAAGCGCTTATCGCGTCGCAAGTTTCAAATGGGTTGATTGAAAGACCGCATCAAAACTTCCGATGCGATTAGGTCCCATATCTATAAACCTCGGTCCTTTGTTTTCTTTGTAAAACCAAGCGCAAAGGTCGAAGCGCTTATTGCATCGGAAAAGTTCAATGGTTAGATTGAAAAGACCGAGCTCGAGGCTCCGATTGCGATTGGCCCTTTGTTATGAAAAGCTCCGGGCCTATCATGTTTCATATAACTAAAGGCCCCGCAGTCGGGCGCCAGACCACACCATAAATATATATCCCACCCCGAAAGTATTAAAACTTTGGGTTTTCATATATCATAAGGGTTTCCGTCGATGCAAAGTTGAAACGATGTTGACCGTTGATCTAAAGCCGATCCAATGGCCTGCGTTACATCGCATCGCCTTTTTTCATTTGGTACATTTGTTTGTTCCCCCGATCGGCCATCCCTCCGATTAATTACCCACCGTTGATCTGATCCTCAGATCAATGGTCATCGCTCAATCGCATCGCGAGTTTTCAGCACTGTGCCATTTCTTTCCCCGCCGATTGAATGTCTCCGATTACATTCGGACCGTCTGTTTGATCTCATCTAACGACCCACAATCGCTCCGATTATTAACCCTTCCTCCGCCCTTTTAACCCCTCCAATTCACTCTCCACCATCGATCTGATCTACAGATCGACGGTCAACGCTTAATCGCATCGGTGTTTCCCTGTACATCGGCGCCATTTAAGTTTTGCCCCCGATTTTGATCCTCCGATTGGATCTGGACCGTCCACGTGTCTAGATCGGACGGTCCCAGATGATTCCGTCTTATTCTTCCCTCCCCTCTCCTTTTTGCTTTCTCCTAGCTAATCTCCATCGTTGGATGCTGCCATCCAACGGCTACGCTCCTCCCCACATCCTCTGCAGTAGTTAAACCCACAAACGCGGGATTTTTTAATTCTTTTCGTATTTTGCAGGTTTGAATGGTTTGTTCCATCATATTAATGAGAAAGCCGAAGGCCGGGAATGACGATTCCCTCGCCTTTTGATTTATCAAAGGGAACCATTCACGGGGCTCTGCTCCACGTTTCATCAATGCTTCATAGGCATTGATGCCACATGAGCCCTGTGCGGCTCTGCACATCAACAAGACACAGAAAAATGAATAAAACAAAAGAGTATCAGTGTCGAAGGCCTGCCACAGCAGAAACAGAAGATTGAAGACCATTTTGGATGGATTACAGCTAAGATTGATTATCAAAAGCCTTATCCTCCAAATTAAAACAGGATTAAAGGAAACTCAAAAAGATCTATCAGATAGAAAGCCTCCACCGCCACATCTGAGGCAAATTGATTCCTCTCAGCTACCATAGTGCCACCTGTAGCCACAAGCATTCAAACAGAGACCGAAGTTATTGATTAAAATCAGATATTTGCCTCAACGCAGCCAAAGAGTTAATTTTGCCAAAGAACTTAATGACTAAATATCTGCAGAGTTACTCCAACATGACACAGAGCATCAAAAGTCAATAAGAGCTCTCACCGAGCTTGAATCTTAAATGTAAAACATTAATACAGACAGAACATCTGTAAACTTCTCCATCGAGCCCCTCAAAGGCTGAGAAGTCATTAATCTGTATTAATTATCTTGGGAGATCTTTTATCCTCTCCCACCTCCTCATCCTTCTATAAATACTGTTGTAGAAGATGAAAAAGTGTTGGTTGGTTGATCACTAGTTGTAATACTGAAACTCTCTGAAATAATACATAGTTTGTTGAAGTTGATGAACAAATTGAAGTCTTGGAAGCCATGATGATGTTGTTGCATGTTTGTTCCTGAGAAGGCTCTATCATTGGATCCATGAGCTTGGCTGTTGGTGAAGTATTTTGAACTGTTTAATGTTTTCTCCTATTTTCATTTTGTTCCATAATTTCTTACTACAGTAGGTTGAAAGTTTTAGGCTAAGAAATGACTCCTGGAAGCACCTTAGACCTGTTCATCCTTCACTGTTTCATGTTTTCTTCTGCTGAGGTATTTTAGAGTCTTTAATCTCTCTCTTTAGTCCTCATGCTTGTTTATTTCCTTAATGGTTCGAACAGTTGGTTTTAGCATGATTTATGGTTTTCCCTGCTTGTCTGTTGCCACTTAAAGACTGTTATTGAAGTCTCCCTTTGAAGTATTTATGTTTATAGTGAGCCAAAGAGGTCTGTTTTGATCATACCCTTTGTCATTGCTTAAACAGATGTTTTGAAGGTCTTTATAGTTGTGATCATAGATGTTATTAGGTGTTCCCTCTTCTATGACTGCAATTATCAGTGAATCTTTTATGTTTTCTAAGTCATTTGAAATAAAATCTTTGAGGAAATAGGGTGTTCCCCGAATCTTAGATCTCATTTTGAAAGTTGTCTTGAAGTCATTATTTGCTTAAAGAATGTTTGTAGAATTTATTGTTAGCCCTGTCTATCAAATATTTCTTTATTGTTCAAGTTATGTTTTCAAGTTCCCTTCGTTGAGAATCAAATTTCTATTTCCAAATCATTGATGTCCATCTCATTCTAAAACCAAAGGATCTTGCGGCCAAGTTAGATTTGCCCTTTGATATCCCATATTCATTGATGAGTATGTTATGACCTCTTCTTGACTCCATTGCCCAGTGAACCAGATGTTTCTCCATTCTATATATCTTTTCTAGACCTTTCATGTTCTGCTGTATCAATTCAACCAAACAAATAAACAAACACCTGTACTTAATAACTAGTCTAAAACCAATACTCAAAGCACACAAGATAAACCTTTGCAAACAAACATTTGAGAGATCCCTCTCTGAGAACAGGAGGACTAGATCCTGTGACTCTAAAGATTGGTTCTGATGTTGCCTTGTCTTTTGATTTGCCAATCTATCAAAACAAGGGACACCAAGAGAGTGTATGCTCGGCTTATTTTCCAAGTGAACCTCAGGCCTTCTTTTATAATCTTCCTGTTGGAGTACCAACGACCAAGATTAAAAGATTAATCAATGGCCAAGATTAAAACTTGACTTGATCCATGTTTTCTAGAAGATTCACACTTGGACTTATTAATACCTTTTAATTATTTCATTTTCCTAAGTTTAGACTTAGGGTCCATTAAAATAATTAATTATTTTAATAAGTCTTGAACTGAGTGAAATTTCTACAAACTGTTTCTGGATTCTTTGGAATGCTATTGTCCAAGCCTCCCTGCAAAGTTTGAGACCTTGAACACTTCCGGATGCTACAAAAGTCAACACTCCCTCTTAGCGAGGAAGGTGTTCAACAATATGCCTGCTGCATGTTGCTCTAATTCTGAAGCACCCTCTGCGCTGCTGATCTCGGGATTTTTCTCCCCCCCATCTGTCACTTGCTGCCCCTTGTACTGCTACCTTTGACACTGCCACTGTCACTTGCTGCCTCTGTACCACAGCTACCTCTGAATACTGAATCGTCCATTCCTGCTACTGGAAGGGATTCTTCATCATCCCCATCTTGTCTCTGAAGTAGACAAAATTTGTCTTTCCCAAAGCCTTTGTGAGGATGTCTGCCACTTGTTCTCCTGTTGGAGTGTATTGCAATTGAACAGCTCCACGTTGTACACAGTTTCTGATGAAGTGACACCGGATGTCAATATGTTTCAACCTATCATGAAACACAGGATTCTCAGAGAGATTTATGCAACTTTGATTATCACATAAAATGTTGGTCGCTTCCATTTTCTCCTTGAGTAAATTTACTAGCAGTTTCCTAAGCCATATGGCTTCGCACAAAGCTGTGCTGGCTCAACGTTGCACGAAGTGGGGATGAAGCGGGGATGTTTTTTGGAAGCGGGGAAGTGGAAGTGTCATTTCCAAAAAATCTAGGAAGCGAAGCATCTCGGAAGCGTCTACTATATATATATATATATATATATATATATAAATATTTTTTTTTGCGTTTATATTAAAAAAAACATCCAAAATACCAAATTAATTGTAGAAGATATGGAAGCATGCATATTTGTACATAAATCAAGATAGATATGACATCCATTGTACATTAATGATTAGTTATTTGAGCATCAGCCATTTAGATGCATCAACCATCTATAATCTAGATTCTTCTCCTCTTGTCTAGCATTTGCCTCTACCTCGATTATCTAGGGACATTAGTCAAAATTGCCCAATTTTGATCAAACTACCTAATGCAAGCCTTAAAATATGGTAGAAAGAACTTAACATGCTTGATTGATTATTTTGACTTGATTGAAATGTAATTTTTTGCTAACAACATGACAAAGGAGTTCAACAATTAACATTCAAATGTAATTTTTTGCTAATGACATGACAAAGGAATTCAACAATTAACACCACCAACACTAGGGTACATATAGGGCTTCGTGCTCTTGATTAAATGCTAATCACATACCCTCATACATGATATAATATAATGACATGCCACCATACCATTGATCCTGAATTCTTGAAAATTGTTAAGTCTGCTGAATTTTGAATAGGATATGAAATTCTATTTTCTCCATATGAAGTCCGATCAAGTTGGAACCACTCTCAAACATCCTGAGTCATTTCATGGTAATGTTAAAAATTTAAGTAAAAGGAAAGAATTTAACATTACCGTGAGGAAGCATCTAAGAAACATCTAAGGAGGTAAAAGAGAGCTTATTTCTTTTTCATCCTATCCCTAACTCACCTTCTAACCCAACCAAAGACAAAAATTAAAAAAATAAATTAAAAAAATCGCTTTTTTTAAACTGCGTTAGTCGGATCCGTACGGCGCTGTACGGAACCGCTCGCAATCCATACAGATCCGAAAAGGGATTGCAGTGCTTTCGTACGGCAATCCGCCGTACAAAACGCAGATCCGACCGTATGGTTCCAAAAAATCAAGAAACGCAATTTTTTTTCCGAAACGCGTTTCGGGGGCGGATCCCATATGGATTGCGTTTCGGGGGTTGGAGCTGGGGTGGGGACATTTCTTGCAACACTGTGCTGGTTGCCAATAACTCTGCCTCTGCTGAACTCAGTGCCACAGACTTCTATTTCCTACTGCACCAGGCAGTCATTCCTGATCCCAGACTGAAACAGTACCCACTAGTACATTTCTGATCAACTGAACTTCCAGCCCAATCTGCATCAGTGAAACCACTCAACCTGACATCATTGTCACGGGTGTACTTCAATCCAAGCTCGACTGTCCCTCGAAGGTACCTGAGAACATGCTTGGCTGCTACCCAATGTTCCCTCTTCGGTTCCACCACGAATTGACTTAGGGTATTAACAGCATAACAGATGTCTAGCCTTGTTTTTACAAGATACATCAACGACCCTATGAGTTGTCTGTACAGCGTAGGATCAACTTCATCATCTTTGGACATGTCGATTTTCCTCCAGTTGGTAATCATTGGAGTGGTCATGGGCCTACAATCCTTCATCTGAAATCTCTTCAGAATCTCTGTAGTGTATCTTCCTTGACCAAGGAAGATCTCCCCATTCTGTTGCCAAACTTCCAACTCCAGAAAATAGTGCATCCATCCTAGATCCTTCATGTCAAATTCTTTAGCCAATTTCTTCTTGTAATCTGTGATGAGCCTTGATGATCTTGTCAAGAACAGATCATCCACATACAATACCAGTATCAAAGACTCACTCCGTACTCTGAGATAGTAGAGATTGGGATCTCCATCGCTCTTGACGAATCCCATCTTCTGCAGGTAGATGTCAATCCGACCATACAAGGCTGTAGGAGCTTGCTTCAGTGCATATAATGCTTTCTTCAATCTCCACACATGAGTTTTCTGATCATGTGTCTCAAAGCCCTTTGGTTGTTCTACATACACCTCTTCTTCTATCACACCATTCAAGAATGTCGTCTTGACATCCATCTGGTGAATTTCCCATCCCATCTGCATAACAAGGGATATCACGGACCTGATAGATGTGTATCTGGCTACAGAGGCAAAGGTTTTTTCATAGTCTGTTCCTTCCTTCTGAGCATACCCCTTAGCCACAAACCTGGCTTTAAATTTCTCGATGCTACTGTCTGCAGCATACTTGATCTTGTAGTTCCACCTAGATCCTACAACTGATATCTCCTACGATCTGGGTACTACTTCCAAGACATCATTTGTCATGATGGAACTGTATTCTTCCACCTTTGCATCAACCCACACCTGGTGTTGAGTTGCTTCTCGAAAATTGGAAGGTTCTCTGACTTGAGCAACTAAGGCTTGATACCTTTCAGGCTGCTTACACTGTCTCTTCTCATTTCAGGGGATTCTGACAAAATCCTATGCATCCTTTAGAATTTGTCGAAGTTCCCTGCTCGTTCTTCCACTGGTGGTGGGTGGATTTACCGACTCCTTTTCTTGCAAATCCTCAGGAGACCCATCCTTTGGATCACTATGCCTTGGAGAGGCAACTGAATTTCCTATTGCTGGTTGTTGGGGCTGGACTAGAGGCTCTTCCTCTGACTGCGTAGTAGAAGGAAACTCTCGTGATCTTCTGAAGGCTTTCTCTTCCATAATTTTCATAGCTCTTCGCACCACTACTTTCCTGCTCTCAGGAATGTAGATGCAATAAGCCTTTGCATTCTCGTTGTATCCTACTAAATACTCCTTTTCAACAGTCATCTCCAACTTCTTCCTCTTCTCACTGGGAACATGACAGTAAGCTGTACTACCAAAGATCCTAAAGTGACTCACTCTGGGCTTGCTGCCAGTGAAGACACTTTCTGGCATGATCTTTCTCAGTAGAGTGTGAGGAGTTCTGTTTGGAATGTAGAAAACTGAATTACATGCTTCAGCCCCTAGAAATTTGGGCATGTCTTGGTCATACAACATAGATTTGGTTGCTTCAAGAATAGTTCGATTCTTCCTTTTTGCCACTCCATTCTGTTCCGGATTGTATGGAGTTGTACATTCTCTTTTGATGCCTTCCCTTGCACAGAATCTGGGGAATTATTTATCTATGTATTCACCTCCAATATCTGACCGCAATACCTTGATCTGCTTCCCTGTCAGATTTTCCATCAGAGCCTTAAACTCTTTAAATTGATTAAAGACTTCATCCTTGGTCTTCAAGAAGTAGATCCAGGTTTTCTTGGACATCGGCCCGCAAATACCTGAGTGTATTATATCCAACACACCCTTGGCCCTATTGTTGCTTCTCTGATATGCTGCCTTGGCATATTTCCCCAATACGCACCCCTTGCAGACATCATCACGTTTGGTGCTCAGTTCTGGAACACCTGTGACAGTCATCTGGAGAGTTCTCAGCGCCCCATGATGCAAGTGTCCCATTCCTCTATGCCATAGCTCATTCAGGTCCGTTTCATCTGCCCTGCCAACTAGTGCCATTGGAGAATCAAGCTGCAGCTTGTACAACTTGTTGCTTCTTACCCCGATCTGTCCCTTCTTCTTCCAACTGGGGTGCTTGACGTAGACTCTATTGCCAATAAAGTGGACGTCATATCCTCGGTTTTGAAGCTATGATACTAAGAGTAGATTCATCCCCATACACAGTACATGCAGTACAATAGTGGCCCGGATTTTGTTCCCTGCCTCGGTCTGATAAACTACGGTACCTCTCCCAATGGGAGTGCACTTTGCTTTATTACCCATGGTTATTTTGAAATTCATCTGCTCTTCTTGGTAGTCGGAAAAACAGTCCCATACTCTCGTCATATGAGCAGAGGCTTCATTGTCAATATACGAGACATATGAAAACACAGTGCTTGATACACAAGAAAAATCTTCCTCTAGTTTGGATGCCAATATAGATACATTGTGATCCATATGTTCTATCGTGCTTCTAACCCCTCCTGAAGAACCGTGTGAACCCTTCTGAGTTGTTGCTGCAACAATACATCTCCGTTCACTTATAGATGCCCCCTCTCTATTATTCATCTCTGGCTCTGATACCATGTGAAAATTTACAAACAGTTGCACTGATAGATTTATTTCTCCTACATATTATTTCAATAAGTTATTATTCAGAAATCTTCCAGCAAATATCGAAATAAATACTGCTGCAACATTCACAATTATATATGCAGAGAAATAAACAGTAGAGAACATAAGTACAAGAATCAATCACATGTACACAGTTATTTTTTGGACAATTTTCCTCGGAAAAACCCAATGTGGGAAAACCAGTGCAACAGATGAGGGTTTTATTAATTCTTCAGCATGATATCTTTACAGGGAAAATATACGGCAGATAAATTCTGAACCACCTGAGACTGAATTTCCGGCGTACTCGAAGAATTCTCTGACACCCAGAACAACCCTTGCATGCCCCTGCATCACTTTGCGTGATTCTCTGCACAGTCCCAACGCTGGACTGCGTGGAGACTCTGTGGGGTCTTTGTGCTACAGCCTCAAGCTGCCTCCAGTGACCCACTGTTGCACTCCGACCCTGATCTCGATCACCCCTGACCTCCACCTACTTCTTCAAATTCTCGCCTTGCCACTCTCCCACTGAGATCGAATTCTACATAAGAATGGATCTCCTTCGGGTACTGAGTGTATGCCCAACTTATTTTCCATGTGACCCTCAAGCCTTCTTTTATAATCTTCCTGTTGGAGAACCAACGACCCAGATTAAAAGATTAATCCATGGCTAAGATTAAAACTTGACTTGATCCATGTTTTCTAGAAGATTCACACTTTGACTTATTAATATCCTTTAATTATTTCATTTCCCTAAGTTTAGACTTAGGGTCCATTAAAATAATTAATTATTTTAATAAGTCTTGAACTGAGTGGAATTTCTATAAACTGTTTCTGTGTTATTTGAAATGTTGTTGTCCAAGCCTCCCTGCAAAGTTTGAGACATGGAACACTTCCGCATACTACAAAAATCAACACTCCCTCTTAGCGAGGAAGGTGTTCCAAAAATATGCCTGCTGCATGTTTCTCTGATTCTGAAGCACCCTTTGCACTACTGATCTCAAGATTTTGCTCCCCCCATCTGCTGCGTTGTTGCCCCCTATACTGCTGCCTTTGACTCTGCCACTATCACTTGCTGCCTCTGTACCACAACTCCCTCTGAATATTGAATCCTTCATTCTTGCTACTTGAAGGGATTCTTCATCATCCCCATATTATCTCTGAAGTAGACAAACTTTGTCTTTCCCAGAGCCTTTGTGAGGATGTCTGCCACCTGTTCTCCTGTTGGAGAGTACTGCAACTGAACAGCTCCACGTTGTACACAGTCCCTGATGAAGTGACACCAGATGTCAATATGTTTTGACCTATCATGAAACACAGGATTCTCAGAGAGATCTATGCAACTCTGATTATCACATAAAATGTTGGTCGCTTCCATTTTCTCCTTATGTGGATTTACTAGCAGTTTCCTAAGCCATATGGCTTCGCACGAAGCTGTGCTGGTTGCCATATGCTCCGCCTCTGTTGAACTCAGTGCCACGGACTTCTGTTTCCTATTGCACCAGGAAGTCATTCCTGATCCCAGATTGAAACAGTACCCACTGGTACTTTTCCGATCAACTGAACTTCTAGCACAATCTGCATCAGTGAAACCACTCAACCTATCATCATTGTCACGGGTGTACTTCAATCCAAGCTTGAATGTCGCTTGAAGGTACGTGAGAACATGCTTGGCTGTTGCCCAATGTGCCCTCTCCGGTTCCACCATGAACTGACTTTGTGTAGTAACAGCATAATAGATGTCTGGCCTTGTATTTACTAGATACATCAATGACCCTATGAGTTGTCTGTACAGTGTAGGATTAGCATCATCATCTTCGGACGTGTCAATTTTCCTCCAGTTGCTAATCATTTGAGTGGTCATGGACCTACAATCCTCCATCTGAAATTTCTTCAGAATCTCTGTAGTGTATCTTCCTTGACCAAGGCAGATCTCCCCATTTTACTGCCAAACTTCCAACCCCAAAAAATAGTGCACTGATCCTAGATCCTTCATGTCAAATTCTTCAGCCAAATTCTTCTTGCAATCTGTGATGAGCCTTGATGATCCTGTCAAGAACAGATCATCCACATACAATACCAGTATCAAAGGCTCACTCCCTACTCTGAGATAGTAGAGATTGGGATCTGCATCACTCTTGACGAATCCCATCTTCTGCAAGTAGCTGTCAATCCAACCATACTAGGCTCTAGGAGCTTGCTTCAGTCCATATAATGCTTTCTTCAATCTGCACACATTAGTTTTCTAATCATGTGTCTCAAAGCCCTACGACTGTTCTATATACACCTCTTATTCTATCACACCATTCAAGAATGTCGTCTTGACGTCCATCTGGTGAATTTCCCATCCCATTTGCGCAGCAAGGGATATCACAGACCTGATAGATGTATATGTGGCTACAAGGACAAAGGTTTCGTCATAGTCTATTCCTTCCTTCTGAGCATACCCCTTAGCCACAAACCTAGGTTTAAATTTCTCGATACTACCGTCTGTAGCATACTTGATCCTGTAGATCCACCTGGATCCTACCACTGATCTCTCTTGCAGTCTGGGTACTACTTCCCAGACATCATTTGTCATGGTGGAACTGTACTCTTCCACCATTGCATCAACCCACACCTGGTGCTGAGCTGCTTCTCGAAAACTAGAAGGTTCTCTGACTTGAGCAACTAAGGCTTGATACCTTTCAGGCTGCTTACGTTGTCTCTTCTCATTTTGGGGAATTTCGACAAAATCCTCTGCATTCTTTAGAATCTGTTGAAGTTCCCTGCTCTTTCTTCCACTGGTGGTGGGTTGATTTACCGGCTCTCCTTGTTGCAAATCCTCAAGAGACCCATCCTTTGGATCACTATGCCTCGGAGAGGCAACTAAATTTCCTGCTGCTAGTTGTTGGGGCTGGACCAGAGGCTCTTCCTCTGACTGCATAGCAAAATACAACTCTCGTGATCTTCTGAAGGCTTTCTCCTCCATGAACTTCACATCTCTTCGCACCACTACTTTCCTGCTCTCAGGAATGTAGATGCGATAAGCCTTTGCATTCTCGCTGTATCCTACTAAATACCCCTTTTCAGCAGTCATCTCTACCTTCTTCCTCTTCTCACTGGGTACATGACAGTACGTTGTATTTCCGAAGATCCTAAAGTGACTCACTTCGGGCTTGCTGCTAGTGAAGGCACTTTCTGGCGTGATCTTTCCTAGTGTAGTGTGAGGAGTTCTGTTTTGAATGTAGACAATTGTATTACATGCTTCAGCCCATAGAAATTTGGGCATGTCTTGGTCATACAACATAGCTCTGGTTGCTTCAAAAATATTCTAGTTTTCCTTTCCGCCACTCCAGTCTGCTTCGGATTGTATGGAGTTGTCCATTCTCTTTTGATGCCTTCCCTTGCACAGAATCTGGTGAATTCTTTATCTATGTATTCACCTCCATTATTTGATCGCAATACCTTGACCCACTTCCCCTGTCAGATTTTCCACCAGAGCCTTAAGCTTTTTAAATCGACTGAAGACTTCATCCTTGGTCTTCAAGAAGTAGATCCAGGTTTTCCTGGAATGGTCATCAATGAAGGTGACGAAATATTCAGCACCGCTAAGGGCTCTAGTGGACATCGACCCGCAGATATTTGAGTGTATTATCTCCAACACACCCTTGGCCCTATTGTTGCTTCTCTGATATGCTGCCTTGGCATATTTTCCCAATACGCACACCTTGTAAACATCATGCCGTTTGGTGCTTAGTTCTGGAACACCTGTGACAGTTTGCTGGAGAGTTCTCAGCGCCCCATGATGCAAGTGCCCCATTCTTTTGTGCCATAGCTCATTCATGTCCGTTTCATCTGCGCTGCCAACTAGTGGCATTGGAGAATCAAGCTGCAGCTTGTACAGCTTGTTGCTTCTTACCCCGATCTGTGCCTTCTTCTTCCAACTGAGGTGCTTGACGTCGACTCTATTGCCAATAAAGTAGACGTCATATCCTTAGTTTTGAAGCTGTGACACTAAGAGTAGATTCATCCCCAAACCCGGCACACGCAGTACATTAGTGCCCCAGATTCTGTTCCCTTCCTCGGTCTGAAAAACTACGGTACCTCTCCCAATGGTAGTGCACTTTGCTTTATTACCCATGGTTATTTTGAAATTCATCTGCTCTTCTTGGTAGTCGGAAAAACAGTCCCGTACTCTCGTCATATGAGTAGAGGTACCGTTGTCAATATACCAGACATCTGAAGACGTAGTGCTCGATACACAAGCAAAATCTTCCTGTAGTCTGGATGCCAATACAGATACATCATGATCCATTTGTTCTATCGTGCTTCTTCCCCCTTCTGGAGAACTGCGTGAACCCTTATGTGTTGTTGCTGCAATAGTAGATCTTCTTTCATTGACAGATGTCCCCTCTCTGTTATTCATCTCTGGCTTTGATACCCTGTGAAAATTTACAAACAGTTGCAGTGATAGATTTATTTCTCCTACTTATTATTTCAATAAGTTATTATTCAGAAATCTTCTGGCAAATATCGAAATAAATACTACTGCAACATTCACAATTATATATGCAGAGAAATAAACAGTAGAGAACATAATCGCAAGAATCAATCATATGTACATAGTGATTTTTTGGACAATTGTCCTCGAAAAACCCAATGTGGGAAAACCGATGCAGCAGATGAGGGTTTATTAATTCGTCTGCAAATGATATCTTTACAGGGAAAATATATGGCAGATAAATTCTGAACCACCTGAGATTGAATTTCCGGCATAGTCGGACAATTCTCTGACACCCAGAACAGCCGTTGAATGCCCTTTCATCACTCTGCGTGATTCTCTGCGCAGTTTCAGCGCTGGACTGCATGAATCTGCATGGGGTCTTTGCGCTGTAGCCTCAAGCTGCCTCTATTGACACACTGCTGCCCTTCGACCCTGATCTCCTCCTTCTGCGTTTGCAACTTCTCGCCCTGCCACTCTCCCACTAAGATCGAATTCTACATCAGAATGGATTTCCTTCGGGTACTAAGTGTATGCCCGACTTATTTTCCAAGTGACCCTCAAGCCTTCTTTTATAATCTTCCTGTTGGAGAACCAATGGCCCAGATTAAAAGATTAATCAATGGCTAAGATTAAAACTTGACTTGATCCATGTTTCTTAGAAGATTCACACTCTGAGTTATTAATACCCTTTAATTATTTCATTTCCCTATGTTTAGACTTAGGGTCTTCATTAAAATAATTAATTATTTTAACAAGTCTTGAACCGAGTGGAATATCTATAAACTGTTTCTGGGTTCTTTGGAATGCTGTTGGCTAAGCCTCCCTGCAAAGTTTGAGAGTTGGAACACTTCCGGATGCTACAAAAATCAACAGGGAAGGGTAGTCAGTTGCTATCACTCTCAAGTAAGGAATTGGAATGTCCACCCTAAGAACATGTCTGAAAACATACCCTAGAGAATGCCCTAGACTGAGGTAGATGTTAGCAATCATTGTTATTTTCCTTTGAGCCTTTTGAAAATATAATTTAGAGGTAATTTTAGGTCCTTGTCCTTATGATTTGAGTTTCACGGTTTGTTGGTTTAGTTCATTTTTGTTCAATACTTGCATATTTATCTGTTTTCTCCCCCCCCCACCAAATCTCTATATAGTTTTCCCTTGACACTTGAAAGTTTAACATGTCTTTTATCACATTTATGATCTAGAAGGTGCTCCAAGGAAATTGTCATGTAATGCTAGGTTATCTCATCCTTCTAATCTCCTTCAGCATTCTAATATATAACTGTGTCTTATGTATTTTATTTTTTCTCCTTTCAATCAAATTTTATATTACCGTTTTCTATTCAATGATTTCTCTTTTGTGTCAGTTTGGTTACCATGCCATGAATGTTAGTTCTTTATAATTAGCAATTCTATTGTTTGCAGACAATGGAAAAATCAATTCCACTAAATTGTGTATTACCTTATTTTCATTTTCATAATTTTTCTTTCTTGTGAGCTTGGTTACTTTGCTATGAATGTGAGTTCTTTATACTAACAGTTCTATTATTTGCAGACATTGGCGAAAACAATTCCACGAGAATCCTTACTGTGGAAGTTCAGAATGCTTCAGTCAGCAGAGCTCTATACAAATCCTAGATTGCATGCAGTAGAGCATAATGTGCTATTGATGGTGAGGTAAAATCAAATGCCCTATACCAATTATAAATTAAATCTTGGGTGTATGCTCACTAGAAGCCTGTTGAACCGATTAAAAGATTAGAGCGAGGAATTGAATATAGTTCCGTCTTTCTCCATGAGAAATGGACTCCCATTCCATATAAAATGCAAAGTAAAGCAATTTATACATAATATCACAGAACTTTCCTTCCAAACTATAAGACACTTCACTTATAACCTCTGAGGTCACTGAATTTGAAGTGCTAACTAAAAGATAAAATTTGAATTTTATTTATTTCAATTTTAGAAATCAAAGTAGTGCTACATATTTGGTTAACAAAGGAGAACCTTGGCAAATAAAGATGAGGTCTTAGAGAACATAGAATTTTGTCAAAGTAAGCGTGTTCATACCTAGAAAATACATTCAGTATGTACACGGAAAAGTAGTTTTGTTGGAAGTCATTATTGTATACCCTTTGTGAAGAAGCCATTTGAAAATTTTGACATAGCTTTTCCTATGAGAGGTAGTCAAGTGTGCAGCATGGTAGTCATCAGTTTTGCTAAGAATTCAGCTATGTAATTCGTCACAATTTCCTAATTATCCTCTAAAATTCTATTCATCATTATCACAGCCGGTCCACTTGTTAAACCAAAAGGGCATATTTTCTCTGCAATTCTAACTTGATGGTATCTTCTTAAATTGGTTCTAGACAATTGTGTGGCTCTTCTTAATCTATCCATAAAATATCCATGGGAGAAAAAGACTATTCCTCTTTAATGTAACCTTATTCAATGGTTGATGATCCACACACACCATGAGAGTACACACTTTAGTGCAAAGCTTTACTAAAAACTCTAGGTTAAGGGAAACAATGGGATCAGCCACCAGTATCACCTTAGTAAGTATTCCTCTGCTGTTCTATGGATGGGTAGTATTCACTATTGCCACAAGAGAGGTTTCCCTAGTGGATATTTGAGATAAATAACCCAAGAATTCCTAGGTTAAATACTCTCCAAGGATCCCACTAAATAAAACACCCAAGGATAATGTTTAATAAAAAGGTTTTGGGTGAGATGAGGTAATGAATTCAAAATACCTATGGTTAGAGGGCTAAGATAGTTATAGAGAGGCCCAAATAGATCCCAAACAGATGTTACCTTTAGATTAATTATTGTTGTTATGAATTACAGTTTTTAATAAGCATAATTTACAACATGCCAATTTTATGACAAGTTGACAACAATAACAAAATAGGCTATAAATCATTAACAACAATAAATAAACAAAGACTATTATGATTATAGGGCTTCCTTTTTTTTTGATCTCACACTCATCAACTCTTTAAATAAAATATTTCATTTACTCTTTACATTATAATTACTTAATCTTAAAATTAAGTTGGTGGATTCCCAAAATACTCCCTCATTACCTCCTTGAGATTATAAATAACCCACTTTATTATTATCATATGTTATATTATATATATATATATATATATATAATATATTAATCTCATACCTTAATTAATATGATTAATTCCGCATTTATATATTATTAAACCTAAATCAAATCAAAGTTTAATATTCAACATAATCGAATTACATTACAAACCTTAACCTATTTGCAAATTCCACATTTAGATTTCGTTGGAGGTCTGAGGCGTATATTAAAGTTCAAACTTTATGTATTTGCAAAGTTTCAAAGTTGTTATGCGGTGGACTTGATATTCAATAAATTCACTAACTCTGCTTGTGCAAATGTACATGTGGCCGGGTCACTGAGGTCAGAACTCTATTTACGTTGACCTTTGGCTCCCAAGTCGGTAACACCCTATACATTACACCGACTTTCCTTAAATATAAACTGTTAAATTATGGTTTTGCTTTTCATGGTTTCATTAAAGATGGTGAGAGTTTATTGGCGCACGATAGACCAGATGTCCTCAACCGGTGCCTGAATCCGCTGAATGACCATGGTGCAGCACTGGCCATGGCTTAGGGAATGGTTGTGATGTCGTGTCTCCTGTGAACCACGCAGAATAGTTCCGACTGAAGTACTGGCGCGTTGGTTGACAGTGTTAGTTGCATGGGGGAGATCACGAGGTCCTAACCTGACCTCACTCCTATCTTTCGCTATTTCACGGCGGTTAGGCTGGGCACTGTTATGGGGGAGGTCGAGGTCGTGGGTTCAAAACCCGACCCCTACTCCCATCTTTCGCTATTTCCCACATGGAGTTCCAGCCATAAACATGTCACACGTCGAGAGTGAATATAAAGAAACTGTTCTCTGTGATTTGGGATTGGGTTTATTTTATTTGCGACATATTTTATCTCTGGTTTTGAGGCCGAGAAGGAATAATGAGATTCGCTCATCTTCGTGACCTTGATTGAGCTACTTCTGAGCTACTACAGTGACAAATTTCGGCCCTATTGGAAAATGAAAACTTTGGTCTGCTCAAGTGCTTCCACAATATCATATTTGGCTCCATGTACAATGATACATTCGGCCTCCGGAATATTGCTAACACCGTAGAAATACTTGATGCGGAGATGCAATGTATTTTGACTATTGTGCAGTCTTTTCAATCAGCAAGTACCGAGAAAATATTTAATATGGTTCGCTTATATGCCCCAGGATTTCCGTTGTTCACTTTTTAAGCAACAACGTGGGCGTTCAGAAAGAAGGAAACAAGAAAAAGTTGATGGTATATGTTTGTTTCAAAGATTAAGCCATGCATGTCTAAATATGAACTAATTCAGACAGTGAAACTGAGGATGGCTCATTAAACCCTCATAGCCTAAACCTACAGTCATGCACTTTGGCACCATTTAACTGTTATCAATTAGTTCGAGAACACCTAGAGACTGATGAATTTCTTACTTCTTGGCTTTCTGGTTTGGAATTTATTTCCATGCAAATGTTTCTTCCCAGAATTGGACATGATCAACCTCAAAATCTCAGGACTTTGGTTACATGTGTAGGGCCAATAAGGTCCCGCAGAGGTTAAAACTGTGCTCTGATACCATGTGTAAGAACCTTAAACTTTAACTTTTAGAATTTAATCATCAATCTCAAAATACATAAGTGTAAAGCTCTTAATTTTCGAAATTAACAATCATTCACAAAATTCATACTACAGAATTCAGAGTGAGATTTTTGAAACAAAATATATATATATATATCAATTGACTAATTAATACTTACCTGGAACCGTGTTTGAAGGTGTTCCTGATTTTTCATGGCTCCAGCTCCTGTTACTGGAACCATGTTTGAAGGTGTTCCTGATTTGTCATGTCTCCAGCTCCCATTACCAAATCGCCGTTTCCTCCCAGCCTATCTGAGGTCAACCTCTCCAGTACCCAGATCCAGAAGACAAGTCTTCTGGCCCCCGTGCCCAAAACTCTAATAGCAATCGAGAGCATTCCATGATTCTGTGAGAACTCTCGAACTAACTGCTCATGAATCACGCAGTTAGAACTCCTCTGACAACATCCAGGTCAGTTTTCCCATTCACCACTCATGCCCATCAAGTTTACCCCTCTTCTCCTTTTATACACAAACTCCATTCCTGATATTTAATAGAATATGATCTTTTAATAAATATCTTAAAAATATTATATTTTAATAAACATCCTAGATTTATTAAAATATTTTTATTTAATAAATATCTTGGTTTTATTAAAATAATATTATTTATTTGCATAAGTCAATGCTTTTAATTTTCTTTGAACAAAGTGCTAGTTTATATTATGATAATGGTAGATATAACTAATACTTTCATTATATTATGGTGAGTTAGGGAGCTACTCAATACTTCAATAATTCACTCCTTACCCTACACCGAGTTTCTTTTCATAATTGCTTAGTGCATGTACTAGTGCCGTACACATGATACCTGCATATGTAGCTATCATATGTAGGTTTCATATGCATGCTAATATTTCTATGTTCCAAAATTTGAGTTGGGTCGTTACAATAATGGAGTCAAAGGGAAAGGTATATGGCTGAAGACTGGATTGGAGTGAGTTAAGAGAGAGAAAATCTCTCCATCAAAACCCTCCAGGAGCCAGTTAGACCCTATAATGGCTAGTTGACTTGTCCAATAACTAATTTGCATTGACTTTTTCTTTTACTATCTCAAACTTGACCATTTTTTCTAAATTTCCAATTTCTTGATGAGTTTTCCAATTCTGCCACATCGGTTTATTGTAAGTCGCCCTGATTTCATTTGGGTCTTGCTTCGTTTGAATAGATTATGCCTTACATTAGCACATCATCACTCTTTGTCACATCATTATGCCCTATGCTATATCTATAACTACCTTGGGAATTTGGAGAAATCGAGACATGAGTTTTGTTCCTCTTTTTCTATAGATCAATTTTGACATATTATTATCAAATTTTGACAAAATATTCCCTTGTTATGCCACTTGGAAACTTTTCGTACCAAATCATCATGCCCAAGTGGAAGATTTTTTATGCCCTTGAGGATTTGGAAAATTGAAACATGAGTTTTGTTCCTTTGATTGAGTAGACCATTTTTGACATAATGCATGCATAATTTTGCCCAATGCCCCCCCTCTTTTGCCACTTGAACTACCTGTTTTGACATGTTGACCAAGTTTGACCAAGCTGGTAACTAGCCACTGCCACCATTGCCATGTGGCATGGATTCCTCTCATCAAGCTGAACAATCTAATACCAAGTTGACTTTTTGACTACTAGGACCACTTCAAATCGAGAACTTTGTACTACCTTGGGAAACTTGAAAATTGTCAATATGAGACTGCCATGCATGAGAGTTGTTTGAGGAATGTTGCACCAAATCCAAGGGCCCCTATGAAATCTATAGACATAACCATGTCGTAAGATAGGTACACCTTGATGCGTGTTGGATTGGCCCATACATTGGTGATTAATCTTTCAAATGAAGGTTCCCATAAGAGCACGAACCCTCAATAGAGTCCACTCAAGGCCCTCCAATCCTATATGGGATGAGAGTAACCCAAAGTGAAGCTTCAGGGGACCAACCATGGTCCGACTAAGATAACGAGATAAACACTCAAAACACATAGATATAGGATGCCTAATACAAAGTCTCACATGGTTTTTACATTGCTTTTGACTTGTGACCTTGGGCTTACAATGGTGGTAATAAATATTGCAAAATGTTCATATGTACCCCTATTGCATGAGGGGTAACAATTGGATCGCACTGTGGCACACATACTCTACCTGGGAGGATGTGAGAACCTCATAATCTTCCACCTGTCACTTGAAAACTCAACAATACAACATCAAATATAGGGAGAGAGTTGGACTCAAGTCTTATCCCTTCCTAAGATGACAATAAAAATGAAAATGAAATGACAACTTATCTAAGAAATGAAATAACATCTAAAGTAAATAGAAAAAATGAAAGTATGACATGATAAGGAAAAATATGTAACTAAATTAATGCACATGTCATGTCAATGAGATGAAATCACACAAGCAAAATGAAACTATGCTAATAGGAAATTTCAATGAATGAAAACAAATTATTTAAACTAATCTAATAGTCATGCTAAAGATCTTATTCATCCTATCTTAATCCACTCAAAAGAAGTAAAAGATGTTAGGTGAGAGCATATAATTAATGTAACCAACAAATAAATTCATTATTACTTTTGGTTTTACCTTTTTTCTTGGTTGGTAAGCAAAACAATGCAACATCGAATTTGTAGTAAATGCCTATGAATAGTTCATGGCTTTTTCCAAATATGTAGGAGAATCTTCCTCATGCCAAAGAGAATCAAAGGAAGGATCGAGGTTTCTCTTGCTACTGCATGCTTCTTTGATCCACAAATCAATTTGACTAATATAATTATATTTCGCATGGTGTGCATGATGCCATTCATCGATGTTTTTCACTATATTGGTAAGCAACAAAGGCTTGATGGTTGTTCCAACTGAAACCTTTGCATAGAATGTTGCCTTTTATGGCTGCCCCTAATCACATGCACACATAAATGGTGAGAAAAATCATGAAAATACTTCTAGTCGAAATTCCATTTTTGTTGAAGGGTTTTTGTTGTGTGTTGAATGTGGAAATCCCATTTTTGCACTTGTAAATATGCCTTCTTTTGTATGAGTTTATTTGGCTATTCATGCTTTATGAAATGCTTTTGTTGATCATGAAGCCAAAATTCTGCAATTTAACATCCGTCAGTGTCTATGTCATATATAGGATCATTTGTGAAGATATAGTAGCGAAAATGCCATTTACATCCTGTCAATCTTGAGGAATACATCAATAGACTCAAGATATTCATGTCCTCCATCCTCTTCAATTGTAGGAGTTACAACGAAATTTAACAGGCCTTGGAGAGCGAACCCTACAAGGCTAAAGCTAAACCAAGTGCTAACAAAGGGGTAGTGGCCCACTGTCATAACAACCAAAACCCCATACTCTTTACAGACTTTCATGGATGGGAGGAGTCTTGGTATGATAGGATCACCTATGAAAGATATTCTAATGGAAGAGGATAAGGTGATAAGCTACTATCTCCTTAAGAAAGATTCAATATTTGGCTCAAGGCTTCATTAGGAAGCAATTCGCTTTCTACAAGGACTAGAAGGATATGCACAAGACCTAGGGTTTGATAGGTTAGGTGAGTGTTGGAGCTCTCAAAAGTCAAGGCTAGGAGAAGAGGTTCCTTACGATTGATTTCGAAAAGGTCAAGGTTCATGAAACCTTCAAGGAAGACCTCAAGTTGAGAGAAGAATACTAGGGTTTCCCTATTAGGAAAAAGTTACAAACACATAGGGAAAGAGATTTTGTGGATGAAATTGAAGTGGATGCCCACCAAAATGAGGGATATTGTAGCCAAGACACTTCTCTTGATGTTTAGGATCTACAATCTGTGAAAATTCCTAAACCCGAAATCCCTATTGCAGCAAACTAATATTACTTCTCCTACTTGATAAAGTATACAAGTTATTTACTATGTTCTACAAGTAAATACTGAAGCAAATACACTGCAACCTTCACTAAATACACTGTGCATATTGAATGCAAAAACAAGATCTTAGCAAGAAAATTAGACACACATTACATCGTTATTTTTTGACTAAGTCCCTGAAAAAACCCAAAGCGGGAAAACCGGTGCAGTAGATGAGGGTTTGTATTATTAAGCAGAAGTTTCTGAATACAACTGGATTCCCAAATCTGGCTATCCACAGAGAATCTGTTCGACAGAGAACTAGTGAGGCTTACCTCACACTAACACCAGAGATTCGACATTGACCCAACACTGAACTGATGAGCCCCACGTTGCCTCTACGCTGCCTCTGCGAAGATATGCGTCACTATGGCTGGGGACTGTGTCACCTCCTTCTGTTAGATCTTCTGCTTGTTGGATGCTGATCTTTTCCCCTCTGGTCTCACACCTCAGCACTCCGGCATTGGATCTAACTGATCCTCAGCAAAATTTTAGATCTCCTCAAGGTTAATGCGCTGCATCTGCGTGTAACTGCGCTGCCTAGTGTAGCCCCTGTGCTACCTCTTCTGTGTCCTCTTCTCTGCCTTCTCTGCAATGTATTCATGGCTCAGGAAAATATCTTCCAACCGGAACTATCACTGCCCCTCACTGCAATCGAATCAACTCGATGATATCTCTGGCTGCTCTGCGCTGCTCACTTGAGAAATCGATCTCTACACTCACTTGGCGTGTTTTCCAAATTCCCATCGAATTCCTTATAATCTTCTCGTTGGATAACCAACGGCCTAGATTAAAACATAATCAATAGCTTAGACCATATTGAATCGATCTCCGTCTTTTTCTAGAAGTCTCACACCCAGGTCTATTAATAATTTAATATACTTCAATTATTTTAATTCCCTAAGTTTAGACATAGGCTCCCATTAAAAATAGTTAATTATTTTAATAAAACCCTAGCCGGGTGGAATTTGTCAAAAAATATTCTGGGCATTTTGGAATACATATGTCTAAGCCTCCCTGCAAAATTTGAGACTTATAGCACATCTGATGCTACCAGAAATCAACACTCCCTCTTAGCGAGGAATGTGCTCTAGTATTGCATCTTGCTGAAAAATTACCTTGACTTCGTAACATCTCTCTCTGCGTTGCTAATGTCTGACACTGTTGCCCATGAACAACTGCGATGTTGCATCTATGCTACTGCTAACACTGTATCCTACTTCCAAATGCATCTGCACTGCAACTCTGCTGCCTGATGTAACAAAAAAACATCCAAACACTGAACTAAGTGTTCAACATGATGCATTTGATACTGAAGATATGACTACTGCTAGACTCTGTGCTAACCCTTTGAAGTTTTTGTGCTGTTGCTGACTCAGCATTGTGCCTTCTATAGAAATTTCTGAATCTTAACACTTATGTAGAAATTTTTACTATTAATCCGGTTAAGCTCCTCCTACTTATATAAGTTATCAACTGAATAAATTCAAGTTAACATCGAAGCAAAACACATAACAGATCTCTACCAATTCAGATCTAGAATAAGCACATCCACACATTGACAAAGTGACAGTTATTTCTGGACAAACTGTCCCCGGAAAAACCCAATGTGGGAAAACCGATCTCTGACTGCTGGAGGGTTCTATTATTAAGAATATTTCTGAATACACAACTTATGGGTTCTAGATCTGGAAAACCCGACAGAGAAAACTCTAGATCTACAGCTCATGGCTAATCTAGGGCCAGAAATACTAACTGATCCACACCCTCAAACGAGATTTACAGAACTCAGTTAGATCTAGGCCTAGAAACCCTAGCGCTACCCCTGAAATGCATTGCGTCAGACTCTGAAGCCCCTGAAAGCTTATGCATCAGCGTTGGATGGACTCCAAACCCTCAGCACTGCTCCTGGAAGGGACTACGTTACCCCAGAATGGGTGATGCAGTCATTGCGCTGCCCCTAAGGGTCTCTGCGCAACCCCTGAAGGTTTTCCTGAAAATGACGTTGTCCCTGCTGCTGTTGCTGCTTTCTTCCTTTGTGCTATCCTTGAGCTGATCTCTTCTCTGCCTCTTGTGTATTCTAGACCCTGGGATCAGATCATCCCCTTGGTCTAAATTTCCCTCTCTGTAGCTGAAACACTTTTGAGTATTCTTAGCAACTCCGCCCTAGAATCTCATCTTAGCTTCAGTGCTTTGCCTCTGTGTGTCTTTACAAATGACCCCAAGCCTTTCCTTTATACTTTTCTCGTTGACAAATCAACGACCATGATCAGATCTTGAATCAATGGCTAAGATTAAAATAAAGCTTGATCCGTGTGACTTAATACAATTTCATCACATGTTTAATTAAATTCACTTTAATTATTTTATTTTCCTTAGTTTTAACTTAGGAAATACATTAAAATAATTAATTAATTTAATATCTCCTAAACCAAATGAAATTTTCCAAATCCATTTCTGGGTCTTGTAGATCAAGTGAACTCTAGTCCTTCCTCAAAATTTGGGACCTAAAGCACAACTGATGCTACCCCAAATACACAAAATAACAACACTCCCTCTTAGCATCAAGGGTGTGCTCTAGCAATACATCACACTATGCATTACATGACTTTGAGTACTAGTTTTGTGTTGTTGAAGCTTGGCCTCCTGCCACTCAACTCTGCACTGGTGTTGCCATTCTGTATTGCTGCCCATGACTCTACCACTGCCACTGCAACCACTGTACCGTAGCTTCGTCTCAATACGCTGCATCTGTGCTGCTCATAGCACTGCCACTGCTGATCTGCTGCACTGCAACTTCAGTTGTTGAGAGAAACAACTGAATCTCCTGCCCAATCTTTGACAAACAAGTCAAATGGGTTGCATCCTCATTATTGAAACTCCATAGGCTACAGATCTGTGCTGGCATTTAAATGACGATGCACACCTACAACTCTGCTTGCATAATCAGACTCCCTTTGCATTGCTGAAGTCACATCAGCTCCTTGTGCTGAAATCTATCACCCTGCTGTTGCACTGCGCTGTCCCTCTGAAGCTTTCTGCACTGTTGCAGCTTTGCACTGCGTAAGCAGCACCGCTCTGCGTTGTTGAAGTCACATTAGCCTTTGCATTGCTACTGCTTCTATGCTGCTGCTGCTTTGCTCTGCGCTGCTTCTTCCAGCCTTCAGATCTGCCTCTGCTTTGGCCTCATCTGTGATCTATGAACCCACTGCTCCACTTTTCCCACTACTGTCTTAAGGCTATCGTAGCTCGCTTGTTGATCCAAGAGATGAGCTGCTCAAGGATCCTGCCTTCTTCTATGTGGCTCCTCTACCTATCCATGTCACCCCACCTCCGTGGTTTATGAGCACTCATGGCTGCATCATATCCTCACCCATCATCTACCATAGCTGCTTTGGAAGAAGATGCTTCGTTGTCCTTTTTATTTTCTGGACAATGGTTGGCAAAATTTCCCATTTTGCCACACTGGAAGCACTTGATCTTTGAAAGATCCTTCTTCTTCGGCTGCTTCTTCGATGCGAATGCTGCATCTTCCTTCTTCACTTTGCACAACCCAGGATTGTGCTGCTTCTTGGTGAATCTGCGCAGTTCTTCTTGTCGCAGGATTGACCACAAGTTGTCCCAATTTGGGAGGTCCGCTCTGCCCAAGATACTTTGGACAAAGGTTTCCCACTCATCTGTGACTGCATTGAGGGCAGTCCTGACTATCACTGCATCATCTACGGTTGCACCCGTTGCAGTCAGTTGATCCATGATTGACTACAATCTGAAAAGGAAATGCTCGATGTCTTCTCCCTTAGTCATCATGAATGACCTCATTTGGGCCTCCAACAACATTTTTCTTTGCACTGATTTTCCCTCATACAGGGAAGTCAAGGCCTTCCACATTTCGTTCGCTGTCCTCTTTTCAGCTATGTGTGGTACAATATGGTCCTTGATATTGTCCATTATTAGCCGCTTGGCATGCCTAGCAGCTTCCCTATGCTTCTGTAGGAGATCCGCATCTGTCGATGTGGCCAGAGTCTGCTCTGCATGGTCTCTTAGACCATATGCCTCAAGGACAATCAAGATCCTTGCTTTCCACACCGAAAAGTTTGAGAGGCCCTCTAGCCTATCCTGATCACACAGTCCATGAGGAGCCATCTGCCCAGAATGTGTCGAAGCTCCTCCTCTCTATACTAGAGATCTGAATCTAGGGTCCTTTACGAACTGGGCACCCTTTGCTCCCTCTCACACTTGATTTCCCTCCTTGGAAATCTACCAAATTAACTATGATTCAGCTTCTTCTTTGATCCTCTGATCAAATTGCAAGTTTCCATTGGCAAGAAACTCTCTGCGAAGTTGATCTCTTCCCAATATTTGTCACTTGTGCTAAGGTTAAAAATATAAAATCTTCAGAGTTTTAACCCCACCAGCACTTCTGAATTTTTGTAACTTTTCTGCAGACTTTTTTTGGATCTGAAAGATTAAGATCTAAATCACACTAGCTGGCTTCAGATCCAACTAGCACTATTTCTGAGCTACCTTTGCGCAGTAATTGCGTGGGCTTGCTAGGACACAGTGCTAGACAGCGTTACCCTTCCTTCTGTGTGAATCTGCTCCTGAAAATTGCGTTGTCCCTTCAGATCTGCTTCTCTCCTGCTTTTCCAGCTGCTTTCTGCAGCTAGATCATTCAGATTCTTCAGCTGGTGACCCTTCTAGATTTGCAATTGCTCTGATACCATGTACAAATTTCTGAATCTTAACATTTATGTAGAAATTATTATTGTTAATCCGGTTAAGCTCCTCCTATTTATATAAGTTATCAACTGAATAAATTCAAGTTAACATCGAAGAAAAACACATAACAGATCTCTACCAATTCAGATTTAGAATAAGCACATCCACACATTGACAAAGTGACATAGTTATTTCTGGACAAACTGTCCCCTGAAAAACCCAATGTGGGAAAACCGGTCTCTAGTTGCTGGAGTGTTCTATTATTAAGAATATTTCTGAATACACAACTTCTGGGTTCCAGATCTGGAAAACCCGACAGAGAAAACTCTAGATCTACAGCTCCTGGTTGATCTAGGGCCAAAAATACTAACTGATCCACACCCTCAAATGGGATTTACAGAACTCAGTCAGATCTAGGCCTAGAAATCCTAGTGCTGCCCCTGAAATGCACTACGTCAGCCTCTGAAGCCCCTGAAAGCTTCTACGTCAGCCTTGGATGGCCTCCAAACCCTCAGCGCTACTCCTAGAAGGGACTGCGTTACCCCAGAATGGGTGACGCAATCACTGCGTTGCCCCTAAGGGTCTTTGTGCAACCCCTGAAGGGTTTCCTGAAAATGACGTTGTCCCTGCTGCTACTGCCTTCCTCTATGTTGTCCTTGAGCTAATCTCTTCTCTGCCTCTTGTGTATTCTAGACCTTGGGATCAGATCATCCCCTTGGTCTAAATTCCCCTCTCAGCAACTGAAACATTTCTGAGTATTCTTATCAACCCCGCCCGAGAATCTCAGCTTAGCTTCAGTTCTCTGCCTCGGTGTGTCTTTACAAATGGCCCCAAGCCTTTCCTTTATACTTTTCTCATTGACAAATCAACGACCATAATCAGATCTTGAATCAATGGCTAAAGATTAAAAGAAAGCTTGATCCATGTGACTTAAGACAATTTCATCACATGTTTAATTAAATTCAGTTTAATTATTTTATTTAACTAAGTTTTAACTTAGGAAATATATTAAAATAATTAATTAATTTAATATCTCCAAAACCATATGAAATTTCCCAAATCCATTTCTGGGTCTTGTAGATCAAGTGAACTTTGGTCCTTCCTCAAAATTTGGGACCTAGATCACGAATGATGCTACCCCAAATACACAAAATCTCAACACCTTCTTGCACTGCTGCCAACATTGCTTTGCGTTGCTCAGACTCTAGCGCTCTCTAGCCACTGCGTTGTCACTCTGACACTGTGCACCAACTGGTACTTGTCCATCTGCTGCTACTTATGATCTGGGCTCCCGTAGCAAGTCATTGATCCAAGAGGTGGAATCCTTAAGGATCCTGCCCAACTGCATGTGAAATTTTTTGAATCCCCAATACAGAAACCCTACTGCTAACTATTGATTTACTTCTTGTACTTGATTTATTACACAAGTTATTTTAATTGAATATTCAAAAAAAACTTCGAAGTAAACACAAATAGCAACCAACGCAACTATAGATCATTTACTAAACATCACGCACATGACAAAATGACATAGATTTTTGGACAAATGTCCCTGGAAAAACCTAATGCTGGAAAACTGGTGCAACAACTCTAGAGGGTTTTATTATCATGTAGAATCTGAATACAACATTCTGGGCACCAAAAATGGTTTGCCCTCCAGAGAAAATATACGGTAGCTGTACCTTTCACTCGGAGATAGAAATATGGCTGAATCACACCCTTAATCGGGATTTACAGATAATGAGCCTTTTCTGGCCCACTAGGACCCTCAGAGCAGCTCTCCCTGCAACTGTGTCAGCCCCTCTAGCCCAGTGCATCCTCTGCACAGCACAAGCTGCCCCTGCATCACTTTGAAGGCCTCTGCATCACCCTCTACGTGGCCTTTGCGTCAGCTTGGCTGGGATGCGTCCCTCCTACTGGCCTCTGCGCTGCCCTAGTACGATGTTGCCTCTCTGCTGCTGTATTCTCGGCCTTGGATCAGATCATCCTTGCCAATCTCTGCCCCTCATTGCACTGCAAACTCACTTCGAATTCTTTAGCAAACCCCGCCCCAGAAATTCGATTTAGCTCCAGTGCATTTGCTGTGTGTGTGTCCTCCAACTAACCCCAAGCCCTTCCTTTATACTTTTCTCGTTGGAAATCCAACGGCCATGATCTAATCTCTAATTAACAGCTAAGATTAGAAGTAGCTTGATCCGCGTCAATTAGAACATTCTCATCACATTTGTAATTTAATTCACTTTAATTTTTTAATTTCCCTAAGTTAGACTTATGGTCCCCATTAAAAAATTTAATTATTTGAATAACTATTGCACTAGATGGAATTTCTCCAAACTCTTTCTGGGTCCTGGAGATCTCATGTGTTCCAGCCCCTCCACAAAATTTATAAGTTAGATCACACCCGATGCCACCCCAAAATCTCAAGACTGTAGCGATTTCAAACTACAATTATAGATCACCCTAATTCTCCCTTGGAGATATGTGGGCAATCATGGCGAACTCCTCCTCCTCGATGTTCACGGTTGCAGCCTGCAGATCATGTTTCTCGTCTTTGTCATAAATCTTGAGAGGACACTGTGTAGCGTAATGACCCATCTCACCATATCGAAAACACTTGATTTTTGAGATGTCCTTTTCCTGCCTCCGCTGCTCCTGCTACCCCTTAAATGCAAGGGCTACATTCTCTTCCTCCTCCTTGGGCTTCAATCTACTACTATTGTTGCCATCAAGTTTGCACTTGATCATATCTCTCCTCATCTCTTCCTGTTGAAAAGTGACCCACATCTATTCCCAATCAGGCAACCTTTCTCTCCTAGGATACTCTGGACAAAGACTTGCCATTCATTTGATACAGAGTTTAGAGCCAATCTTACCATCTCGGTGGCCTGAGGTGCTGATTCGACAACTGCCAACTAATCTATAGTTTCCTAAAGCTTTGCAAGGAATGGATCAACATGTTCTCCCTTTTGCATGCTCATAGATCGCATCTTCTCCCTGCAAGTACATATTTCATTACTCGGAAGATCCTTGATACTATTGATTTGGGGTAGCATCGGATGTGCTCTAAGTCTCAAATCTTGAGGAGAGGCTTAGACACATGTATTCCAGATAACCCAGAAATCGTTTGGGGAAATTCCACCCGGAGACAGTTTTATTTAATAAATTAATTATTTTTAATGAGACCATAAGTCAAAACTTAGGAAATTAAAATAATTAATGGGTATTAATCTAAACTGTGGGTGTAACATCTAGAAGAAGACGAGGATCAAGCCAAAATGATCTTAGCCATTGATTAGCTTCTAATCTGGGTTGTTGAATGTCAACGAGAAGATTATTTACGGCTTGAGGGCCATTTGGAAACACACCGAGAGTTGATCAGTTAGATCGAATTGCTGAACCTAGAGGCAGTGTAGTGATTTTGTAGTGATAATGCAGAGATGGGAAGAGATAGTTTTTGGTCGGAGGATCTTCTCCAGAGCCAAGAATACGCAGCAGAGAGGCAGAGAAATATTCAGAGGAGGCAACGCAGTGCCCAGTGAGGGTGACGCAGGGCCACGAAGGCCACACACAAAGCAACGTAGTGCTTTCCGAGCAGAGGTCCGAGTTCTAGCTGGGAGATCGAAATTATGAGACGGGAAGGCTGGAATTGAAGCTCCTGAGAGATGAACGATTTGATAGAGGAGGTGACGTTGTCTCCCAGAGGTAGTGATGCAAGCCCATGCAATGACTACACAGGGGCAATGCAGAGGGTGATGGGAGATCATTGTTTCAGCTACCGGATCAGCCGGGACTTACACTGTAGAGTGAGGTAATCTCACTAATTTTTGTTGATATTTTGGAGTAGCATCGAATGTTCTCTAGCTTTGAAATTTTGTGGAGGAGCTAGAGTACATGAGATCTCCAAGACCCAGAAAGCGTTTGGAGAAATTCCATCTAGTTTGATAGTTATTCAAATAATTAATATTTTTAATTAAGGGCCCTAAGTCTAACTTAAGAAAATTAAAAGATTAAAGTGAATTAAATTAAACATGTGATGAGAATGTTCTAAGTGACGTGGATCAAGCAACTTCAAATCTTAGTCGTTGATTAGAGATTAGATCACGGTTGTTGGTTTGCCAACGAGAAAAGTATAAGAGAAGGGCTTGGGGTTAGTTGGAGGACACACACATTGGTAGAGCACTAAAGCTAAGTCAAAATTCTAGGTTGTGGTTTGCTAAGAATTTTAGAGTGATTTTTCAGTGCGATGAGGGGCAGTATTGGCGAGGGATTCTAATCCAAGGCCAAGAATACAACAGCGGCAGAGAGGCAGCATACTCAGCGGCGCAAAGGCCAGCCAGAGCTACGTAGATCAACTAGTGCCAAGTAGAGGACAACGCAGAGGCAGCAGGAGCCCTTCATGGTTGACGCAGACCCAGTCAGGGTAGTGCAGGGGCAATGTAAGCCCAGAGAGGGTGACGCAGGCCCTTCTAGAGTAGCACAGAGGCTGATGCAGGCTAGAAAGGCTAACGCAAAGGGCTGAGGGACAGCGTTGGGGTTTCTGTGGGCCAAAAAGGTCTCGAGTTCTGTAAATCCTGTTTGAGGGTGTGAATCAGCCATATTTTCTGTCTCTGAGTGAAAGAGGTATTACTACCATGATTTTCTCTATAGGGCCAACCATGTTTGGTGCCAAGAAATTTTTGTATTCAGATTCTGTATAATAATAAAACCCTCTAGAGCTAGCTGCATCGGTTTTCCTGCATTGGGATTTTCTGGGGACATTTATCCGAAAAATATGTCACTTTTTCATGTATGCATTATATTCAGTAAATGATTTGTAAATGGGTAGGGTGCAGTTGTGTTTACTTAGCTGATATTAGTGAATAATTCAGAAAATTAACTTGTAATTTAATTCAAGTAGGAAAAGTAGATCGAGATATTGCAGTAGGATTTCTATATTCATAAATTTTCGCATGGTATCAGAGGATTGCAAATCAAGCTGAATCCCAACAAAACAGCTGAAGAATATTTTTGCTGCAGAGAGATTTTGAGTTTTCTTGTGTGATGGGGTAGCATTGGATGTGCTCTAGCTCCCAAAATTTGTGGAGGGACTAGAGAACATGAGATCTCCAATACCCAGAAAGGGATTTGGGAAATTTCATCCAGTTTGGGAGATAATTAATTAATTAATAATTTTAATTAAGGACCCTACGTCTAACTTAGGAAAATTAAATTATTAAAGGTAGTTAATTAAAACATGTGATGAAATTATCTTAAGTCACACAGATCAAGCTTTCTTTTAATATTAGACATCGATTCAGGATTTGATCATGGCCGTTGGTTTTCCAACGAGAAAAGTATAAAGGAAAGGCTTGGGGTCATTTGGAGAAGACACACAGAGGCAGAGCACTGAAGCTAAGCTAGAATTCTAGGGCGTGGTTTGCTAAGAATTTCCAGAAGTGTTTCAACTGTAGAGAGGGGAGTTTAGGCTAAGGGGATGGTCTAATCCCAGTGCCTAGAATTAGCAAGAGACAGTGTAGAGAAGCAGAGGCAGCAGTAGTAGAGAGGGCAGTAGCTGCGCAACGCAGGGGCAACTTCATCTACACAGGTGCTACGTAGTCCTTTCTGGGGCAGCGCTAGTCAGCCAGGGACCCAGCTGGGTTAAGCAAAGACCCTCAGTGGCAGCGTACAGTCTGCGTCACCCATTCTGGGGTTACGCAGCCCTCTCCAGGCCAGCGCAGAGGCACACAGAGTCTGCAGAAGTTGACGCAGGGGCTTCAGGGGTAGTGCTGGAGTTTCTAGGGCCAAGATTTGGCTGAGTCTTGTAAATCCCGTTTGAGGGTATGGTTCAGTCAACTTTTTGGCTTCAGAACAGAAGGTTAGCTGCAAATGTATATTTTTCTCTGTCGGGTTTACCAGTGTGGTACCCAGATTTGTATTCAGAAATACTCTTAATAATACAAACCCTCCAGCAGCCAGAAGACCGGTTTTCTCGCATTGGGTTTTTTTGGGGACTATTATTCAGAAAATCTTGTGTCACTTTGTCTATGTGTGCATGTACTTTTTCTGTTTTAGATTTGAATCGATGAAAGTCTGTTATGTGTTTGCTTTGATGTTAATCTGAAGATTTCAGCATTAATAACCTGCTTAAGTAGGAGAAGTATAACCAGATCTAACAGTAGATTTCTGCATAAGTAACATTCAGAAATTTTGACATGGCATCAGAGGGATTGCAGATCTAGCAGAGTCACCAACAGAACACTGAAGGATCTTGCTTTAGAAAGCAGCAGAGAGAGCAGCAGCAGCAACATAAGGCCAGATCTGAAGGGATATCACAGTTTCAAAGGGAGCAGAGTCATGCAAAGGGCAGGATGATGCAGTATTAAGTTTTCCCCACGCAGGCCCACATACTTAATGCTTAGAGGCAGCATAGAGGCAGCGTTGGGACTGTTTGCTCACGCAGAGGCCAGCGAGGGTGACACAAATCTGAAGCTGCCTGATTCATAAGTGCCGAAAGTAGAGCTGTAGAACTTCAGAAGGTTTTAGTGGGATTAAATTTCTGAAGTTTTCAGAATTTAGCCTAAGCACTAGAGACAAAGAGCAGGAGTAGATCAACTTTTCAGAGGGTTTCTAGCCAAAGAAACTTGCAGATTAATCAGAGGATCAAAGAGAGTTGTATCATTGATTGATTTGGCAGATTTCCAAGAGAGGAAATCAGTTTTCAGAGGGAGAAGAGGGTGCCTATTTCGCCAAGGACCCTAAATCCAGATCTCTAGTGTAGAGAGGAGGAGCTCCGACAAATTTCCTAAGCAGATGGCACCTCACGGACTACGTGATTAGGATAGGTTGGATGGCCTGTCCAACTTTGCAGTTTGTAAGGCTAGAATCCTGGTGGTCTTGGAGGCATATCGTCTAAGAGATCATGCAAAACAAGTCCTGGCCACGCCGACCGATGCAGATCTCCTGAAGAAGCATGAGGAAGCTGCGGCACATGCCAAGCGGCTCATAATGGATGGAGTTAAGGACCATGTTGCTCCACATATAGCTGAGAAGAAAACAACTAATGAAATGAGGAAGGCCGTAACAACCCTATATCAGGGGAAGTCCGTCTAGAGGAAGATGTTTCTAGAGACTTAGTTGTAGTCATTCATGATAACCAAGGGGGAAGTGATGGAGCAATTTCTCTTTAGATTACAGTTGATCAAAGATCAGTTGATTGCCATGGGTGCAAAGGTGGAGGATGATGTGATGGTAAGGACTGCACTCAATGCGGTCTCAGAAGAGTGGGAAACCTTTGTCCAAAGTGTCTTTAGCAGAGTGGACCTTCCCGACTGGGACAACTTGTGGGCAATCTTACGTCAAGAAGAACTTTGCAGAATCACCAAGAAGCAGTATAGCATGGGATCTAGTAAGTTGAAGAAAGAAGATGAAGATGATGTAGCCTTGGCATCAAAGAGGCAGCAAGGGAAGAAGAAGTCTGATCTATCGAAGATCAAATGTTTCCAGTGCGGCGAACTAGGACATTTCGCCAGCAATTGTCCAAAGAAGAAGAAGGACGAGGAAGCTTCTACTTCCAAGGCTTCTGTGGCGGACGATGGGTCAAAAGACGATGCACCCATGAGCGCCCATAACCACGAAAGTGGGGCGACATGGATCTATAGAGCAGCTACTGAGTGGGAGCGGGATCCTTGAGTAGCTCATCTCTTGGATCACATTCGAGCTACGGGAGCCTTAAGATAGTAGCAGGACAAGTGGAGCAGTTGGTGCATAGAATCATGGATGAAGCAGAGGCGGATCTGAAGGCTGGAAGGAGAAGCGCTGTGCAGATGCAGCAGCAACGTAGGGGCTTATGTGACTTCAGCAGCGCAGAGCAAAGCTACAGCAATGTGGAGGCTTCAAGAGGACAGCCCAGCGCAGCAGCAGCGTGAGATATTTCAGCACAAGGGGTTGATCTGAGTTCATCAGTGCAGAGGGAGTCTGCTTACGTAGTGCAGAGTTGTAGCTGTGCATCATCCTCCAGATGACAGCACAGATCAGCAGTCGATGGAGCTTTAGTGATGAGGATGCAGCCCAAGTGAATTGTCTATCAAGGATTGGGCAGGAGTTTCAATTGTTTCTCTCAACAACCGAAGTTGCAGTGTAGTAGATGGCAGCACGGATGCAGGGGATTGAGAGGGAGCTGCAGTACAGATGTGGCAATGGCAGTGGCAGTGGCAGTGTCATGGGCAGCAATAAAGAATGGCAGCAGTAGCACACTAATGAAGAGCAGCAGGTCTAGCATCAGTGCAAAGACCCACACCATAGATTAGTGCAGAGCTTCAGAGTGAAGCAGAGTTTGTACTAGAGCACATTCCTCGCTAAGAGGGAGCATTGAGTTTTCTTGTGTGATGGGGTAGCATTGAATGTGCTCTAGCTCCCAAAATTTGTGGAGGGACTAGAGTACATGGGATCTCCAATACCCAGAAAGGGATTGGGGAAATCTCATTTAATTTTGGAGATAATTAACTAATTAATAATTTTAATTAAGGACCCTAAGTCAACTTAGGAAAATTAAATTATTAAAGGTAATTAATTAAAACATGTGATGAAATTATCTTAAGTCACACGGATCAAGTAGCCATCGATTCAAGATTTGATCATGGCCGTTGGTTTTCCAATGAGAAAAGTATAAAGGAAAGGCTTGGGGTCATTTTGAGAAGATACATACAAGCAAAGCATTGAAGCTAAGCTGGAATTCTAGGGCATGGTTTGCTAAGAATTTCTAGAAGTGTTTCAGCTGCAGAAAGGGGAGTTTAGGCAAAGGGGATGGTCTGATCCTAGTGCCTAGAATCAGCAAGAGGCAGAGAGCAGCTTCCAGAGGCAGTGCAGAGAAGCAGAGGCAGCAGCAGCAGAGAGGGCCGTAGCTGCGCAACGGAGGGGCAGCTTCATCTACGCAGTCCCTTCTAGGGCAGCGCTAGTTAGTTGGGGACCCAACTGGGTTACGTAGAGACCCTCAGGGGTAGCGTAGAGTCTACGTCACCCATTCTGGGGTTACACATCCCTCTCCAGGCCAATGCAGAGGCACGCAGAGGCTGCAGAAGCTGACGCAGGGGCTTCAGGGGTGGAGCTAGGGTTTCTAGGACCAAGATCTGACTGAGTCTTGTAAATCGCGTTTGAGGGTGTGGGTTAGTCAACGTTTTGGTTTTAGAACAGAGGGTTAGCTGTAGATCTATATTTTTCTCTGTCGGGTTTACCAGTGTGGTACCCAAATTTGTTGTATTCAGAAATACTCTTAATAATACAAATCCTCCAGCAGCCAGAAAACCAGTTTTCCCGCATTGGGTTTTTCCGGGGATTATTGTCCAGAAAATCTTGTGTCACTTTGTCTATCTGTGCATGTAATTTTTATGTTTTAGATATGAATCGGTGAAGGTCTGTTATGTGTTTTCTTCGATGTTAATCTGAAGATTTCAACATTAATAACTTGCTTAAGTAGGAGAAGTATAACTAGATCTAACAGTAGATTTCTGCATAAGTAACATTAAGAAATTTTCACAAGAGACAGTTGAAGCAACAAAGATCTGGAGAGGGCAACGCAACACCAGGAGGATGCACTCCTAGCAGAAGCCACGCAAGGGTTGATGTAGTCCAAGCTGAGTGACGCTGAGGCAGCGCAGAGCCTTCCAGAGTGACGCAGGAGCAACCTGCGCTGCACAAAGGCTACGCTGAGCTAGTCTGCCCACGCAGAGGCCACCCAGAGGGACACAGTGCAGTTTCGAGTTGCTGTGCAGAGTTGTCGTAGTTCGAAGCAGAGCTTCAGATCTTTAGAGGTTGCTGGTGTGGTGGAGGTTTTGTTAGTGCAGAATCGTGCCAAGCTAAGTTGACAAAGAGCGGGAGGAGAATAGCGTCTTAGAAGATTTCTACCAAAGAAATCTGAGAATCGATCAGGAGGGTGATCGAAGAGGGTTGATTCAGAGAATTTGGAAGATTTCCAAGGAGGGAAATGAGTTGTCAAAGGGAGCAGTTGCTATAGAGGGTGCCTTTCCGCCAAGGACTCTAGATCCAGGCTACTGTTGAGAGTAGCAACAACAATAGGGAGAGGAGTATCTGTTTCGATAGATTGTTTCTGAGTTAGATGGCGCCATACGGACTGCGTGATCAGGATAGGTTGGACAGCTTGTCCAACTTTACTATCTAGAAGGCCAGAATCCTGACTGTCCTCGAGGCATACGCATTACGAGAGCATGCACTTGGCTACAACAACCGATGCTGCTCTTCTCGCGAAGTATAATGAAGCGGAGGTGCATGCTAAGCGCTTCATCATGGACGGGGTTAAGGATCATGTGGTCCCACACATAGCCGAAAAGAAGACGGCTAATGCTAGGTGGACAATGTTAACCTCAATGTATCAAGGGAAATATGTTGAGAAGAAGATGCTTCTGGAGAACCAGATGAGGTTGTTTGTGATGAATAAGGGAGAGGAAATCGATCCTTTACTCTTCAGGCTGCAATCGATTGTGGATCAGCTGATTTCCATGGGGGTCAAGGTGGAGGCTGATGTCATGGTGAGTACTGCTCTAAATGTAGTCACAGATGAATGGGAAACGTTTGCCATAGAATGTTGGGCAGATAGGACCTTCCAAGCTGGGGCCGTTGAGATTTTGTGTACTTGGGATAGCATCAGTTGTGCACTAGCTCCCAAATTTTGGGAGATATTTAATTAATTAATTATTTTAATGTATTTCCTAAGTCTAAACTTAGGAAAATGAAATAATTAAAGTTAATTAAATTAAACATGTGATGAAATTGTGTTAAGTCACACGGATGAAGCTTTCTTTTAATCTTAGTCATTGATTCAAGATATGATCATGGTTGTTGGTTTCCCAACGAGAAAAAGTATAAAGGAAAGCCTTGGGGTCATTTGTAAAGACACATAAAGGCAGAGCACTGAAGCTAAGTTGAGATTCTAGGGTGGGTTTGCTAAGAATTCTGAGAAGCTTTTCAGCTGCAGAGAGGGGAGTTTAGACAAAGGGGATGATCTGAGCCCAGTGTCTAGAATCAGTAAGAGATAGAGATCAGCTCGGAGAGGCAGCGCAGAGAAGCAGGAGAGGCAGCAGCAGAGAGGGCAACAGTTGCACAGCACAAAGGCAGCTTCAGCTACGCAGTCCCTCTCAGGGCAGCGTAATTCAGCTGGAAACCCTCAGGGGTTACACAGAGACCCTTAGGGCCAGCGTAGGGATTGCGTCACCCAGTTTGGGGTAACGTAGCCCTTTCCAAGCCAATGCTAAGGGACGCAGAGGCTTTAGAGGCCGACGCAGAGACTTCAGGGGCAACGCTAGGGTTTCTAGGGCCTAATTTTGGTTGAGTCCTGTAAATCCCATTTCAGGGTGTGGATCAGTGATTATTTTGGCTTCAGAACAGCCGGTGAGTTGTAGATCTATATTATCTCTGTCGAGTTTTCTAGATCTTGAACCCATATTTGCTGTATTCAGAAAACTCTTAATAATAAAACCCTCGAGTAGCTAGTAGATCGGTTTTCTTGCATTGGGTTTTTTAGAGGACTATTTGTCCAAAAAATCACTGTGTCACTTTGTCTATGTGTGCATGTACTTTTTCTAGATCTGAATTGGTGAAAGTCTATTATGTGTTATGCTTCAATATTAATTTTCAATTTTCAATTAATAACTTAATTAACTAGGAGGAGCATAACTAGATCTAACAATAGATTTCTGCATAAGTGTAACATTCGGATATTTTCACATGGTATTAGAGCAATTGCAGATCTAGGAGGGTCACCAGTAGAAGATTGAAGGTTCTTGCTGCAGAAAGCAGCAGATGGGCAAATCTGAAGGGACAATGCAGTTTTTAGATAAGCAGAGTTATGCAGAGGGCAGGGTGACGCAGTCTAATGTTGTCTCCCAGCAGGCCCACGCACTTACTGCGCAGAGGTAGCGCTGGGATTTCATGAAGCCAGCCAGTGTGATGTAGATCTAAAGCTGTCAGATCCAGAAGAGCCTAAAGCAGAGCTGCAGAAATTCAAAAGGTGTTGGTGGGAATAAATTATTGAAGTTTTCAGATTTTTAGCCTAAGCCCTAGCGACAAAGAGCTGGAGGAGATCAGCTTCCCAGAGAGTCTCTAGCCAAAGAAACTTGCAGATTGATCAGAGGATCAAAGAGCGTTGAATCATTGTTGATTTGGAAGATTTCCAAAAGGGGAAATCAGTTGTCAGAGGGAGCAGAAGGTTCCTAATTCGCCAAGGACCTTAGATCCAATTCTCTAGCACAGAGAAAGGGAAGCTCCAGCACATTTCTAAGCAGACGGTTCCTCATGGACTGAATGATCAAGACAGATTGGATGGTCTTTCCAACTTCTCAATTTGGAAGGCTAGGATCCTGATAGTCCTAAGGGAATATCATCTAAGAGACCATGCAGAAAAAACTCTAGCCACACTGAATGATGAAAATATCCTAAGGAAGCATAATTAAGTTGCTGGAAATGCCAAGCGACTGATCATGGATGGAATTAAGGACTATATTGTCCCACAGATACCTGAAAAGAAGATAGCTAATGAGATGTGGAAGGCCTTAACTTCGCTATATGAGGGAAAGTTTTTCCAAAGGAAGATGTTGTTGGAGACTCAGATGCGGTCATTTATGATGACCAAAGGAGAAGACATGGAACATTTCCTCTTCAGATTGCAGTCTGTTTGAACAGGGTCTCCTACAAAAGCTGCGAATCTGGTCCATTTTTGTATATTTTTTATTATATTTAGTCTAACGCAGGGGTTTTAGGGTGGGTCAAAGCCCCTAATGCATTGTAAGTGGGTCAAGGGTAGACCAAGAGTCCGCAAACCACGGTTTGCGAACCATTGGATGCGTAGGCTAAAGTAGTATAAGTAGTTGAACCTTTTTGAGTTGTAAGGCAGACTTGAACTAAGATTGGTGCGAATTGCGAAATAGTAGATCTGTTTCGGGTTTTTTGGCAAAAGGACTCCTGCTAGTTGTGTGTGTGGAGATCCTCAGTCCTACTGTGTGCGGACCTTGCTGCTGTGTGCGCAGGTTGGGTTTTGGGTATTGTAAAAGGATCTGAAGGATTAATGAATGCGGAGGGTTGTTGGGATATCTGAATCTATTGGACTTATGAATCTGTGATATCTGATTATGTATGCTTTATGTCATTGATTTAAGCTGCGAAAGTACTTGTGTTACTTGTTTATACTGTGATCTGGATCTGTTATGTTATGCATAATTCTATATTGAGGAGATAGAGAATTGGCAAAACCGGTTACATGATGTCTCTGCGCTGCGATGTTTTTGGATCACGAAGAACTTCCGCTGCATCTCCTCAGAGGTAAGAGATCTACCTTCTTTCGATGGTTCTGGTAGTGTTAGGGACTTTTTGTGGGCATTTGAAGCCGAGGTTCCTAGGGAATGAAGGTTATGGGCCCTTAACCTAACGATGTGTGCAACCCCTACACGATGGTGGGAGACGCATAAGGAAGCGTTCTCGGAGTAGGAGGACTGTCGGGGCATGATGCTCCTGCGATTTGAGACTCCGGCGGAGGTACGAGTCAAGCTGTTCCTTGGCCCAGGGGATCCGTGTAAACACGTGGTTGCATGGATGGAGGCGTGGGGCGATCGAACTACAGGAGAGTGGGTTCACTTGTTCACTCACGTGTTGGGTCCAATCCCCACTGCCTGGTACTTGGATGCGGAGCTACATCAGTGCACTCGCCACTTGGAAACTTTGAAGAATGACTTTATAGGAACATTCGGATTGATAGGGGGTTTCGAGGCGCTTGACGAAGCTCTGCAGGACATAGATACTTTCGTGTTTGGCAAGACCAACTCTTCTGCAGTATTCGGGACACCGACATGTGAAACGCAGGTGCAGGATATTGTCAACTGCCGCACCCTGGCAAGAGAGGAAGGTGAAGATGATCTGCGATCTGTCTCTATCCTGGAGTCGGAAGGGGAGCGTGCCGTTGAAGGACCTCCACTAAAGGAAGTGGATGTGACTAAGCCTCTCGAGCTGAGTGAAGTAAACATTGGGACGAAAGAGCACCCTAAGTTGGCTAAGATTGGGGACTACTGGGATGAGAATATAGTAGGTAAAGTGGCCGAATTACTTATAGAATATCAGGACTTGTTCTCTACAAAGTTTTCCGAACTAAAGGGGATCACGGGGGACTTAGGAGTCATGCATATCACTCTCAAACACGATGCGCGGCCCATAAAGCAGCGACCTTATAGGTTGAACCCTAGGTATAAGCAGAAGGTCAAGAATGAACTCGATAAAATGCTTACTACAAATATCATCGAATCTGTTGAACAGTCAGACTGGGTCAGTCCAATGGTGGTTTAGGAAGAAAAAACTAAGGGAGAGATTCAGATCTATGTGGACCTATGCAAGTTAAATGATGCCTGCATTCATGATCCATTCTCAACGCCATTCTCAGACGAAATCTTAGACAGCCTGGGAGGATAGGAAGCATACTCTTTCACGGGCAGGTTCTCAGGATACCATCAGATAAGAATCGCACCTGAGGACCGCAGCAAAACCACGTTAGCCACTGAGTGGGGATCTTTTTAGTATACTGTCATGCTGTTTGGACTCAAAAATGACCCTGCTATCTTCTCACGGGTCGTTGTCGCAGTGTTCAAAGAATTCATTCACAAGTTCCTCGAGGTGTATTTCAATGATTGGACTGCCTTCGACCTGGTCAAGGCACACGTCTCGAACTTGCGCATGATGTTGGATGCCTGTCGGAAACACTAGATTTCCCTAAATATCAAGAAGTGTATCTTCTGCGTACCCTTCGGAATCTTTCTCGGCCACATAGTTTGTCGACAAGGACGAATGGTAGATCTTGCCAAAATCGCAATTATCATAAATTTACCAATACCAACCACGGAGAAACAACTGCGCTCGATCCTTGGACACACGAGCTACTATAGGAAATTCATTCAAGGCTATGCGCTAATTACTGCCCCTATGGAAAAATTGCTAAAAAAGGATGTTTCATTCTTTTGGAATGAAAAATGTCAAAAGAGCTTCGAGCTACTAAAAGAAAAGATGGTCTCGGCACCTATTCTCATCTTTCTGGATTGGGAGAAGGTATTTCATGTTCACGTTGATGCATTGGGCATTGCTCTCAGGGCTATCCTTACGCAGCCAGGATGAGGAGATATTGACCGTCTGGTTGCCTTTGCAAGTGTAGAAAATTCTGTTTCCCACCCCGGTTTTCAGTTTTCGCCTTATTACTCCAAAATCGTTAAATGCCCTTTCCCATAACCATACATTCAACAACTGGAAAATAAATTTTGCTGAAAACACAAATTCTGGAAATTTTTTCAGAATGCTGTAAATGCAGAAATAAAATAACAGCAGTAACAAACAGTCATTCAACACATCATAACTCAATATTTTTGGTCAAGGTGACCCTAGAAAAACCCCCTACAACTCTTGGGGAAAACCAGTCTGGAAGCTTCTCATTTATTTCTGAAAAATGCTTTTACAGTGAGCAGTAATACACAGAAAATTACAGCAAACACAAAAATCACTTATCTTGACTTTCGTGCCACCCTCCACCTCGAAAAACGTGCCAAACAGCAAACAGAAATATTTCAGAGAAATTACAGCATTAAAAGCTGTCTTAGCTGCCTCGAAAAACGTGCCAGGAATGACCGTACGGACTGTACGGATTCCGTACGGATGGGACAGCAGCCCCCTTTCTCGATTTTCGTGCCCAGAAAATTCTGCCTTGAAAATCGTGCTCCTTGCTGCTGTTCCGGCTCTCGAAAACAGTGCTGCCCCTCTCTCGAAAACCGTGCAAATGCTGTACGGACTTTCTGCCTTGGTTAATGTGCCAATAAACTCTGCTGTACGGATTTTTCAGCCTTGGGAAGTGTGCTCTCTTGCTGTACGGACTTGCTGTGCTGCCTTTGCTGCTGTCCCTCTGCTCAGAAATCACTCTTTAGCTCCCTCTCCTCCTCTCTCAATCTGCTCATGAAAGAATGAATGACCTTTTCCTCCTTTTCCTCCTTTAACCTAACCCTAAGTGACTTTTGGGGAATCCCTAAATCCAATGGTTGAGATAGATTGAGATCTAGGGCTGAGATTAAATGCTCATTTAAATCTCACTTTCTATTTTTTAATTCACCCCACTTTAATAAAGACCCACTTAGTCTTTTATTTCTAAAGTCACTTTTCCATTTCTAATTTTATATTGACTTTATTTAAAGTCACTTTAACTTTAGTAACTTTATCACTTAAAGTCACTTTAAAATTAGATTTGACTTTGTAACTTTATAAAGTCACTTTAGTAACTTTATCACTTAAGTCACTTTTAAATTAGATTTAACTTTATAAAAATTTATAAAGTTACTTTAGGAGAAAAATTAAATTCTTTTGGACACTTTTCCCTAGGCCAAAGATCAAAGCCTTAGGGAACCACTTGTCCTCCGGTACCAAATTTCAACACTCCCTCTTACCGAGGAAGGTGTTCCTCACCACACCCATCTTGTCTCTGAAGTAGACATGCTTGCCCCGTGGTAAGGCTTTGGTAAGAATATCTGCAACCTGCTCATCAGTGGGAATATACTCAGGCTTTACAGCTCCTTTCTGAACATAGTCTCTGATGAAGTGATATTTGATCCCGATATGCTTTGACTGTCATGAAATATTGGATTCTCTAGTGAGTTTAATGCAACTACGAATTATCACGGTAAATCGAAGGACTCAACGGTGACCAAATAAGCCAAACAACATCTTGCGAAGCCGGATAGCTCACAACTAATAGGCCCAGGTGCCATATACTACGCTTCGTGAACTCAATGCTCTTATTGCACTTTCATTTTAACCATGACACAAGCTATAGAACCCAACCCAAAAGCAAGCACCACTGAAGTGCTCTTCCTCGAAGCTTCTTGCCCAACTCAGAATGGTGTACATAATCACTCCATCCCCCTGCCTATAGTCCAGACCATAATCCACTGTCCCCTGCAAGTATCGCAAAATTTGTTTTGCAGCCACCCAGTGAACCTTCCTAGGCTCACACATAAAGTGACTCATCGTGTTGACTGCAAAACAAATATCTGGTCTAGTGTTGACCAAATACATCAAGGAACCAATCAGCTGTCTGTACAATGTGGGATCCACCAACTCGGAATCAGAAGCATGAAGCTTCTTCCAGTTGGTGATCATCGGTGTCGACATGGGTTTACAATCCTCCATGTGGAATCTGCCAAGGATGTCCACAATATACTTCCCCTGTCCCAGGAAGAAATGCCCCTCCTCCTGCCACACCTCCAAACCCAAAAAGTAATGCATCAAGCCAATGTCCTTCATCTCAAACTCCGTCGCAAGATCTCTCTTGCAGTGCTCTATGAGTCTCTCTGCACCTGTAATGACTAAGTCATCCACATACAGCACCAGAATGAGAGGCTCCTCACCTATCACAATATAGTAAGGTTCGGATCTGCCTCACTCTTTGTGAAACCCATCCCCTGCAAGTATGTATCTATCCTGGAGTACCAAGCTCTGGGAGCTTGCTTCAGGCCATAAAGGGCCTTCTTCAGTCTGCACACATGGGACTCCTTCCCATGCACCTCAAAACCCTGTGGCTGCTCAATGTACACCTCCTCCTGTATGAAGCCATTGAGAAATGCGGTCTTCACATCCATCTGGTGGATCTTCCAACCCATCTCTGTTGCTATCGATATAATGGAGCGGATCGAAGTATATCGAGCCACGGGAGCGAAGGTCTCTTCATAATCAACTCCCTCTACCTAGGAGAACCCTCTAGCCACAAACCTCGCTTTGAATTTCTCAATGCTGCCATCTGCAGCATGCTTTACCTTGTAAAGCCATCTGGAAGTAACCACGGATTTGCCCTCAGGCTTCGGCACCACCTCCCAAACATCATTCTTCATGATAGAAGAATACTCCTCCTGCATGGCCTCTCTCCAGACCTACTGGCTAGCTGCCTCCTCATAGCTAGAAGGCTCAGAGTCAAGGATGCTGGTAGCCATTGCCATGTAGCTACAAAACCTCTCAGGTGGTCTGCTCTCTCTGACCGGCCTCTTAGGCTCAGCAACAGATGTGGCATCTCTCAAGGTGTCCTGAAGCCACTTGGGCTTCCTCTTCCCTGAGCACACTTCTCCCGCCGGAGAATAAAACTCCTCCTCCTCAACATCGGGAGCCTGAACTCCTGACTGTCTGTCTGCTGTCCTCCTGCCTGCACCTGAACCTGTAGATGCTGAGGTACCGTGTGAACTGTCCATCAGTGGACTCCCCAGGGAACTGCTCTGTGGACTGCTCTGCGTGCTGCCCATAGCTCCACCCCTCTGACTCTGCGAGCCACTCCCCACTGACGGACCTGACATCGTCATAGATGTACCTCAGGATCCTCCTGATCCCTGCCCACTGGATCCCTGCGACTGACTCAACTGCTGCTGAGGGTCTGGCTGATCCAGATACTCTAACTCCCGTGACCTCCTAAAGGCCCTATCCTCCTCGAACTTCACATCCCGCCTGACAACAACACCACTGCAATAGGAATGTAATCAAGGCCTTGTAGGTCTCAGCCCCCATGGCCACAAAGATACCCTTCTGGGGTGGGCTCTAGTTTGGTCCTCTTCTCCTTGGGTATGTAGGGTATGTCCATGCACCCAAAGATCTGAAGGGCCTATTACTCCAGAACTTCTTCCGAAATCGAAGCCTCTCCCACGAGTCAAGGAGGTCATGTGCCCCAAGGCCTGATGCTGGAACTCTGATACACCGTGCAATTGTGTTGCAAGCCTACGCCCACAAAAGCAGTGGCAACCCCTGATCATGTAACATGGCTTTGGCGGCCCCTCCGATGGATCTGTTCTTCCTCTCCGGAACCCCGTTCTGCTGGGGGTTGTAAGGAACAGTGAGCTCCCTCCTAATGCCTGCCTCCGCACAATAGTCAACAAACTCTCCAAGGGTGTACTCTCCTCCATTGTCAGACCTCAGGGACTTGATCTTCCGACCTGTCTGTGTCTCCACAAGAGCTCTGAACTCCTGAAACCGCTTGAAGACCTCACTCTTGGTCTTCAAGAAATAAATCCAGGTCCTCCTGGAGTGATCATCAATGAATAACACATAGTACTCATATCCACTCAAGGAAACATGAGACATCCGATCGCTCACATCGAAATGAATCAAATCAAGTATCCCAGTCGCTCTGCTGTCACTGCTGGGAAAAGGGGATTTGGCAAACTTGCCCATCGCACATCCTCTGCAAGTATCAAAGTGATCAGTACTGAAATCTGGCACACCTGTAGTGATCTCCAGCAAAGTCCTCAAGGCTCCATGATACATGTGCCCCATCCTGCGGTGCCAAATCTCACACAACTCGGAACTGCTAGATCTGTTGTCGGTACTACTGCTCAATGCCAAAAGGGACTGAAATGCAAACTTGTACAACTTTGCATGGCGTACACCTATCACTCTAGTTGAATCGAGTGGAGTGCCCACTAGGATACATCAACACTGTCCTCCCCTTTGAATAGTATATAGTATCTCATATCTCTTGTCCTCCAAGGCGAACGGATATGAGGTTCTTCCTCATCCCTGGACATAAAAAACATCGACACCTTCAAGGGAGGTTTGGACTCCTCCAAATGTCGATGTTCTTTGCATTCACTCTAACGACTCTGTCATCCGCAGTACTACCTCTACATCGGTGCCACTCTACGAAAGCTCATGAGAAGTACTCAGGTGTCTTTGTCTGTGACGTGAAGTACCATGTCCACAGCACGGATAGAAGATGCTCGTAATCGAAATGCATACTCCACAGAACTGTGTGTGGATGCTCTGCATCAGAACTCACCTGTCAATGAACCCAAACTCTCGGTCAAAGCGATCTGCATAGTCCTCAACCTCTGCTGAAGCTGCCATGCTCTAGTTCTTCCCCTTCTTCTTCTTCTTCTCCGGACACACAACTGCATAGTGTCCCATCTTCTGACAATTCCAACACTTCACTTTGGAATAGTCCTTCTGTGAGTTATCCTGTTTACCTTTACCTTTGCCTTTGCCCCCACCATTGCTTGTGGAAGCCTGCTTCTTCCCTTTGCCTTTCTTGCGTCCTGCCAACGGTGCTACATCCTCATCCTGCTCAACTGGCTTGGCTGCCCCAAGCTGACCTTTCCTGATCTCTGTCTGAATGCAATCATCCCAAAACCTCTCCCATGTGGGAAGGGTCTCACGTGCACAAACTCCATCAGCAAAGTTCATCCATGAACGGGGGAGGCCATTCACTGCAATCCGCACCAACTCAGTGAGTGGAATGGTCTCTCCAATCGCTGCCAACTCATCTCTCACATTAGTAATCTTAGTGAGATATCCAGCTGCACTATCATTGCCCATCTTAATGGTCTTCATCTTCTCCTTCAGGACCATCTTCCGGTTCTCATTGGTACTCTGGTAGAGATTGGACAATGCTGTCCACATCTCATGAGCATTCTCTTCCCTCTCACATGAGGAATGCAATGGTCTTTGATTCCGTCTAGAATCAGCCTCTTACCCTTGTTGTTCTTTTTATTATATGCTGCCAACTGAGTAGCATCAGTAGGCACATTCACAGGGTTCTGTGGGTATGTACCATAATGTCCCAGACTTCTGCCTCCTCAAAGATACTCTGCATTCTCTCCTTCCAAATGATGTAGTTGGAATGCCCATCCAACCTATCCTCCACCCTCGATCCCAATGACATCTGCTTGTCCTAAAAGCCCAGAAAATAGCAACTATTTGTGGTAAAAGATAAAAAGCTGCTTTGTTTGTGAAAAATCGACTTCTTTGGAATTTTACGAGTGAAAAATCGAGTACATGAATTTTCCTCATGTCCCATTCTGCCCTTCGGCACTCAAGCTCGATACCATGTAGAAAATTCGGTTTCCCACCCCGGTTTCAGTTTTCACCTTATTACTCCAAAAATAGTTAAATGCCCTTTCCCATAACCAGACATTCAACAACTGGAAAAATAAATTTTGCTGAAAACACAAATTCTGGAAATTTTTCAGAATGCTGTAAATGCAGAAATAAAATAACAGCAGTAACAAACAGTCATTCAACACATCATAACTCAGTATTTTTGGTCAAGGTGACCCTGGAAAAACCCCCTACAACTCTTGGGGAAAACCAGTTCGAAAGCTCCTTCTTATTTCTAGAAAAAATGCTTTTTACAGTGAGAGAAATATTCAGCAAAAAATCAGCAAGTAAACTTATACAACTTATCTCGTTTTCCGTGCTTAACCACCGCCTCGGAAAATGTGCAAACAGCAAAACAGGAACAGCAATAAATGCTGTACGGATTTTCTCGTTTTCCGTGCCCAAAAATCTGCAATAAATGCAGCGGTACAGCCACCTCGAAATCTGTGCCAAAACAGCAATAAATGCTGTTGTACGGACCTCGAAATTTGTGCCAAAAGACAGCAGAAACTTGCTGTACGAAATCTGCCTCGATTTCCGTGCAACGGTACAGCCACTTGCTGTACGGCCTGCCTCGAAATTCGTGCCAAATAAAACAGCCCCTTTGCTGCCTCGAAATCTGTGCTAAAACTGCTCTACGGCCTCTTGGAAATCGTGCCAAAAAGCTGCTGTACGGCCTTCTAGAAAATCGTGCCAAAATCTGCCTTGGAATGTGTGCGAAACTCTGCTGTACGGACTTGCTGAACTGCTGCCTTGGAATGTGTGCCAAGCTGCTGTCTCCTTCTCCTCACTGCCCAGAAATCTCCCTTGCTCTCTTGCTCTCCTTCTCCCAATCTGCTCATGAAAGAATGAGTGACCTTTTCCTCCTTTTCCTCCTTTAACCTAACCCTAAGTGACTTTTGGGGAATCCCTAAATCCAATGGCTGAGATAGATTGAGATCTGGGGCTGAGATTAAATGCTCATTTAAATCTCACTTTCTATTTTTTAATTCACCCCACTTTAAGAAAGACCCACTTAGTCTTTTATTTCTAAAGTCACTTTTTCATTTCTAATTTTATATTGACTTTATTTAAAGTCACTTTAACTTTAGTAACTTTATCACTTAAAGTCACTTTAAAATTAGATTTGACTTTATAACTTTATAAAGTCACTTTAGTAACTTTATCACTTAAGTCACTTTTAAATTAAATTTAACTTTATAAAAAATTATAAAGTTACTTTAGGAGAAAAATTAAATTCTTTTGGACACTTTTCCCTAGGCCAAAGATCAAAGCCTTAGGGAACCACCTGTCCTCCGGTACCAAATTTCAACAATCTCTAGGGTTATTTGTCTTTTGTTTTATTTTCTTGCATTATAATGGTAATTGCTTGATGAAGAATACAACTAATAAACTAAGAAGAATCATAGTAATGCTCACAAGTAATTATCATGCGAAGGAATTCACTTTTCCCTGGAATTCCAACAGTGCAATGGTATCCTTCTTGATTCCAACCTTCTTTCAAAAGTCAACGAACTCATTAGAAGTGTATTCTCCACCATTATTAGACCTAAAGACCTTGATCCTTTTCCCTGATTGTTTCTCTATCAGTGCTTTGAAATCCTAGAAGATATCAAATGCTTCATCCTTGTGCTTCAAGTAGAATATCCATGTCTTTCGGGAGAAGTCATCCACAAAGATTATGTAACATAGATAGCCACCCAAATATTTTACCAGCATGGGACCACATAGATAAGAATGATTGAGTTGTAGAATATCACTGGTCCTGCTTTTGCTAGAGGGGAATGGTCCCCTTGACTTCTTTCCACTGGCACAACCCAGACATATCCCATCATGCTTAGTTTGAACTTCCGGCATTCCAGAAACCATCCTCCTTACTTTAGGTAGGGCTTCATAGTGTAGATGAGCAAAGCTTTGGTGCCATAGCTCACTTTGATGATTGCTATCAAGTACCATTGCTCACAATGGTCTTCCATTGGCTCTATAGAGTCCTTCAATTCTAGATCCCAAGGTAAAAGCATCCCTCATTCGAGATTCCATTCGTCAGGTGAGGACCTTTCCTCTTATGAAGGCAACTCTCATTCCTTTGTCTTCCAAGGTAGGTATAGATGCAAGGTTCTTCTTTAATCCCAAGACATACATAACATCATGAAGAAGAACATTTTCCCCATAATCCAAATGAAATGTGACAGAACCAAAAAATCTTCAGAGGATAAATGGAGTTTTCTCCAAGGACGATCTTTAGATTAGTCTCCCTCTCAACCAGATTTGAGAGGATTTCCCGGTACCTAGAGAAATGTCTAGAAGCCCCACTATCTACCGACCAACTATCATATGAATCTGGAGGAGAGGAACTAGAAAGAACATAAATAAGAATATGTTCAGATTGAGTAACAACTACATTATTTCCATACCTTGAGTTTCTTGATCTCTTTTTAGGATGATAGATTTCTTCATGATCATCGAGAGCATCTCTTCTTCTATCATTAAACCTGTTGTTGTTGAAGCCACGATTGTTGTTGTAGTTGGACCTTGGAGCATCTCTCTTTTCCAGACAATCTCGGGCATAGTGACCATGCTTGTGACAATTGTAGCATTCAGTTTTCCTTAATCTTCTATTGGAGTCCTTTGATTCAGGGACAAGCTTTCTTGAACCAGATGGTCTTCCTTTCCCTTTCCTTTTCTTGTCTTGTGAAACAAATGCAGAGGACTCTCCTTCTTCATGCTTTTGAATTCTCCCTCTAGATATCATCCTGGTTTCTTCTTGAGTGCAGTTACCAACAAGCTCATCAAATGTCGGGAACTTATCATTGTTGCTTATAGCAGTATTGAAGGTTTCCCAAATAGGAGGAAGGCCTTGAAGAAGAACATGCAGTAGCTCTCTATCAAATATAGGTTCTCCAACAGTTTTCAATTGATCCCTAAGTTGGGATATCTGCATGACATGATTGCACAGGTTCCCCCTTGTTCATTTTAATGTCCTTGAGTTGATTCTTCAAGGAAAGAATGTGATTCAAATTGTCGACCTCATACATCTCGACCAACTTGTCATTGATATCCTTGGACTTCTTCAACTAGAAATATAATTAAGCAAATGATCTTTCAAAAATCTATAATAATTTTCTTTGCTTTGGTCTCACCTTTCTTGTACTTGGCCTTGACAACAACAAAAGCATTATGCAGAGGCTTAGGGACCTTCCTCTGTTGGAGATTGGGAGAATTTCAACTTTTATCTTAAATTTCGATTACAGAATAATTACTTGTGAATACTTGTGAATATGTCATCATTATTATTATTATGTTTTTCTTTCTTCATCAAACAATTACCATAAAACATGAAGGTCACAGAAGACAATAGAACACAAGATATAGGCTTCAAGCCAGGGTGAAACCCCTCCAAGAGGAAAACCCACAAAATCTCTTCTTATAGAGTCAGATCAAATGAGATATCCAAGATCCATGACCACAAAAATTTCCACCTCTAGATGCCAAGCCAAACCTTACTTCCTTTCAACAGATTCATCGACAAGAGACTAACAACAAGAGGCAAACCAAGACAGATCTTCCTCAAACCCTAGCTTCTCTCTTCCAAATTTTCGTCCTCTTTTCTGCCCTTCTCTGCGATACCTCAGACCAAAAATCAGTCCAAGTGTGTGTCCAAATGAGCTCCATCTATCATTTATTTATACAATTTAGAGGGGTGCGAATAAACATGTTCATTGGGCCAAGGACGACTTGACACGCAGGTCGACTTGGCATTTAGAGGAGTTTCTGTCCCAAAATTTACATTTAAAATTTCCTTTTTTTTTTCTTTTACAATAGGACTTTGACTCTTTGACTCAAAAACCTAGAAGCATGAAGAACATGCTTATCTAGAAAAATAATAATTTTTCTTTTTCTTTTCTTTTGCTTTTTATATAAAATACATAATGCTACAAATTATGAAGACCGAAACTAGTTACATTCTCCAACACTCCCTCTTAACTAAGGAGGTATTCATAATTGTACACGTGGTACAACGTGTTAAATTTTCAAAGGGATATATTGTTCTTTGATTTGATAATTTCATTTCTTCATTAACACAATAAGTTCACCCCTTAACATCACGACATTATTCATCAACATATGCAACTATGTAGAAAGAACAATATCATCATCATCAATGCAACAGAACATAAAGGAACAATAAAAGAAAAACATGCACATATAGAGACACCAGGATTGGTCGGAGACCAGGGCAAAACCCACTATGGGGAAAACCCTTGCAAATTCTTCTTCTATAGATTGTCATCAAATGATTAAGCAAAATAGAGTACAATGATCCATATCTTCACAACAACTAGAACATCCATGAAATGAACCTAATCATGTTTGTATTCAAAACCCTGATTCTGAGGAATGTAATGTACTGTCACTGAGTGGAATCTTCAGAGTATTGAAGTTTCATCTTTTAGTCTCGGACGCATGGAGGAGGAGCTGTGTGAGGGACTATGGCAGTCCTGGATGCTCCTTGGTGAACTGTATGTGTGCGTCTAGGGACAAATACACTCAAATCTGTCTCAAGCCCCCAAACACACCCTTTAGGCTACTGTGCGAGCGTCAGAGGCTTCCCAGATGCACCCTTGACCACTCTATGCGTGCGTCCAGGGAGCAGACTGCCTGATCTGCTTCAGAAACCCTAGACGCTCCCTTCAGGCTACTGTGCGAGCGTCCGGGGAGCACTTTGCCCGATCTGCTTCAGAAACCCTAGACGCTCCCTTCAGGCTACTGTGCGAGCGTCTAAGGCTTCCCATACGGACCCTTGAACTCTCTGTGCATGCGTTCGGGGACGAGAATTCTTTGTTATGAGCCAACATCCGAGAAACATAAACCCTAGATTCGTGCGAGCTTCAACCCTGTAGTTTTAGACCCTTGTGCGAACTTTCTCCGTCAAACCTGTATGAACCAAGACAATAGAAGAGAAGAGAAGATGGATTAATCAAAATGTGTCCAAATGAGCTTGAGGTCTCTTCTATTTATAGGCTTCCATGAGGGTCCACTTAATGTTGAGGCCAACTTGTCCAATTGTACATATGCATAGGGCTGACTTGATCTAATATACATGTGTGGGAGCATAAATTCAAAAACTAACTTCTGCTTGTCCAAATGAGGTGATCTTTAGGTCGATTTTGGTCCTCTCGAAAAGAGGAATATATTGAAATTATTGTCTTTATCATATGAGCTGTCCAAAGTGGAATTTGACCGCAGTTGCATAATTTTAACACAAGGATAATCTCAAATTGAAATATTCTCATAAGAAGCGTCAGATTGATAAGCCATCTATAAGCATTATCATTATAACCAACACTGTCATTGAGGCCTAACTTGACAAGCTCAACCTCATTCAAGAGCATTATGCTGGGAGGCTTTATGTGAGATACCATACTACCTTTAAGGCACATACCCCATCCGGATGTTCATCGGGCATGTCCTTTTAGGACTATTCTTATATTGGATCTCAAAACTTGAATCCTCAAAGAATATCGATCCTCTTCGTCCACTCTTATCTTGGATACCTATCCTATCCTCAAAGAGTGTCTGTATCTTTCCTTTCTTGGATTTTTATTCTCAAGGAAACCATAGATGCTTATCCAATCCTCCACCATTCTCCCTCCATGGCCTTCACTTAGAATTACGGCTGATAGTTTTGGTCAAGTGCATGACTCATGAAAAAGAGAATGCACATGTGCTGTTTAACATCAGTCCCTCTTAACCAAAGAAGAGATCCCTATTCCTACTTGGAATAGATCCTTGCTCCTTCACCGATATCAAGAGACTTCATACTTCTTCTTAAGACATATAGGAGATCTTTTCACTTCCTTTTAATTGGGAAGTCATAACCACAAGCTCTCTAACTTGTTCTCATAAGAATAATAGCTACGAGTTCTTCATGGAGACAACTGCATGGTTCCTTCTTTCCTTGGTATCTCTTCCTTCAATTTAGTGACAGGATTCGGGCCATCGACCTTGCATGTCACTTTCCTTTCTTTATCATCAATGAAGGTGTAGGAATTTACAGGGTAAGTTCCATAGATCAAAAACCAAAGGTCACCACTCACAAACAGATCACAAATCAGTACACCAGTATTATCACGTGGTTAAAACCCTCGAAGAGGGAAACAATCCACGGCCTGAGCCAACACGGCCACTTTAGGCAACTTATTAATATAAAAAGAAAAGTTACATATGTTTCTCTCATAAACGGTTACCGAACAAATGACCCTCCATGCTCTTTAAATAGAGATCATGGACCAATCGGGTGTTAAGCCACAGATCAAGTGTCGTTAAAACCGAGAGAGTGAACCGTCGGATCACTACAAATCGTGACCGTCGGATTATAAGTTACAAATGTACATAGTAAAGAAACACACTTTACCTAACTCTACACTAGACTAAGTTATTCTTAACTGTTTCCTATGTGTCGGAATATCCTAACAAAAGGCATTATATTAAGCCTTATCAAACTTCAAACCAATCATAGGTCCCTCTAAAAGTGATCTTCATTGTACGAACTTGGACTTCAGGTTATCTCTTCACATTGCTACCTTTCAATCCCAAGATGATGATGCAAACATCTTGACTACATGATTGCCAAAACCATAAATTCAATTCATACAGTTGAACTTGCTTCAATTGTCATCATGTATTCTTGCAACATCCTTCCAAGTAGCAAAGCAATACGTTAATCAGATAACCAATAACAAAATTATTAAAATTAGACATACATCATCATGATGGCCTTCTCTTCAAATCATCAACTTTCCTGAGTTCTTTAAGATCAACATCCTTTTGAATGATCCATCTCCACATGAATCCTTCTTCATGCATTGATTTTAATCGGAGTGCCCATGGATCGAACTTGACTACCAATTAAAAATATCTTCCTTAGAGTTGTTATTGTTAGCTCCCTTCTTTTTCTTCTGGAGACCATTCTCGAAGTTGATCAATATCATCGAGCTCTCCTTCCAACCTTTTCACATGTTTTTGCATTATGCCTTACCAAAGAGTCGTGTCATACCTTATGCAATTTTTGCTTCCATACTACCTTCTAGCTACAGATCTTAAATGAGCCTGCTTCTTATACCTTTCAAAGATAAAGTTCTTTCCTAGGAGTGGAAAGACTGCAACGTGACCATCTGCATTCTTTCATTCTTAAAAAGTATTGTTTCCATACTAGATGGAATATATACCGATCATGCCATAATGCTTCTTCTAAGAAACTCCTAAATAATGGTTCTTATAGGATTTTGATCATATGCTGCCTACTATAATGCCATGCTTCATCTTCATATTATCAATGAGCTCATCATGTCCATCAAGGTTCTTATGGTTCCCTCATTCCATCATGCTCATCATTTTCAAGAAGTCATTAACAAGCAGAAGAACTGCTTTGCATTGCCATCCTTCTCGTCTTGCTTCCTTCATAATGTTCACTAACAAGTACAACCAAGCACAATATACAAATACAAGAGCATGATGGCAACTTTGTCAATCTAAGGTTTCTATCGTATATCAGAGGGTGAACTCCTAGGGTTCTTAAATACAAACCCTAAATTCCTTGATCTTATCGTTGATAAGATTTTACATTAGGCGGAAATATCAACCCTAGGGTTTTGATGTTACATCTTAGGGTTTATCTAATTCAACCCTCGCTAGGGTTTACCATATATGCTAGAATATCCTTACAAGACTTCGATCTGCAAACCCTAGATGTTATACTTTGATTGCTAGGGTTTCTATAGAGGGAACAACCAAAAATAGGGTTAGGGTTTTTTCTCCAGGATTAATTCAATCTAGGGTTTAGAAACCTTAAATATCAAAACTTCATAATTTTTCAAATCCCATTAATCCTAGACTCTTAGGGCCTACAAAATGTCAACTTAAAAAACTAGCAACTTTATTACAAAACCCTTTAATCATACTGCTAACCATAAAACCCTAACTATATTATTGATATGCAACATAGCATAGACATGTATCATGCGTACCCCATCCGTTGTTTCCTCAATCTGGCTTCAATCTAGAGTGCATGCTATACCACATCAGATTTATCAACGTATCAATCCTTGCGATCTTTGCTTTGAAACGATGGGCTTCCGTTGCATTCCGATGCAACCTTTGGTCACCGTATTTAAATAAGACTGTAAACCCCTACGAGTTACAGACATAGTTCTCTAACCAACGTGCTGAATATGCCATAGATTGATATGGCCGACATGTTTCCTTACTAATTTATCCATACATCATTGGAGCAATTCATGATTCATTGATGTCATCCATTAATATATTGATCCTCAGAGGAGATGATTCAAGGGAACCATAGTAATTCAATTCACACTGCTAATTAAAGCCCTAATTCGATTATCATCATCTTTCTTGATCATTGTCAATTTTCATGGCAAGCGACATAGAAAACAATCACTATGAAGTATGTGAACCTCGCAGAGAATAGAACTACTGTACATAGCTAATCCGGAGCATTGCAAAATCTTTTGAATGCAAGCCATTATTGCGAATACATAGGACAAGTCAAAGACTTCTGTATCATTTTGAGCTCAGAATGCGATGGATGTCCTATGATCCCTTTATGGAGATTGATACCATCACGCCACGTGTGAAGAAATGTTACAACTCATATTATTGGAAACTGTGAGCGAAGAGAAAAATACCAACTTGAATTATTGTGAATCATAATGAACTTTGTAATATATATGATGGTTCATCGAGCTATTGTTTTGAGCTACAGAGCCACCGAAGTTATGAAGTCATTACAGAATATGGGCCAGTGGAGACGAATAATGTAATCGAGCCATTGTGTGATATCAAACACGTCATAATATGATAAGATTATCATAATAAATGTGATCCGATCCATTTATTTTGACTATATCTTAGGATCTTTGTCACAAGAGTGAGTGACACGTCATCATAGAGTACTTACACAAGCACTGTAATCCGATCCATACAAAAGAGTTATGCGACAACCACTGTAGGACTGTGTATGCCCTTGTAATGCCAACGAATCATGTGATTTAACCACAATGAATTTTTTATCAATCCATCGAAATATTGAGTCATGGAAAGGAGAATTCGATCCTTGGAAGGAGGCGAGCTATAGGCTATATCCTATAAGATCCGAGCCCATTACAGTAATGCAATCAAGTAATATATACCACTGAATCATGTGCCACAAAGATAATAAATTAATGCGGTCTCTGTAATATATATGATTCGAGACATAAGAGCAATTCACAGAGACAAGATCTTGATTAATCCATAGAGATAGAATCTTCAAAAAGTCATAGAGAGAGATCTATTCCAAATGCCAACTGGGATGGGATCTTGAAGCTTCCTTGTGCAAACCTTCGCTCTGATCCCATGTTGGAAATTGGAAGAATTTCAACTTTTATCTTAAATTTCCATTGCATGATAATTACTTGTGAATCTGTCAGCATTATTATTATTATGTTTTTCTTTCTTCATCAATTAATTACCTTAAAACATGAAGATCATTGAAGACAATAGAACACAAGATATAGGGTCCAACCCGGGGCAAAACCTCTCCAAGGGGAAAACCCAAAAAATCTCCTTATAGAATCAGATCAAATGAGATATCCAAGACCCATGACCACATAAATTCCCACCTCTAGATGCCAAGCCAAGCCTTCCTTCCTTCCAGCAGATTCATCAAAAAGAGATCAGCAACAAGAGGCAAACCAAGACAAATCTTCCTCAAACCCTAGCTTCTCTCTTCTAGATTTTCGTCCTCCACTTCTTCTCTGCCCTTCTCTGCGATATTTCAGGAAAAAAATCCATCCAAGTGTGTCCAAATGAGCTCCATTTATCGTCTATTTTTACAATTTAGAGGGGTGCGAATAGACATGTCCATTGGGGAAAGGCATACTTGACATGTAGGCCGACTTGGCATCGAGAGGGGTTTCTATCCCAAAATTTACATTTAAAAATTCCTTTCCCTTTTTCCTTACAATAGGAATTTGACTCTTTGACTCAAAAACATAGAAGCATGAAGAACATGCTTATCTAGAAAAATAATAAAATTTCTTTTTCTTTTCCTTTTCTTTTTACATAAAATACATAATGGTACAAATTATGAAGAAGACTGAAACTAGTTACATTCTCCAACACCTTCCACATATTCCAAAACATCATTTTCATTCAATGTTACTTCCGACCTGATCTTCCAAGTGACAAAGTTTAATGAGTCATTCACTTCTCTGAATCCTTGAAGTATGAGGTAGACATCTTGACCAAGTCAAATAGGCTCCGTCAACTTCTTTCAAAGATGATTGCTTCAAGTTGATTGCTTTTGTCTCTTGTCTCCTTGGGCTTGTCTTCACCTTAGCTTTGATACCATGTTAATTTTTCACTGTTTCATGCTTAGCACAATCACTTAGTCCAATTCTTCTTTAATTAGCAATCATTTTTCAAATAAAATGTAATCTTCGAATGACAGTAAGCAACTGTAGATAGAACAATAAATCCAATGCACAATAGAAGAAAACCAAGAGCAATAACAAGAGACACAAGATTTGGTCAGACCATGGAAAACCCACAACGGGGAAAACCCTTTCAAAATTTTCTTCTATTAGATTGTTATCAAATGTTCAGCAGAGAGATGCAATGTTCCAATTAATCAACAAAAAGAGTCAGTCAAATCTTTGATGATCCAAGAATCCACTAACCTATATCCAAGAGATGAGCTCAAAAGTCAAATATGGTCAACCAGTCAGATCTGCAATTCTGGTCAAAGTCAACAGAACTCAAAGATTCCCTAACCACTCCACAAGTCAACGGTCAACAGTCCTCCAAAAGAGCTTGGTCAACAGAAACAATTCGGCCTTCCTGCTGGTCACTCAATCAAAACAGTCCTCAAAAGTTCAGTCAAAGGAGAGAGAAAGGATGCGGTCAAACTTCAGTCAACAGGCCTGTGGTCAACCCAAGTCAAACAGCCCAGAAAAGTTCGGTTCTTTTCCCAAAGAATTCAGCCTCCAAAAATCGAAATTTTCGAAGTCAAAGCAAGTAAAAACTCCAAGTCAAAGTTGGTCAACAGCTGGTCAAACTGTCCCAAACAGAAAAGTCAATGCAGAAATCAGAATTAGCCTCCTTCCCTTCGCACGTGTGAGCTTGGACCTCCAATTGCAAACCTGTACGAACCGATCGAGAGAACAGAGAGAAGAAGAGATGTGTGATGATGATGTCCAAATGAGGTGACCTTGAGGTGTATTTATATGCATTGGGGGAGACCCAATCTGACTTTTAGGCCGACTTGTACTTTTATGCACATGTGGTTCCATCATTAAAAACTATATTTTTCCTTGCCCAAATTAAATTCTTCCAAGCGCTGGTAGGGGTCTTTCTTGATGAGGAAGACTATCCAAAGGGGGGAATTTGCTTCCAAATTAACACATAAAGATCTTTAGATTCTGTCACAAGTTTTGGATTTTGACTTGTCTTGAAAACATATATCATATAGGCAGAATGGATCTTCTAGGGCACAAACAGATCTTGGTTTCCTCTAGGGATATTTTGCGTCCTTACAACCAGAGTTGTACTAGGACAAGAACAAACCCTAAAGATTAACTTGAAACAAGCTGGCTGCTCTTTTACCCAAGCTCCAATACCATTTGGATTTTTGATAGGATCTTTTAAACAGATAATTACTTACGATTTCTTTAGTTACTCTTTTCTTCTATTTATATTTGTCATTCAACAATTACACATAAGATCTCAACAGTAGAAACTAAATGCCAGTAGGATCATAAAGAGACAGTCAAACAAGAACACAAACATTTAGCCTGGGAAAACCCACACAGGGAAAAACAGAACCTTTTCCTTAGAGAAATTCTTCAGTTCAATAAGAGACAGATCTAGATCTTCTAGTCAATCACAAGGTCAAAGTTGATCAAACTGACCAGCAAAGTAGACTTGGTCAAACCTGGTCCAACAATCTTCTAGTCAAGTCAAACAGCTGCCCAAGAACCTCGACCTGTTCTGATCTTGAAGGGCAGAAATTCGGCCTGCGTCTGCACCAATAAAAAGTCAGATCTGCTGCCCTGAGATGCCCTGAAGTTCGGTCATTGATTTGTCCTTGCTCTGTCTTAGATTCGCCCAACACTCTTCCTCAGATTCGTCCAATACTATGCCTCTAATTCGTCTTGTCTGCCTCAGAAGGATCCAAATTACTTGAACAGAGGAGATCCGAAATTGTGCTTCTTAGGAGGAGGTCAAGTGCCTTATAAATACACCTCTGGCTGGCCGAATGGGTGCCACTTGACTGGAGCCAAATTGACTTGGAAGAGGGCCGACTTGGCTTGTTTGGAGCCAAAAATTTAATTTTCAAAATTCAAATTCTCTATTTTTAAAAAGACATGAAGAACATGCCTTAAAATTTATCTTATATTTAACATTACAAATACATCAAGGCTAAAATATTAATTATGAAGACCGACCGTAGCTACAAAAATTCATCATCCCAAACCAATTAAATAAGATAACAAAGATCCCTACTCACAGTTGAAGGAGGAAATTAGCTTTATGAAGGAATTTGGGAACAGCCCTTCCCTTAATGATGTATGCAATCTGGCAGGAAATTATGATTTCTGTTAATCAACTTATGCCATTTAATTCTCTTTTTTCTGTGCAAATGGTAGAGAAGAGATGGCTTGTGATGAAGCAGAGTTAGGACCAGATGCCTACTCAGAAAAAATCCAGTATCAACAAAAATTACAAGAGCAGGTTAGTGAACATTGCGTCATACTTGCATATCAAGCTTGAAAACTATTCTTGAAGTCTTCTATAATGTCTTTTTCTTTTCTATTTGAGATAATGAATCTTGGTTTCTTGTAGCAATTGATGATGCTTAGACAAATGCGAGAACTGTCTCCAGAAGATCAGCATTCTATTCTTGAAGTGGTATTTATCTTTCAAACTTGTTTTAAATATTAATGTGATTTCAACTTGTTTACTCAGGAGCATTCTACTTAATATTTATAGCTGCATGCTTTGAAAGTGTAAGCAAAGATAAGTATCAGTAGTAAATAGTCTTCTAATTTAATCCCACTGTATTGCAGAATTAGAGAATGAAAGGTCCCTGTTTTACATTGTATCTGAATTATGAACAAATTGTTTCTTGTACTGGTCGAAGGATTATTGACATATGTTTGTAATACAGCTGCATAGGGAGATGGAACAAGACAATTTTGAAAATGGTAATGCAGTTATGACACATGAGCAAATTCAGGATCTCATCAACAGAAAATGACAGGAACTCCCTAAACAAAATTTCATAGTAGTTTCTGTTCTTGTAAACAGATTTGCAAGGTCTGCTTATTTTTTTATTCACGGAAAAGTTTCAAAAGCTTGAACATATGCTTGCAATTACTCATCTGATTGTATGTTTGTGGTGCAAATTGTTCAGGAAAAACATCAATTTTAAAATGATGTACGTCATTTTTAATCACCAAATGACTACAAATATTGAACACATTCTTCACTTGAAAGACTATATCAATCAGAAGTGCTTTTATCAGCCATAGAATTACCTTCTATGCTCAGGGTACAAGTTTTATCAGGGATTTAAAAATGTGGTCAATTTATAGGGAAACTCAACAAGCACACCAATTTTGTAAGTACAGACACACACACACAAAATGATTGCTTGAAAAGTAGCGAAAGGTGGTAATCATTGTTACCTAGGCTAGAATTTTAGGGAGTTTCATTTGGGATTGCTTTCACATGCTTTTTTCTAATTTTCTTTGGTTCAATAGACTTCTTTATGGTCTCCAATGCAATCATCCTAGAGGAATTTTAGGGTTTAGGTTACTATTCAGTCTTTGCTTACATTTTCCATTGTTATTATAGAGTACTTTTGTTGATTTAAGACTTGAGGAACATACTCTTCACCTATTGGATTGCATGCAACCAATAGCCATTAACAGATTTTAGTGTTTTTATGAAGTACAAGATCTGTTGGAGTGTAAACAATTAGCTCTCTTCATCAGGCTCGTTAGATTTCATCTGGTCCCTGATTGGGTTTGATTTAGAATTCATGTCCTTGTTAGTGATCATGGTGTTGAAGAATGTAACTAGTGTCTGTCTTCATACTTGTATTTGAATCATGATGTAATGTATTTGTCAAAAGAAAGAAAAATATATTTTATTATGAAAGAAAAATTATCTATTAGCATGGGTTTTGTTGTACCTTGAGAAACAATTCCTTGCTGTGTAAAGGAATCCGTGCTCAAGACATTTAAATAACTATGTCACAGAGATATGGATCCATGTTCAATCACCCCCAGAGTTCAATCATTGCATCTTCAAAATCAAATGCTATAAATGATCCACAATGCTATTATTTGCTGATATAGAATGAAATGTTCAGAAGAAGAATGAAAGGAAAAAGCCCAAAACAATATGCTGCTGCACAGAATCTATCATCTCAGACTTTAGAAGAATGAAAAGCAAAGAACAGTTAAAATGAAGGAGCGCCTATTAAGGGTTTTAACTCTTATTTGCATATGCAAAAAGAGACCTGCTGCTTCGATACTTCATTTTATTCAAAGACTGAAAATACATTATGTAAACTAGGAAACGAATCAATATCCACAAATGCTAGAAGTTTGTATTTCCTTCATTAATCACTTGAAATCTCAGTACAAAAATCACTGTCTGGAGATTTTAAAAGACCGGAACCCCCACTCCTCCTTTACCCTCTGCTTTTATATCTGCTCTTTGATCTAACTAACTGTTATGATCAGTTTTAAAACTGATTCTTGGAAGTTCTAGAATTATTTAAATCTACAAAATATCTGTTTTAATATTATATATATATAATATATAATATAAAACTGAAAATAAAATCTTACTCTAACGCAAGCAAAAGGAACCAATGGTACATTTTGGGTCCCACTACGTCTATCCGAATTTATGACAAAGCCACCCATGGTTTATAAAAACCGAAAACTGCCTGCGGGGGGTAGTGATAGCGGCTTGTACGAAATAACCTCAAGGTGCCGCAATGCACCATAGCCGTCAATTTTGGTAAATAGTGGTTTCAACTAAACCATCTACGGGGGGTGCTGTCTCCCATAAACTTCGTTTACTTTATACCCCGCAAACCGTCGGATCGAACTGGATGATCCGAATCGTTGATGCCGCATAGCTTCAGTGGAAGAAATTCTTATTATTTCACTTAGCGCTGTGCATAATACATTTGTACAGACGCGTACTATTTATGTTCATCCTTCACTGACTATGTTAATTTCAATTCCTAGTCTTCTTTTTCCAGCTGATGCCCAAATCTCTGATAAACCATGGTGGGAAAATATCCACCTCCAACCTTCGACTCGGTTTGCCTAAGTACTGGTTTGATTTGAATGGGAAATGAACTAATTTGAATTGAGCTCCTGCTTTTGGCCAATTCTATGGGCACGACACGATCCTCTGCCTGCTGATCCATTTGGGGATTCCAATCACTATCAAATAATATCACAGGAAACATGAAGTATGGTGAACTCGACGAATTAAACTTTTGAAGTAAAGCCCCCCCGTTCTTCTGTTTTTGTAGTTCCATGGAGTTTCATTAACATAAAGCCATACAAATTCAAATAGATTTCTGAGATAGACGAGTCATTTGAGAAAAAAAAAGTAGCGCTCTGATGGTGCTTCATTGTAGAAAGAGAGAGTCTTGGGAACCGATGCCCTCCCTCTAGGACTGGATCAGTCTTTACAAAAGGCCATCCCAGTTCCTCAGCTGCTTTACATTCTTCCGCGCTGTCTCCAATAACACAAAACTGAACACCTGGTCCTTTGAAACGTTTTTTGATCCATAGAAAACATTGCAACTTCCTCACGCCCATAGTTAACGTACATAACTTCTCCAGTAACAGTACCCGAGGGTGCAAAGGTGTGAAAGGGCGCTATAACAGATCTGGTATTGGTAATATTACTCTGAAGCTCCTCGTCCAAATTAAATTGATACTTCAATCATGTGTCAGGGGAATACGATGAAAGATATCTAGAAACTGGATGAGATAGCCGAACCTTGTAAACCACAGTGTGTGCTGCTAGCCCATATGCTTTGAAATTCTGCAAAACATGTTCAGAAGTTAAAATGTCGCCAGGGGTGCCTGCCACATGCGTCTGGCGCGTGAGTTCCTTTGGCAATGGTGACATTGCTTCCTGTTTTGACGAAACAGTTATGAAAATGTTTAATCCTACTGTCACGGGCCAAGCCATAATGCTGGGATTTGCGCTCATCAAGTAATTTATGCAGCTATTGCACTACTAAGTAGAGTCGATAGGCGAGTTTCTTTGTTGCATCTACAAGGTTAGCTAATCGACGTTGTTAAAATCGTAATTTGATAGATCGTTACCATCCTTGTCATCATTTTCAGTGTCAAATGTGACTCATTGATTTCAACACCATCATAAAGAAATATTCATATGGAACTTGAAGAATGTGCCTTTCTCATTGCCTGCCAATTCACCTACTGTCCAATGGATGCTTAAACTGTAATGTTCATAAGTAAAGATTTGAGTAAAACCTGATGGCTACATCCATATCCCAAATAATGTTTCTTATGAACCGGCTATGATGTATTCGAGAAGCGAGTAATCGTTTCTGACATTCGGGTCGGTAGCATGTACCAAAGCTTCCATACGCATATTCTTTGTGTACCCTCGCAATCCTGGAAGAAACCTATGAAGAATAAGAATATGGTATAAAGGCCAACATGGTCACATGCCTTGGCCTCCTTGTAGAGGCGCTCTAGGATGGCTGCTTTCAGCATCATAACGGAGAATAACATTTACTGCTGATGGATACATTAGAACTATTTCAGTTAGTAGCTTCAAAAAATAAAAGCTGATCTTGCCAAAGCAAATGAAGATTTTCCATCCAGTTCCACGTTATTTCTGCCAACAACAGCTTTTCCCTTCAACATCAGAAATTTTAATCGATGCATTACCCAAGTTGCCAATAGGACTCTTGTCACCTTGCACAGACTTATCTCCATCTTCCAGCCTATCTTTCTCTAAAACCTTTTCCTTCTCTTTTCTTTTTCCTTCTCACGATCTTTCGACAAAATTACATAAGGTCTTTCTCCAACCATTTCAACCTAACAAACTGCTTGTACAACAAGCATAAAAACAACAGGGTTTCTGGAGATAACGGGAGCCAAGTTTTGAAAGAAAATTACGAGCACTCACCCTTCCATTGATATTTCGATTTAAGGCTGCTACAAGACTGTGCCGAATTTCTGACTCCCTAGCTGCCTGCAGTGTATGAGGATCCTCAAGAATATGTCGAACAATAATTGATACACACTGTCAAACCCTGAAAATAGGCAACTAGTAGGCAAGTTCAGCAAAGCAACCAATCCACCTCTATCAAGGAAACGTAATGCAATGGCATGCAACCTTGTAAGCCTTCCACATAGCTGGAGAAACCCCTGCAATGTAATTAAATCACCCAATAACAGGTTTCTTAGGCGCAGTGTTTCAAATGCTTTTAAAACATTTTGTTTATCTCCTTAAACTTGTTCCATTTCAATAATTGTTCCTCAGCAACCTTAAATTGCCCAGAGCTTCTCTCGACTTTTTGCTGAGTGATATTGTGCTACAACATCTAGCTCCAATTGGGGACAGTACTTTGATAGCAAAGTGCTGAGGACGTGTAGATCAGTAGCCTTTATTGGGCATGGAGTCAAGTCAGACTGAATTTTCGCTCAATCCCAAAATCTTTGAAAATTTCTAACTTTTCTGAAACTTCTCTTCTTCGAGGATCTTTATTCCTGAACTGAAAATGATAAACTAGAAACATTGCAACTGTGAATGCTCAACTCCTGAGCTTATTTATGTACAACTCCTATATAGATAAACATGGTTGAACTTAATCAAGTGAAGTCAACCTTCCAATGGAACCAATCCAACATCTGCTTGTCAGATTTAATACCTTCATACTGCTGAAATTTTAAAATCAAAAGAGGAATGTACCATGAAAAATTTTCATCTACAAAAATTTGTACATACCCTTGCATTAAAGCTTGTTGCTGACCGAAGAAATTTGACATAGATTCAGCAACTGGATCATAGAAATCATGAGGCAAAACTTTGGTTACCTTCTTTTCTTGAATGTTTTGCAGACATCTTTGAACATGGCAGCTTCTTTCATTGTTTGACCCTTCAATTAGGTACTGTGTGTTAGGAAGCTGACTGCCACTTCCTGTAGGCAAGCATTCAGGCTGAAAATACACATCCAAGTTTTGCTCTCCATAATGCTGATGTTCTTTACTTAACATCAATTGATGACTAAAATCTTCCTCTTGCAAACAGGTCTGAGAAACTGCACTATTTTCCTCACTACTCACAAAATTATTGTACTGATCTTCCATGCTTTCATAATGTAGTTCAGCTGTTGCAACTAAGTTTTGATTAGAATCATCAAAAGAATTAAATTCTTGTTTGTCAACAGTACAAGAACCTTTTGACACTTTTTGGAAATCTTTATTTTCCTCTGAACTTACGTTCTCTTGTAAAGAAATTCCAATGTTTCCTTCACAAACCCTCTTATCTTTGACAAAACTTGGACTTTCTACATTGCAGGAAAAATTTCTACAAGCCCATGCATTATCTTCGATTTCTTGCGCATGAAGAAACATCAGCTTCAGATTACTAGGCTTTCTCTCCCTGAGATAAAAAGCCAAGGCAATAGAAAGAGCTTTCAAATAATAGACCATAGCTACTGCCTCTGGAGGTCGAATTTCTTCTGGCATGCTGAAATAAATCTTTTGAAACCTTCTATTAAACTCAGAAATTGATTCATTGCTTTGCCTTCGGATTGAATATAATTCCAAAAGGTGCTCTTCATATGAATTACTCTCGCTCCAATATGTAAGAAATACATCTTGAAGATCTTGCCAGGAATTAATTGAATTTGCTTCCAAAAACTGAAACCATTGTTGAGCATCCTGCTTTAAAGAATGGCAAAACATCCTTAAGGCTACGTCTTCATAAATGATTTGAAATTTGTCCAGAAAGTATTCAAATTCCAAGATATGTGATTCAGCTGAAATGTCCTTCTCCTTCCCGGAGAAACTTGGCAAGGACTTGAATCCGTTTGAAGAATATTGATTGAGAATAGTGGGCAGCTTCAAGGGTTTAAAGATTTCTCTGTTTTTGAACTGAAAAACAGTGAATTTCTTACGAGGCAAAATATTATCATCCAAAGATGATGAATCATCACCTTTATGCCCAGACTGTAACTGATTATCTTCTGGGATTGTAATACAACAATCATCCCTCCTTTCATGTTTAGGAGATACACTTATGTCAAGATTTATAATACAAGCAGAAGCAAAATCATCTTTTTTCAATAATGAATTTACATTTTGGGCCTTGTAGTCTTCTGAGAAAACAAAGCAGGAAACAATCCTTTTAATATAAATGGGAAAATGGATTACTAAACTGACAGTAAAAAATAGAACCTCCTTTAAAAAACGGAAATTCTGATACATGTTTCTTCCATGATACTTTCTCATCTTCTTGCCAGGAAAATTCTTCATCTAATGAAACTTTCATCCGTGGAGTCGCCAGGTGACTAAGAAACAACCAATCTTCAAATCTGAATCTTGTTCACCATCGAAAAGAAAGGATTAATAAACTATCTGCTGCAAGGTATGTGACCTCGCGTTTGGCTTTGTGAAAATGAGAATTCTGTACAAAGTAAACACAGCCAAAAACTTCCTCCTCACTGAACAACCAGAGGAAGTAGAAAGAAAACCCAGGGAAATGAACTTCGCTTCTTCGATCCCCGGCAACGGCGCCAATTAATGTTGTACCTTGAGAAACAATTCCTTGCTGTGTAAAGGAATCCGTGCTCAAGACATTCAAATAACTATGTCACAGAGATATGGATCCATGTTCAATCACCTCCAGAGTTCAATGATTGCATTTTAAAAATCAAATGCTATAAACAATCCACAATGCTATTATTTGCTGATATAGAATGAAATGTTCAGAAGAGGAATGAAAGGAAAAAGCCCAAAACAATATGTTGCTGTACAAAATCTATTATCTCAGAATTTAGAAGAATTAAAAGAGAAGAACAACTAAAATGAAGGAGTGCCTATTAAGGGTTTTAACTCTTATTTACACATGCAAAAAGAGACCTGCTTCTTCTTACTTCATTTTATTCAAGGACTGAAAATACATTATGAAAACTAGAGAAACAAATCAATATACACAAATACTGAGAAGTTGTATTCCTTCATTAATCACTTGAAATCTAGTGCAAAATATTTGTACGAAGATTTTCAAAAACACGAACCCCCACTCCTCCTTTACCCTACGCTTAGCCTTACACATCTTTGATCTAACTATTTATTGTGATGGGTTTCGCTTGATTCTTGGAAGTTCTAGAATTATTTAAATCTACAAAATATCTGTTTTAATATTATATATATATAATATATAATATAAAACTGAAAATAAAATCTTACTCTAACGCAAGCAAAAGGAACCAATGGTACATTTTGGGTCCCACTACGTCTATCCGAATTTATGACAAAGCCACCCATGGTTTATAAAAATCGAAAACTGCCTGCGGGGGGTAGTGATAGCGGCATGTACGAAATAACCTCAAGGTGCCCCAATGCATCATAGCCGTCAATTTTGGTAAATAGTGGTTTCAACTAAACCATCTACGGGGGGTGCTGTCTCCCATAAACTTCGTTTACTTTATACCCCGCAAACCGTCGGATCGAACTGGATGATCCGAATCGTTGATGCCGCATAGCTTCAGTGGAAGAAATTCTTATTATTTCACTTAGCGCTGTGCATAATACATTTGTACAGACGCGTACTATTTATGTTCATCCTTCACTGACTATGTTAATTTCAATTCCTAGTCTTCTTTTTCCAGCTGATGCCCAAATCTATGATAAACCATGGTGGGAAAATATCCACCTCCAACCTTCGACTCGGTTTGCCTAAGTACTGGTTCGATTTGAATGGGAAATGAACTAATTTGAATTGAGCTCCTGCTTTTGGCCAATTCTATGGGCATGACACGATCCTCTGCCTGCTGATCCATTTGGGGATTCCAATCACTATCAAATAATATCACAGGAAACATGAAGTATGGTGAACTCGATGAATTAAACTTCTGAAGTAAAGCCCCCCTGTTCTTCTGTTTTTGTAGTTCCATGGAGTTTCATTAACATAAAGCCATACAAATTCAAATAGATTTCTGGGATAGACGAGTCATTTGAGAAAAAAAAAGTAGCGCTCTGATGGTGCTTCATTGTAGAAAGAGAGAGTATGCCCTCCCTCTAGGACTGGATCAGTCTTTACAAAAGGCCATCCCAGTTCCTCAGCTGCTTGACATTCTTCCGCGCTGTCTCCAATAACACAAAACTGAACACCTGGTCCTTTGAAACGTTTTTTGATCCATAGAAAACACTGCAACTTCCTCACGTCCATAGTTAACGTACATAACTTCTCCAGTAACAGTACCCGAGGGTGCAAAGGCGTGAAAGGGCGCTATAACAGATCTGGTATTGGTAATATTACTCTGAAGCTCCTCGTCCAAATTAAATTGATACTTCAATCCTGTGTCAGGGGAATACGATGAAAGATATCTAGAAACTGGATGAGATAGCCGAACCTTGTAAACCACAGTGTGTGCTGCTAGCCCATATGCTTTGAAATTCTGCAAAACATGTTCAGAAGTTAAATGTCGCCAGGGGTGCCTGCCACATGCGTTTGGCGCGTGAGTTCCTTTGGCAATGGTGACATTGCTTCCTGTCTTGACGAAACAGTTATGAAAATGTTTAATCCTACTGTCACGGGCCAAGCCATAATGCTGGGATTTGCGCTCATCAAGTAATTTATGCAGCTATTGCCTATAGAACGGATTCGATAGGCGAGTTTTCTTTTGTTTGCATCATCACAAGGTTGCGCTAATCTGACGTTGTTGAAATCGTAATTTGATAGATCCGTGCCATCCTTATATTCATTTCAGGTATCCAAATGTGACTCATTAAAGTTTTCAACCTGCTCATAAAAGAAATATTCATCGCAGACTTGAAGAATGTGCCTTTCCCATTGCCTGCCAATCCTTTTGCCCTGTTGTCCCATTGGATGCTTCAGCATATTGTTCACTTAGTAAAGATTTGAGTAAAATAAGTGTTTCATCCATATCCCAAATAATGTTTCTTATGAACTGCTGCAGTGTGTTCTTCAGAAGCGGTGAAATCGTTTCTACAGCATTTAGGTCCAGTAGCATGTACCAAAGCTTCCATCTGCTTTTCTTTTATGTGCCTCGCAGAGTATGGAAGAAGCCTATGAAGAATATAGTATAAAGGCCCATTGTGGTCCATGCCACTGGCCCCTCCTTGTAGAGGCGCTCTAGGATGGCTGCTTTCAGCATCATAACGGAGAATAACATTTACTGCTGATGGATACATTAGAACTATTTCAGCTAGTAGCTTCAAAAAATAAACGCTGATCTTGCCAAAGCAAATGAAGATTTTCCATTCAGTTCCACGTTATTTCTGCCAACAACAGCTTTTCCCTTCAACATCAGAAATTTTAATCGATGCATTACCCAAGTTGCCAATAGGACTCTTGTCACCTTGCACAGACTTATCTCCATCTTCCAGCCTATCTTTCTATAAAACCTTTTCCTTCTCTTTTCTTTTTCCTTCTCACGATCTTTGGACAAAATTACATAAGGTCTTTCTCCAACCATTTCAACCTAACAAACTGCTTGTACAGCAAGCATAAAAACAACAGGGTTTCTGGAGATAACGGGAGCCAAGTTTTGAAAGAAAATTACGAGCACTCACCCTTCCATTGATATTTCGATTTAACGCTGCTACAAGACTGTGCCGAATTTCTGACTCCCTAGCTGCCTGCAGTGTATGAGGATCCTCAAGAATATGTCGAACAATAATTGATACACACTGTCAAACCCTGAAAATAGGCAACTAGTAGGCAAGTTCAGCAAAGCAACCAATCCACCTCTATCAAGGAAACGTAATGCAATGGCATGCAACCTTGTAAGCCTTCCACATAGCTGGAGAAACCCCTGCAATGTAATTAAATCACCCAATAACAAGTTTCTTAGGCGCAGTGTTTCAAATGCCTTTAAAACATTTTGTTTATCTCCTTAAACTTGTTCCATTTCAATAATTGTTCCTCAGCAACCTTAAATTGCCCAGAGCTTCTCTCGACTTTTTGCTGAGTGATATTGTGCTACAACA